>JAWLRI010000449.1:1608042-1728574 GCA_034781795.1 Crypturellus tataupa
GCCGGCGCCCGCTGCGGGGACCGCGGCTGCCCCCCGCGGGGTGCGACGTGCTGGGACGTTCCTCCAGCTTTGGGAACGGAGGCCACCAGCGCCTCCACACACACCCCACGACTTGAGACCGTTTTGTCACTCGAGGCGCTCACAACCCCGTGAGATGGGGGCTCTGGACCCATCCGCCTCATGAGGCGCTGGCCTAGGGGGGCCTTGGGCCCTCTTCGTGTGTTGTCATCGACTCCTGTAACTTCTGCTGGTCACCAAACGTGAGAGCTGCCTTGGTCCTGGTGGAGCAGCACCAGTGAAGCTCCCTCAGGTGTTTTATTTGCACACCAGGTGTGTTTGGGCACGTGCGTGCGTGTAAATATATATATAAACACGAATGTAAACAAAGCTCTGACGCTACTGAGAGGGCAATAAGGCAGGAGGAAGCCCGGGTGCAGTGGGTTCAGTTTAAGGCACTCGGAGAAGCGGTTCTTACCCGTTTCCAAACATACGCGTGCGGAGGATCGAGCTCTGTCGCGTGTGATCCCGAGAGTCACGTTCGCAGGCTCGGAAAGCTCCCAGGGTCCCCACGGAGCAGCCCTCGTCGTGCCCTCGCGTCGCTCCGCTCCTCCGTCTCCCCTCGCCGTGTCTCCGGGCTGCCGGCCCGCACTGCCTGCCCCCTCGGCTCGCACGGAAGCGCCTGCCTCTCCCCCAGACCCGTTTCTCATGGGAATTACTGCCTCAAACTTCAAAAATAAATAAGTAAACAGCAAGCCAAACGCTCCGGCACATTCGGCAGCTCTCAAATTGCGCAGCAGCCTTTGGTGCACTTGATCAGAACAGTCAAATTACACCGCTAATTGCTGGATTTACAGCTGTTTCGTTTCAAGTTTTAAATGATGTGTGAGAGGCTTTTTTTTTTTTTTCTTTCTTTTTTTTTTTTAATGCAAAAAGTGTTGATGATGGTGGAATTTATTGAAAACTGCTCTTGTTAGCGCTGCTGAGTTTTTATGGGAATAACCTGTGTGAAGGTGTGACCGGTGTTGTGTTAACGGTGTGAGAGCTGGATTGGATGCAGATATCCCCTTTTACGTAGAGTTTTGGCATTTGGGAAAATGAGTGCAAATAAAGTGATTGTTGTCTTTTGCGGAACATTATTTGTGGTCTATGAGGGAGACCTGGTTAACTTCGACACTTGGAAGTGCAGAAGTCTCTTGGAAAAGTTACACTTTTTAATGCCTGGCTCCCAGAAAGCCAAGTGTGGGATTTCTGGTGTGAGAAGCAAGCGGGGTAGGTCACAGGGATGGGGAAAGTCCTGTCTAGGTCACCTAAAGAAAGGTGAAAACAGGTTTTTCTCCCCTTTGCCATGTGTACTATCGCCCGTATGCTGCTCGTGCCACCTCCTAACACCTCCCACTTGAATCCCGGCTCACACCTGCGGAGAAGCGGAGCTGCTGGCTTGGGATCCCTTGGGATAGGTGGGATCAAACCACTCAGTGAGCGTGGTGGTCCCTTGGGGCTTCCCTTGGGAGATCCTCTGCTCCGAGGAGGAGCCTGGAGATGGCCCTGGCAAGTCCAGCCTTGCACTTGCGCTCTCCACTTCCAGGCTTTGGGGAGGGCCACAGAGAAAGCAACTTGTTATACCCTAATTTTAGCAGCCTGGCTGTAGAGACAAGTGTGTATTTTTGGGAATGTGGACGCATCTGGAATAGCAATGGGATTTCCAGGTGGGAAGCTGTGAATCCATTGCAGAAGCAATCTGTAGGTGTGTGAATTCCAGCTCCAGACACAAGCTACAGGTTACACGTCCCTGAAGAGCCCGGACACTGTCCAGGCTTTTTTGGTCTTTTATTTTGATGATCGCCCAACATGCAGAGAGAAGATGCTGAAATAAGCACTGACTCTTCTGAATATTCATGAAACTGTAATATGCTTTTATTTATGGCTCTTATGTGCTTTGTAATCTTATTTTGAGCAAAGTAATTGCATTTAGAAACGGTTAAGAGACAACAGTAGTTCGGGCACAGGAAAGATTTAGGGAAATGAACAAACCAGTAACAATTAAGCAACAGAATTATGTTTCCAGAAAATTTAGACTTCTGGCCCGGTAATATTGTGTCCTTGAAGTACATATGTCCAAGTTCTGTGTTTGCAAAGTTGCACACCAGTGTACAAGAGGTTTTTCTAGTTTTCTGTGTTTTTTCCAGTTTTGAGTCACTCCTGCTTCTTGGCAAGCGTTGATGGTGGGATAAGCTCTTTAAAAGCCATTTTTGTCCTTGCTCCCCTTAATTCCCTTGGCTGTTTTTCTCAAGATCTTTGCCTGGAAAGATGCTGTGTTTTTGATTAGCTGCTGTGGCACTGCTGTCGTTCCCAACCAGTTGCAATGCCAGGGACCCTGCTGCAACTTCTCTTGAGAAATGGCTATCCTGTACCTGTCCCTCACAATAACGATCGAGGAAGGGAGAAGGGAAAAAACTATCTGTCTCCATGTGTCTGCCTGGATTAATTTCAGTTGTGTGGCTCCCTGGGTGCCCTTTGGAAGGAAGTTTGTTGGTTGTCTTGTGTGTGCTGTGCGGAGCCTTCGCCTGCCGAGAGGCCTACAAAAGGAAACGAGCTGAAAACTAGGGCACGTAGACACATGTATCTACAGTGTGACACGTATATGAAGCACTGGGTACACACCTGCAAAAATCCCTCTGCAAATACGGAGGGTTTCTGTGGTTAGGCTGAGGTTTTCAAGGACTTCTGCTCTTTGCTTGCAGCCCTTGGCCACAAGCAACATTTCTGCAGCCCGGTGTGAGGCACCCTGACACTTGTCGGGTTTCTGTGTAAGATAAGGGAGCTGCAGGATCCCCCGCAACACATTTCCCCATAATCCGCATGAATGAGTCTGGGAGGGATTTTAGAGCTGGTTTTAATCTACCAGTCTGTGACTGTCTAAAAACCCCACTGGGGCTCTTCTTGATAGGGCGATTTGGATGCGGGCATTAGGATACCTGATGGACCCCAGTGTGTCCAAGAGTTGCTTTAATTCCTTGAGCAAAAAATTCCAGCCCAGGCCTTGCACGGCTGCGGATAATCACTGCACATGAGCATCTTTTTGGGATGTGCCAAAGATTTCCAAAGCAGTGCAGGGCATTTGGACAACAAATCTCCATTCATCTCTCATGGAAATCAGACAACTAAATGGCCAAAGCAGTTTTAGAAGTGTTATGTGTGACTATATGTCTTCTTGTGTGTACGTGAGCCGAGCTAACCCTCGTGCCTGGCTTCCTTGCCTTCACGTGGTCTTTTTTTGAGAGCCAGGAAGGAGAGGAGGCTGTTACTGGCCTGGCAAGAGTCAAACTTGCTTGGATTGGAAGAGTTAGCACCCCTCGCCTGGCAAACAGATGGATTTTTGTAAGGCGAAGGGAATCTGAATCTTGAAAGGCTGGTAATAAGTCTTGTCTTTTTGTCTTAATGCTGATTGCTCATCTGGCCGTGGAGCACTGTTGTTGGATTATATTTGCATGCGTGTGAATGGACGTAAGTAGCTGAATGCTCCCAAGTGTGTCCTAGAAAAGCTTATGTATCTTTAGATGATAAAAACAAAACAAAAAAGGTAGCTCTTGATGAGACATTTGTGATCATCACTTTGCTCTACATAGTCTTGAAATGTTGTGAAGTGTTTGAGCCTCCCCATTACGTTTGCCCGTGTTTGCTTGGTTTTGGCTGCTCGGAAGGCAGGTGCCTGCTCTGATGAGCACAGTACGTCCTGGCAGGGCTCTTCTGGGGATGGAGCGGGATAATCCTGGACCAGTTCCCCACATGGACACCCTCCTGTCTGATCTTCACCCTCATATTGGCAGAAAAGCCGTAACAGAAATATATTTGCTGACTACTGATGCTGCGCATGCAACACCAATAGGAGATGTTGTGTTCTGCGTTCAGCCCATCTTGGTGTGAAGGATACACAAACATAATTAAAGCATGTTATTGATTTCTGTGTTTGTTTTTTTGATGTGTTCCTTGGGATCTAGGTATCTAAACCTTTTTGAAAACCTCACCCTGCCTCAAAGATTGTACACGTGCAGGGTCAGGTCAACAAAACATGTGGCAGTTAATCGATAAATGTAAATCCGTGTCTATGGTGCTTTAATATTAGAAAAGTAATTATTATGTAGGTAACCCTTCTCCCTAAGCCATCATTAGCTGGATGATTTCTCATAGGCAGATTAGCATAATGCATGCAAAATACACCTCAGGGCTGAGCAGACCAAAATTACCACCGCAAAACAGCGGTAGGTGACCCCGGAGCAGTGTCTCGGAGGCCCCAGGGAGACTCATGGGCAGATTTAGGGCTGAACTAGCTTGTTCTGAACGGCTTTGGCTGGCGACATTTGCTTTCCGCTATCCTCAGTGGCTGGGGAAATAAAACCAGAGCGCTGCTCGTTTTGCAGGGGCCCAGGGTGCTCCGTGGAGTGAGCCCCGCGAACCCCATCGGGTTGGGATGGTGCACAGGATCTGGTGCTGCTGGCAACGCTGTTGGATGAGTTATTCTTACTGTGAAAAATGCAGGGCTGGACATTGCCATTAGACGACAGGCTCTGTCATGCTATTTTGCAAACTGACAGGAAAGATCCCATAAGGTTTTATAGTCACCTTGAAGACAGATGTGAAAGTCCCATTTCACACTGAGTGGCACTGGGATAAGGGCAGTAGAAGCAGCAGCAGCACCGGTGTGGTTCCCCCCTTGAAATACGGGGCTGTGTTCTTCAAGCCTTGGCTTCTAGGAGCCTCGTCATTCTGAACCCTTTCGCTTTTAGACCCTAAAGACCAAAAAAAACCCCAAACCAAATGAAAAAGCAGCAGATCTGTTTTCTGGCCTCGTGTTTGTCTGCAGACTGCCTAGAGCTGGTTGTTCTTCCTGTGCTTCAAGTGTAAATTTATCTTTGTGCGTACTTTTTGGGGGGGACCTGAGAATTGTCCTAAACTTGGCCTGTCTGAGAAGAATTGTTAAACTGGTCCAAATGCTGGCAAGGAGAAAGAGTTTATTGTTTGCTAAAGCTTCTTGAATGTCTGGAAATTCAGCCAACAGGCTGGCACAAGTTAGCCACATGGTAGTTTGAATGTTGGTATGTGTTTCATCTGGAGAAAAAGGAGAAAAGCTGTGGATCAGGAGGTGATCCCCACATCTTCCCTCAAATGGGATCTGAAGGGTGCTCGGCGGGTGGGCTAGTTGTCCATTCCTCATGCTCTACCATAGAAAAGTGGACAACTTTGGTGAAGAAGTGTGATCCAGGAGACTGGTGAGAGGTGGACAGAGGCTGCTTGCAGCTTGTGTGCTGCTAAGGTCTATGGAAACACCTTCTGGAGCTCTTCAGAGAAGATCAACCTTTATAAATGTTGTACTTTGAATCTTAAATGCATCATGTCCAGCAAACAGCATTTCTTCCCGTAAGTAACTTCTGGAGACAGAGGTGGTCAAATAACCTGCTGTAGTGCTTTATTGCCTGCCCGCGTTACGGATAAAAGGCATCTTTTGCCTGAAATGTGCTTATGTTTGCACGTAGACTCGCATTATAATCGTGAAAGAGTTCATTTTAAAAGGTTGGTTAACAGTTCCTTTAAATCGTGATGCTTCTCAGGCAGGTTGAGCCCCGAGATGAGTGGGACCGGGTGAAAAAGAATTACGTAAGATTGCCACGTGTGATCGAGAAGCTGCGCTGCAGAGAGCAGCAGGTTTTTGGATTTATATGCTGCTTCTGTAGAAATTCCTGAATGAAAGTGGTGAAATCTGCTTCGCGGAGCCCCGCTCTCGCTGGCAGAATCAGCTGGCGCTCCGAGGACGTGCCTGTTCTGAGCATTAGGAATAGAAAATGGGGAGAGCGACTCATTAATGCCAAATTTGATTATCTATGCAAGCCAGGCTTCTGTGAGAGGAAGGACAAAAACGATCTGACTTTCAAACCAGCAAGAAGATGCGCGGTGATAGAGTCCTGTGCCACGAGACATACACAGAGCCTTCTTGTCCATTTTTATGAGCGAGATGCTTCAGTCGTCGCTCTTGTAAACCGGCATCTGCATAATCTGAGCCTTGGGTTAGAGCCCTGCGCGTTGACATCTCCACATTCCGGCGATGCAGTTAGGGGGAGGACTGGAAGTGCTCGCGACAAAACGCTCCCAAACGGCGCAACCAGCAGCCCCTGGGTTAGCTGGTGTTCGCTGCGTGTGACCCGAAGGGCTCAGAGTCCTGGGCAGGGATGGAAACCTGCCCTTTGCTGTGCAGAGAAGGAGCCTCCTGCCCGAGCAAGCGGAATAGCGCGAGGGAAGGGCTGTGCTCCCCATCACACCTCTGCCAGGGCAGCCTTCCCCTCCGGCGTGGTGAGGATGGTTGGGATTATTTTGGTCCTGGGGTGCAAAGCAGAAAACATCTCTTGGCTGCCTGTCCGTCTCTCTACAGCTGGCCAGAAGGGTCTCAAGAGCTTTTACTCTCAAGGGTGATCTGCAAAGTGCTCAGAAGAACATGGGGAAAAGGCCATGCAGTGTGGAGGTGTCTGCTCAAAGTGGCACATGCACTGCAAAGTGTGACACAGTTGCTAAGGTGACAGCTTGCTTTCTTTTTGGCAAAAGCAAAAGAATGCTGAATATAGACAAACTGAGAGCTTTTGCTTTGTTTCATATGCACGGTTTTATCTTCTGGCCTTTGCAGAAACTTCATGTGTGTCTCTGGAAGCAGCGTTTGCAGGTTCAGGATACTTCAGCTAATATTGCTCCCAGTTCTTAAGGAAATGCTTGAATCACATAAAATCATGTTCTCTTTTTTCAGTGAATGTAATTGTGATATAAATTATGGCATTAAAACGGTTTGGTAATAGGACTCAGCCAACTAAGGAAGAATTTTCCAAGAACCTTTCATATAAACAAACAGTATTAAACGTTGCCTCATTAGCAGCCCGTGCGCATCCGTGCACGCGTGTCCCTGAGCAGGGGTGACATTTCTGTGTGTTCAGCTAGCAAGAACTGTGGGGCAGGAGGATTTCAGTAGCTTCTTGCGAATTTTCCGAAGATGGGAGATGTACAGTCCCAGGCCCCACTGTTAGAAATAAATCTGACTTGATGGCCTCGCCGAGCTCCCAGCCTGTCAACTTGATCTTCGTTCCATGAGAAATGCTGGAGTCTGCGGCAAACAGCCTGGCTCAATATTCACTTAGAAGTGCATGAAAAGCTGAAGTACCGAGGGTGAAACTCTGCCCAAAAAATCTATCAAAGAGAACACCGGTGTCTAACATCCTCAAGAGCATCTTCAAGTACATCACAAGGTGATCTGTATCTGTAGCTGCAGTTCTTCAGTAGCTATTTGGATTTCAAAAGGGGGGGAAAAAAGACTTTATTGAATCTGTCCTCAGGAACATCACTTTTCCTGATCTTAGTGCTTTTTTCTACTCCAAAACTTATTGGATAAGGTAAATTTGAAGCATTTTTGACTTGAAATGGTAGAAGTGGGCTCAAAATCTTTTGGCATGTGCATCTTGGGTGTCCCACGCACCGCTCCCGAAGAAGCAAAATCCTCCTGACCAGAGTAGCCCAGAGGATGGTTTCCCCCTTTCCAAGGAATTCCTCCGGCGGAGACGGCTGGACTATGGGGATTCCTTGGGGAAGGGGATTTGGAGGTCGCTCGGAGGTGACAATCCTGGCGCTTGGCTGCGAGTTGGGGACTCGGCGCGCTGTCCTGCTGTGCATCCCTTGTCCCCGTGTGCCGCATCCGTCACGCGGAGGTGCCGGTCCAAGAGGAGCGCGGGCCGGGAATGGGCAAGGTCACGGCTCCCCGTTTGGGGCCACACAGGGGGCTTTTGACCCTGGAGACTGGCTTATTCTCACAGCAGTGATTCATACCACGTATATGTTGTTTACACTGGAATCGAGCAGTTTTTCCAGGAACTTTTTCTTCCCTTAAGAGACCGAGCTTCAAAACCTTTCCCTCAAACCAAAGCAAACGCGGGATTCCCCCCGCTGCCAAGTCCTGCCGCTGATAAACCCAGCCGAGCTCTCCCAGTTGCCATCGACAAGGGCAGCGAGCGTGCCGGAGCGGAATTAGGTCCCGCTTTGCTAGAGCACGCCTGCCAAAAAAAAAAAAAAATTCCACAATGGATGCCTTCCTGTTTAATTTGAACATTTTCAATTAAATTATTTGCTGCCGCATGCCTTTGATCTCACCGAGCTGATCCACACAGCGTCCTTTGTCGTTTTGGAGCCGCGCTGCCCTTTCATCTCGCGCGCTGACGCAGGGATGTGTTGGAGTATGAATCAAAGTGCAGAAGCTGCGTGCTGTCAAGGACCGAATGCATCACGAGCCGGTGACCGGAGACATGCGGACAGAGGGATTATTCATGGACATTTTAGTGCCGTCTCGCTAGAGCTGCTTTTTGAACGTATTCTGTCCATTCTTTTTTCCCCTTTGAATCCGCTTCTGTGAACGCTACAGCGAGAAAAAGTTTCATTAGCAGAATTACCATTGAAAGGTTGCAGGCCTGGAGCTGAGCTTGGTTCGTGGGATCCTTTTCAAGCTGGACAATTAATAACATTTGATTCCATCAGCGAGCAGGAGCGGCGCTGGCCGCCCTGCCTGGGCGCAGGGCACAGTTATGGATTATTCCCAGCCAACTGCGCAGTTTGAGAGCGTTTGGCAGCGTTTTCCCCTCTATACAGAAATGCAAACCGTGCGTCCCGGCACCGAGCGGTGCTCAGCCAAACGGCTCCCTGCAGCTGATCCGTCAGTGTGCAGAGCAGCCCTCAAATGCAGACACGGTGACACACCGTCTCCCTGCTCCGCTGGGGACCGTCCTTTGGTGACAGGAGCAGGTAAGCGAGCTAGAAGCATGCGGAGAGACACACTCAAGTGAGCTTCCTCATATATATATCATTATTCCTTCACATAATTCTTATCTAAATGTCTGCGAGAAACATTGGCATTCCAGTGAAATAGTGGATGAGAAAAAATGTTGCTGGAAACCACAGTTTTTCTCTCCGTGGGCATGTTTGCGTTGTAGTTCATGGTTGTAATTTGTGCCTGGCGCTTGTTTTTGGTTCAGGTGGGGAGTTTTTCTGAGGCGGCACAGCCAGGATAACGCTCCGGCCAACTGGACACCCAGCTCGTGGCAACCGGCTCCGCAGCGAGGGCGCCCGTTCCAGCCCCAAACTGCAGCCCACGGAGGTTGCCCCGGCCCAGGAAGGCAGCACCGGTTGGAAAGATGCCAGGGCGGAGTGGAAAAGTGGGAAGCGAGGAGAGGTTTGGCTCCCGCGGCCGAGCCAGCTCCGCTCGCCTTGCCGCACCAGGAAGCGGAGAAGCTCTTCCGCTGCCGATAGGTCCATCAAATGCTTGGGCATGTGTTGAACATGCCCTCTGCTTGCAGCACCTACTTTTATTTATTTCATTTATTCATTTAGTTTTTTCCTCTCCCTTGGCAATAGCTCCGTCATCCCTAAAAATAGTTCTCCATCATCTTGTTGCTGTGCTCATTAGCACCGGCCACCTGTAGAGGTGCTGCCTGTTGTTCGTGCTGCCGAAGTGGAGCTCACACATACTTTTCCGCACCAAAAAAGTAGCGTCTCAGCAGGGATCCAGCCCGTGTCATGGGACAAACAGCTCCCACTCCTTGCAGCTTACAATAAGGGCTGTGTGTTTCTGGGCAGCCCCTGTGCCCGTGCATCGCTCTTGCGCCCACGCGGAGATGGCTGCGCAAGTGCCACCAGGCCTGGCTTGAACGTTGGGATGAAAGTGCTTGGCTTAAAAGAGCTTTTCTGGGGAATTTTACACTCCACCCCGTGACGCGCTTTGGGATGCGTTCAGCTTTCTCTGTTGAATAGGGCTCCAGATGATGGCAATAAATTATCATAAATTAGAATAGATTGCACTCTTCAGCATCTCTACATCTGTCATTATGTTTCTTTAACAGTTCAGTTTAACATTTATACACACTCTGACAGCAGCTACTGGTGTGTATGCTATAAATATTGGCTAGGAGAAGACATTAATGGCGTTTAGGTAAACGCTTGACGCCGCTGCGATTCCATCCCATATGGCGGAACGTGGCGAAACCGGATCCGAAGCGCCACGTATAGCGCCGATGTGCTTGCTCTACGCCAGCCTCCTGGATTTTAATTCGGTATTTTGCACCATTCTGCGCTATTGCAAAGAAAACGGAGTATTTCCCTTTCATTTGAAGAGCTGGTGGAGATATTTTTGTATGGACCAAAGGGTTTCTGCAGTAATGGTACCCTCTGGGGTAACTCCTTGCTCAGTTTCCCTCAAGTTTACGGGTTTTATCATTGCTTTGACTGGTTGCATTTTTCTTCTGCCTCCAACCTCGACTTTCCTCTGCGTCCTGACTCTCGCAGAAAGCCGCGTGTTCGCAAAACCACTAGCAAAATCCTGCCCCCAGAAGCAAAATCTTGTCTCTGATTATTTTAGTTTGGACAGCTCGTTGTGCCTGTCTGAGCTCGAGGCTTGCGTTTCTATCTGTTCAGTGACGCTCTAAAGGAACTAAATTGCCTTTAAAGAAAGGCACTGCTTACATCTGCCTGATGCTGAAGAGATTCAGTCCAGCTAACGTGGTTTCTTGGTGAGCCTTGCTCTGGTGAAGAAGGATTCAGCCCTTTCCAACCTGAAGGTGGACTCCAAGGAGCAGCTTCAAAACACTTTGTTATTGGGGATATTGCTGTTTCTGGGCATTTTGGCTCTTCGGGGCAGGCAGTAGGACTTGTCCTTTGAGCTATGGACCTGCTTTACCTGCTGGATAACCTGTGGTAGACACAGGTTTCTCTCTGATGACCTCTTAGGAACCTGATGGCTTTGAGAAAGGATGTGCTGTGGCAGGGTAGCAGTCTGCACCACGAGGATATAGCCCTTGACTGGGCGATTTACTTAATTGCATTTACTTAGCTCTGATCTAGATTGTGAAGATCCTCGTGGGTGAAGGGGAGAGAAGGGAGCCCTTTTTCTGCAGTTGATTCCCTCGTTTTTCAAATACTCCTTGTGTCCCTTCAGGAAAATGGAGCTGTGTTGTTATTTTTTTAGGTTAAGCTGCCAAGTTTTATCTTTCACACGTGACTGATGTTCATAAATCCTGATGCTGCTTCTCCTGGGCTGCATTCTTGTCCCAGCAGCAAACCCGTTCCCAGTCCCTCTGTCACCTGTACCGGGCTGGGAGGCCCCTTGGGGTAGGACGGGAGGGAGGTCGCGCATCTTGCGCTCCCGTCATCACCGAATCTCGGAGTTTAAAAATAATCACAAGTGAAAAACACGAACGTGAGTCATGCAGAAAACAGCCTTCATTCCCGACGGAATACAATATCCTAGAAATACCTTCTGCAGACGTTTTGGACATTGCTACCTCTGAGGAGAAAATGTGAAGTGTTTAATCCTAAATGTTGGTCGCCTGTTGTGAGACCTCTAGTACAGGAGGTGCCTAGTAAATGCTAATAGTGAATACCGGAATTAAAGCAGTAACGAGGGTCTGGTTGACCTCTGAACAGCAGGGAGGAAGCAGAGGAGGCTCCAGCTTGGGTCAAGATGCTCCAGCGATACCTACCTGCCCTGCAGAGAGCTTGGTCCTTGCTTTGGACCCAGGTGCCCACCTGTGTCCAACGTGCCTGGTGTTGCACTGCGTTTCCAGCTGCCGATCCGAGGAAGCTGCTGTGCCCGTGTGTCCCTGGGCTCAGCACGTGATGCTCTTCCTTTCCTGTCCTTGTCCCCTCTGCCCCCCAGCAGCTTGGAAACTGCTCGGAGGTTAAAATCTGTGTGTGTTTTGGAGCAGGCGTGCACTAAAATGTACGTGCGTTTTCCTGTGTTTTTAAGAGATTAGTATTTTAAAGGCTATTTAAGACAAAAAATGCTGAGATTTCAATCTGAGACATGAAGCAGAGATCAGAGAATTCTTAGAAAATGTTAAATGAGTCAAAACACATGAGTAAGGATTCTTCGGTTTCAGTGATTGACGGGCTTTTCAGAGAAGCTTTTACACCTTGAGTGTCTCTATTCCTCCTCCTCACTGCTGCAGTTTGGCTCTGTGTGTGTGTGTGTGTGTGTGTGCACGTAGGTCCAGGTGGGCTCAGTGCACATCCTCATCCCTTCAGCCCAAAATGTGCATTTTGGGGAATGTCAGGGGCTCCACGAAGATTCCTCTTGGGGATTTATTTTCCTCCTGTGGATGCAATGCAAACACAGGGCCCTTCATGGATAATATCACGCTTGCTTTCCAGAAACCTGGTTGTGCTGCAGAGACTGGAGATGTTGAGTTCTCTTCTATGGTAAGTGTAGTGTCTTCTAAGAGTGTTAAATGTAAAGATTTGATCTAGAAGCAACATTTGCATAACACTTTGCGGGAAAATGCCACTGTGGAGGCTCTGCGAGGTGCATTACGGATTTTACAGTGTTACAAATACTGCAGTATTGTCCTCCCAAACATGAGGGAAGGAGATCAACCTCTCTGCAGTGCACCCTGATAGCAAACTGCTGTGGGAGCCTAGGAAAGCAATGGGAGACCTGGTCCCACCACATGGATTTCATCTGCGTTGCTGTTTGGAGTTGGGATAGGCAGCAAATTGAGTGGAACCTGAGGCAGCACTTTGGTGCATGAAGTTGGTGCCTGATGGATTCCCGAGATAGGTAAAGCGAGAGCCTGCCTTTGCTTTTCCCTTTGAGCAGCACACGGGGGTTAGGTGGGCCGCGTTTGAAGAGCCGATGTGAAATGAGCTTTCAAATATTTCCTTGAAGTTGTCTTAATTATTTCGTTATAATGGTAAGAAACAAAGCAGAAGAATCAATACGCCTAATTATTACATCTAAATGCAAGAGAAATTAGCCAGTGAACTCTCCCTTCTCTGGGGAGGATTAATCTGCCCGTGCTCTATTTCAAATGTCTTCCAGGAAAACGAAAGCCTTATCACGCAGGAAACACGCGGGCCTAATCACTAGGTCTGCACTTGGGTTTTCCAGTGGTGAGGGGATTCTTGCTTAGCTGGTCTTCTGAAGCACAAAATGAGATGGTTTTTGCTTGTGTTTAAATGTTTTAGTAGGAATTTTGCAGCAGGGCGATGCGTTGGGTGCAAGGACAACGCGTAACCCAGCGATATGGAGGGAATGGCTTGGATCCTGGATGCAGCCCTGTCTCGGGGGCGTTGCTAGGACATCAATGTCCCACTGATGTGAGCGCTGTCCCACTGAGCTCTCCCTTTTGCCTGCACACTGACCTGGCTCGGGGAAGATCCCATTTTGCTGTGCCCTGGATGGGAATAGCTATGATGTTGCATCCTGATGGGATGATCTGATCCCAGTGGGATGATCTGATCCTCTTGGGATGTTGATTCTTCATCCCTGAATTAGTTACTGAAATGAAAGGACAAAAGTGTGTCCTGCATTTCAGGCTTAGTAAATTCTGTCTCCAGCTCCTTGTTGTTGGCTTGCACCCACCCAACTACTTTCTTAATGTTTTCTGTTGACTAAAATAAGTTTAAGCTGAAACAAAGATGTAGGATGGTTTCAAGTTGAAAGTAAAGTGTGTAAATATATTGCTATATAAAATGTGTTTACCTTAAACAACAACAAAGGTTCAGTTTCCTTCAGATTTTGCAGTTTGTCCTCCTGGAGAAAATCCAGCTACTAAAATGCATGTCTCCAATATATTACCCCATTCTTACACCTGCATATCATGCCAGGAAGAGAAGCATTGGGTTTATTCTTTGCTTGAAAACCCATCTCTCTGTAAAGGAGACTCAGTAGCTACAAGATGAAGTCCAGATTTAAAAAAGGACATTTCTTTGCGTAACATTGGGGAAATCAGCCTTCCAGTTCACAAACCGAGATGACAGCTCGCTGTAGGGAAATACTTCATTCCATCAATTATTTTGCATTTTTGGATTGCATTACTCGTGGCAGTTTATTAATTAGTTTGCATTTTGCACTGCCTCTTAAAAGAAAAAGGTCTCGGTTCATTATGTATCACCCAGCACCTTTCCCCATTCCCAAATTACTCTCTGAATCCTGGTCGGGCCCCTTTTTCCTGCCTGTCTTGCTGATTAGCGGTGCTGATTCTGGCCGCAGGGCATGGGACGGGCTGCTGATGCACCACCTGATTATGTGGTCATGGAAACTCCCTCGAGGTAGGACCTCTGTTATCAAAATAAATTGGGATTTTCTGCAAACTAATGGTTGGTGAAGCTTGCGCTGATGCTAGATCCGGCTGGATGATGCACTATGGAAGCCAATTAGCCTTTGCTGCGATAAGCTGGGCTTTGATTAAGCTTTTCCAGCCTTCCTCATTGCAAGAAACATGTACTCCTCATTGAACATGCAAATGCATTTGCAGTGTGTAATTATAAAATTTTCTAAAGGAGTGACCTATTTTAAGCAGGGCTTTTGTTTTGCTGCGCTTTCCAACCCGGTTGCACAGTCCAATTCCCCGAACGTAATTGGCTGGTTTTAGGGGTTAAAAAATCCCATTTTTAAATGTTTTATGCTTCGAGTGAGGAATATAACAAAGAGGACTGTGGTGGGTCCGTAAACTGTGTACAACTCGCTGCAAGCCCTCTCCTTTGCAAGGAGTTTTTGGGAAGCAGGGGACCAGCGATGCTGCGATCCACCGTTTCAGCCAATTTAAGAGCGATCGCATCCCGATAATGCTGAGAATGAATTATTTTCGTCTAGCCATAGGCAGAGCTGACTGTTATCCTGCTGAGTGTGCAGCTCGTTCCACTTGACAGCATTCAGTTATTGATCCAATTAGCTCCCAACCTGTTCCCAGAGCGAGCGGAGATGAAACGATGTAATTAAAATTGATTACGGTGCTATGGTGTCTTTGATCCTTCATGCTTGGGCTTTGGGTTTGATGGCTGGCCTTCCGGATCCGAGAACGGATTGCACGGAGCATCAAGGAGTTAGTCTATTTTGACACTCCTTAGGAATACGCTTGCTTTGGTGCTTTCCCTAGGTACCACCCTGTTGTATCTACCTAAGGATCCTGTTTCTTACCTGCTTGTGCAAGCAAGCAAGTAGTCACTTCACCTTATAGATTGCACATGCTTCTGTACTTATATACCTATCTCATGTATATGGCCTATTTATTTTATTTATTTATTTATTTATTTATTTATTTATTTTGGTGAAAAACATTTAGGAAACAGAAATATTGTTTCAGATCTAATTCCCATTGTCCTTAAGTTTAATGTAGTGTATTTATCTGGCTCTAGGAATGCTTGTTTCTGGTCTCTTTAATGTATTGCATGCCTAGTCCTCAGGAAGACAGGATCTCTGTCCAGAGCCATGTACTGTGGGACACAGATAATGGTCCAGGAATGGCCTATTTCTACCTGAAGAGTCTTACAAATACTCAAATGGGAGCAGAGGGGGCATACATGAAGGTGGGTAGTGCAATACCCCTGTCTGCACATGCAACGTGTACATCCCATCTCCTGTTGTGCAGTTGCACAGCTGTGCCCATCTCGCACACTTCTGCACCACATCTGCATCGCTGAGGTCTCTATTTACGTGAAATCCCATCTGTGGTGGTCATTTTGCAAAGGGAGGTCCTAGGAGTAGTGTTTTCGTGTGAATGTCAGAGTTGTTTCAATTCTTCAGCATTTGATATTAAACAGAATAAAAAAAAATCCCAGGAGATTTAATTCTTCCCCATCCTATCAAGAGTAACCGCAAACTTGAGCGTGTGCTGTGGAAAGCATGGAGGCAAAACGTCCTCGTGCAGAAAGAGCACAAGCGCCTTTTTCATCTCAGAAATTAGCAGGAAGGATTCAGCTCAGCCAAGTGCAGCTTCTGATCCACACACTGATAACATCTGCATATTAGCCACGAGTTATTTTTCTAGATTTTTAGTTCGTTCTGGTTTCTTAATTAAAGATGTTGCTGCTCTCTTTCAGGCCTTTCAGTCTGTTATGTTCCAGAACTAGTACGTTTGGGGTAAAAAAAGGAAAAAAAATCCCCACCATCATTGTTAGGGCTTACATCTGGCATGTTTTGAGTGTTTATGCCTCAGAGCCGACAGAGCTGCTAAGCTCTTTTTTTTATCAGGAGTAACTCTAGCGAAGAATATATTCTTTTATTGAGGCCAAATTCTGCAAAAGTGGGATTTTTCCCAAAAGGAATGTATTATTCTATGACCAAAAAGGGTATTAAAATAATTGTTATATTGAAACACTTCATTGCATGGATTCTGTGTGCAGCATCCCAGCACATCTGATGCTTTCACACTGGATTTTTGTATTAATCAGAAGTAGAACTGCACATTTTATGCCAGCGTGGAAGCGTGTGGCCAATTCTGAATCTTTTCCCTAATGGATGTGTGTCTGCTTCGATCTTTCCCCATTCTGCCTTAATTGCTCAGTGGATTAATGGAACAACACCAGTTTCATGTGGCTTTTAAGTGTTCTAGGTGCCACCAGGTTTTCCTAGTTATAACAGCAGCTTCTCACAGAGGGAAGGGAGAACATCACTTGTCTCCCTCAAAAGCCCAGGGAAACGTTCTGCTATACAGAGAGATGGTCCCTTTTGGTCCAACCGTGTTGTCAAAGAACAAGCTTTTCTGCCAGAAATAGCAACACTGACAACATGGGCATTATTTCCTAAGATGGTTCTAAGATGTAAGAATATCGTGGCTAAAAAGCTGAGCTTTTAGCACTACAGTGACCAAGAAAACCTCTTGCTCTTAGCTTGAGTCACGTGTGGTCTTTCTGCACTTGCTTGCAATCCACTCGAGTCCTTCAGACCATTTGATCCAGAGTTTCTATGGATCATCACCTCCGGGAAAGCATTTGGTGCTGTCTGTTTTTGGCCCACGTATTTTTTGCTTGGATTTTACTGTGTTTTGTATCCTGGCGTATTTTGTATCCTCTCTCCTTACAAGTAGAGGCCGTTTGGCCCCGTAACACAGGGAAGGGGCAGACGGTACTGGTGAGCTGCAAGCAGGAGACACCTCCAGAAGGACAAGTCTGGTATGAGCAGCACGTAATTCCGGTGTGGTTAATTTGCAAGCAGAAAACTTGCGCCTTATTATTGACCATGCTTTGAACTGTCCGTACTTGGCTTTTCACTATCCATTTTAATTCCTTTAATTTCCTTTCACCCCATTTTTCTGCGTTTGCCATGAGGTGTATGGGCACTCGTCCATGTCTTGCGGTGAAGATTTCAGTGCTTGAAACAAGATTTCTAGAAAGGATTAATACAGGGTTCACGTGGTACTGATGACATGACGTGTTTTGGGGGTTTTGTTATACGTTATTGTTTAATTTGTAACAGAGAAACTTAAAGATTCTCCAGCCCATGCTAACCAATGCAGGAATTGAAATGAATCGGCCAATTTGCATATGGCAATGAAAACTTTAGCCCCTATAAAATACTGAAATGCTGTTAAAGCAGTCTGTTTGTTACAATTTTATGTGTGCAAATGCATAATACATAAGCGAACCTCTGTCGTTTTGATGGCAGTGATTTATCCCAGAGCTGTTTATTTCACAGGGTCTTTCTAAAGCTTTTCTGGACCATTTTTATTTTCTCTCGGTATCTGCTCTGACATGTTTTGCGTTTTGGAGTAATTGTCCTACACTAGATGAAACGTTAACCTGTCATCATTTTTTTCCTTTCATGTGGTAAACTCTGGGAAGTTAAAGGATAAATTCATGGTAGAGCATCAGGAATGTGTGATTATTAGCCTTTATGTCGCTGCTTTGCATAGAAAATGGCCTTGTGTCCATTTTCTGCTAGGGAAAATATATTGATTTGCCTGTACAAGATTTTTACCTTCCTATGCCATGTCATTAATAAACATAGTGTTTCATAATAGCTGTATCATCCTGTTTATTCTTGGCCTGAGCTTCATATTGATTTTGTTTGTCATTTGCTTGAACGGATCACAATGTTCTACCGTGTTACAACACTGCTTTTGGGGGCAAGCCGTGACTTTTCCTGTTTGTGTAGTAAATGGAGTTCGTGGATCTGATGAATTCCTTATTCCAAGATATAGCAGGATACTTTCTGCTGCAAGTAACCTATTTCTTGTCTAAAGGAGGACTTGGGGGGAAAGCAATTGCAAAGGAAGTTTTCACAAGAAGCAATATCTGATGTAGGAGCTTGCCTAAAGGACCGGCTAAAATAAGACCTCAGTGGCAAAATCCTGGTGGAAAACTGTAATGTGGTGGTCACAGCCTTCCCGTGGGGAAGGAGTGAGGACTTTGCTGTTCTCCCCAGGATTTGTATGGACATCTCTGAGGAGGGAGAGGTGGCTGCTATAGGTGGTGTTGGACCTTCCAGCAGAAAGAAACTCGAAGCTTTTTAGAAGCTGGGAGCAACTAAGGCCTGGTGTGTAGGGAAGCTGCTCCAGAGCATCCGGACACCAGGTTGGGTGCAGTGGGGCCATAACAAGCCATTGCCAACATAAACCTTGACCTTCATCTGCTGCAAGGGGCCTTCTGGCCTTCACGTGGGTGCTGGGGTGCAGCAAGACCTGCAGGAAAGTCTCGTTGCCTATTGAAATTACACTACTGGGCCTATGTAAAAAAGAAGTAATATGTGTATTAATACTGCAAATTCATTCTAACCTTCTCTGACTATGGGTGGGCATCACACAGGGCACTGTAGGTAGGAACACCCTGTATTTCCTTAGGGCTCTTCATTTTTACTTCCTAAAGGCAGACACGGTGCCGGCAGGTCTTATCCCCAAGAACTTGCTTGGCGCTCTAACAGTTTTTGAGCATTTTCCTCTTGTTTTGCTGTATTTTTTTAAAGTCCGAGCTTATTAAACATGGGCGAATTGAAGATCCGAAAGGAGGGGAAGCCAGGAATACTAAAGAGAGGGAGAGCAGGCGAGTGCGAGCTCGCTTGGAAGTGTTGGCCAAGCAGCTGTTCGTGCCTCCTATTTAGCATGAATGGAAGACACAGCCCTGATTAGAAATGGTAGGTAGCAGCTGCACAGCCTGGGCTGAGGATTACCAGATGGTTAACTGTGATTGACTCGTCTCCATGGAGCTCGCTGGGGAAGGGGGGCTGGAAGAGCTGAAATGTGATGAACATGCTAGGTACACAATTTTTTTTTATATATTTTATATATATATATATATAATGAATGTGCCAGATTTGTTTACATGCTTCTTGAATAAAATATGGCTGCTAGTTTGACTTAAGACAGACATCTTTAGTACATGCTATGTTGCAAAACCTTGCTCTTTTGATTGTAGGTGTGATGATTTCCCCCCTCTCCCTCCCCAGTGCTGTGATACAGCATAAAATAATTGGTTGACAGAATGTTGATTCTGCAGCACGGGGAGGATTTGCACAGATGGGAGTCAAAATATGTCTCCTTGCCTTATGCTAATGCCACCGCAAAGGTTGCGGAGAAGTTCAGAGCTGAATGAGGCATCCTCGTGCTGCTTGTAGCTGTCGCGATGCATTCAGAGGTGGTACCTGAGGAAAGAAGGTCTGAATCCAAGTGCTGCAGCTGCCTGCTCCCTCTGCCCCTTGCAGGGTAAGTGCATTAAGTGTGCATTAGGTGCACACTTAATAAATGCACTGGTGCTTTAGACCGCTGCTTCTCCTTGACCTGTGCCTGCCTTGGCCAGTGCGGGTGATGTTCAGGTCTGGAGGGGCCAGCGCTCAAGAGAGACGTGAGAGCTCACGGATAGCTCTAAAAATACCGCGGCAGGAGGGCGACACGGCTCCGAGCAGGATCTTCTCGTGCGGCGTGGCCAAAATGTGCTGCAACTGCCAACCGATTGGCACTCGTGTGAGCAATATGTTCCGCAGAGGCCCGAGCCATATGCGGGGGAATTTATTCACCGTATCCTCTGTTCCTGGAGGCGGCTGCGAGAGGGGTCTGTGGGCGGGATGATAATTGGGATGGGGGATCATGGAAAGCGTCCGGTGGCCTCCTGATCCCAGGGAATGAGTGTCCTGGGACTTGATTTTCCTTCCCTTCCCTCTGATGTCAACCTCTTTGCTGAAGGCAGCAGCACCCAGAATATTTTGGGAGGATTCCTGGAGCTGGAATACCCCAACCATGGTCCTGGTTTAGTGGAAATAGTGCAAATTTAGTGCAAATTCCTGCCTTTAGCTCCGAGCGCCTGAGAGCCCCTGACTGTCCCTAACATGCAGTGGGAGGTGAAAATTGCAGCGAGCTAAGAATAGAAAACAGTCATTTGGAAAGTAATATCTTGGCATATCTTGAGGAAAAAAATAGTAATAACAGCGAGTAATTTGGAAAGATGAAGATAAATATTGTATTGGAGGGAAAGTGTCGCCTCCAGCTGAAGGTAGCGGGAGACGTCGATTGTGTGTTTCTTTATCCTCTAAACTGAACATTTTTGCTTTGTGTTTTCATTTATTTTTAAAGGGAATTAAAAATATGTCAAAAAGATTGAGGTGTCAATTATGCCAGCTCATTCCCTCAGATTTGGGTGTGAGGGAAATAGTGACACGAATTTGTCTTCATAAGTGCACTATTTCCTAGAAAATGATGCTTTTGAGCTCATGATACTTAGTACTTTCATTATTCTCACCTGCGCTTAGTCACCATATATAAGCACAGATAAAATGGTAATCTAGGCTTCCAGTACTGAAAAGTAGATGTTTTATTCCATCATGTTTTGGGTTTGTTTTGTGTGTGTGATTAGGCAATTCCTCCTTCCCAACTTAAAAAAATGAACTGCTGTCCTACTGGATACGTCAAAGAAGTGGCGAAGTCTTGCAAGCAGTGATGTAAAACCTAAACACCTAAAACATACAGGGAGGAGCTGAAAGGACAGGTTTGCTTTCTGGTGTTTGTTTTTAAATCACCTTCTGATAGCAAAGAAAGGTGCCAAAAAGCACTGCTATGGTGAGAAAAAAAAATCCGTGCAAAACGTGTCATCCTTCCCGCGATTTTTTCTTTCTTTTTTGGCAAATCAACATTTTTGAAGGGGAAAATGCTCCAAAAAAACACCTCTCCCTCCCCTCCAAAAAAAAAAATCTTCAGGAAATTCCTTTCCAGATGCATCAGGAACAGATTGCTTTGCTTTTAATGGAAAAGAAAATGTCCAAGAGGGGCCTCGTAGCATATGAAGGGAATTAATGGCAATTCTTGAGGCTCGGTCAGCCAGTCCCTCCCTGCGGATGGAGAAGGAAGCTGGCCCTATTTGCTTTCCAAATAGCCCAGCTGTTTGTAAGTGTAGGTGTTAGTAGCACATCACGGAAGCTGCCCGTGAAGGTACGTGTCCATGGTCACCTTTTTTATGTATCATTGACTGCTGCATGTTGTAATGCCAATAAATGCCAAGAGAAGTATTTATAACGCATCGCTGTTCACAGCAGTGTGTCCTTCTCGTGCAAGGATGCTCAGTGCTGTCCGTGCGTCTCTTCCTCTCCTCTTTGCCATGCAATATTTTCATCATAGCAGACAGCACATCGGGAAGTGCTGGATCACAAACAAAAATATCTGCCTGCCCTCGTGCCCAGAACAGATACATGACATCTCCATGTCAGTCCATCACGGAGAGCTCGTTGCGTGACATTTTCCCTGCAATATTTCCAAGCGGGCTCTGTGTCCCCAGTAGCATAAACACTGGGCCAGGATTTATGTTTGTGACTCAAGGCCTAGCACTCTGCACTGAGAATAACATTTCAGCATGAATAAAATCGCTGTGACAAAATGTCAGGTGACTACAGCATCCTGCCTTCAGAAGCACTGCGTTTGCCTCAGAAAGAGTGTGATAAATTAGCTCTTTGGCACTTTCTTACACACGTAGAGGCTGCTTTATGGGTGCTCGGGTGACTCACTTGCACCACATAATGTAAATCAAATATATCTTGTGCTGGTTGAGTGCTACCTTGAATGCAGACAGTATGATCAGACATTGTGTCTTTAGAATAGCAATTGTTAAGCTTAATTTATGAAGCTAAAAATGAATTCTAAGATGAATTATTTCAGCTGGTATAGGAAAATACATAGGTTTTGTTTAAACTAACTCTGTTTTTTGAAAGTATAAAGCAACACCAGGCTGGCTTAAAAGAGAGCGCATCCATAATGTGCCATTTTGCCTTAGTCAGCTTAATTAAAGCAGTGAAAATTTGCCATTTAACTGCCACAAAATAAGACGTATATATGTGTATGGGATGCAGTAAAATAATATGTATGTATGGAGAACGTGCATATATGTGTGTATGTGGGTATTCCCGCTTTCATTTGGACACATCCACATAACCTGGAGAGGAGCCTGCAGTTGGAGAGCTCTGATGCTGCCTCTTGGGATGCGTTAAGGTATGGAAGGATCCGCAGCATTTCCACACCTGGAAATGGGCTTCAGGATCTCACTGCCAGAACACATCGTCACTTCTTGTGGTCCCCTCTATTCGCAGAGCAGGAAAATCTTCCCGCAGGGGATTAGAGGGTTTAGTTTTGCGCTGTGCGATTGAACTGGTTAAGCTGCATTTGGGTTACCCACGTGCCCGAATATCCCCATGAATTTGACCTGCTCTACAGCACGTGCATGTTCTGCTGGGGGTTAATTTATGTTTTTAAATTTCTGAAAAATCTGAATAAACTAAGAGTCGAGCAATTGATCTGGATTAATGGGGACCAACTCTATTAGCCTAATACAACACTAATCTGATTCCAAACTGTTAGCATATTAAAGCTGCTTAATTATATGTTTGCTTGACACAGTGTGGTAATCCTGCGCGATATAGGTTATATTGTCGCAGCTCTTGACTTGGAATGACTCACCATTGATAAAAACACAATTAAAACCCTTCAGTAGGGCTTAGTGATTCACTTTGCCCTGTGCGTTGCCTTGAAAGCTGCGCTGAAATGTGGTTTATAGTAAATAGTGCTCCTCTATTTCTATAGATGGGGAGGAACAGAGTGTTATCATTGCTCTTTAATACCGACCAGGCAAGGGGCAGAGGAGGAGAGTGTTTGCTTGTGTAGTGAGTCCATAACTGCTGCGCGGTGAATCGAGGGCTCCTGAGCCCCAGTCACTGATTTAATTATTCCTAAGAATTTAATAAAGGAGGAGGCCTGGAATTACTTGCAGACTAACCGTGTGGCTAAGGCATGAGAGGCGCTTGGGTCTATTTGGGTGGTTGTCTGGTGTTGTGCAGCGTTTTCCACCCAGTCTGCATCCAGCAATGCTCCAAAAAGTGGAAGGACCTGACCCTGCATGCGAGACCCAACTCAGGATGTTGCTGTGTCGCTCTCTGAGTGTCTCCACGTGCTGCTTTTCGCAGCAGGAGGTGCAGAGGGGAACGTGCCATGGACTGCAAGGCAAAATGTGCAATTCCTTGTAGAAACACAGCGTCTCTGTGGCTCAGCAGAGAGCCAGGAGGAGGTGCAAAATACATAATTCATGGTGATGAGTTTCCTGAACGCACTGAGATCGCTACTGAACATCTTAGCAGAACATTTCAGCTAATAAGCTTGTCCTGAAGCCGCATTTATCACTTTTGATTTTCAGACTGCCAAATCTGCAGTTTGCTACTCTAGATTACAGCTTTTTGATATCTCATACAATACCCACGAGATTTTGCAATTCTAGCAGGCAAGGTCAGAATGCAAATTTTGCATGTTTAAAATCAATACAAATTAGAGGGATTTTACTTGCAGCTTTGCACTGAATTACAAACTTCAATATTTTTAAATATAGATGACATTCTTGCAAGGTTGTTGGTTTTGTTTTTTATTTTTTTTTTTTTTAGCTTTAGCTTGAAGATCATGGCTTAAGCTTGATATAGCTTAAGCTTTGAGCATCCAGAGAGGAAATAGTCCTGTAACAGATGACATATAAAGTGACGTCTTTAAAAATGAAAAGAAAAAAACCTTTCTGGTCTTGCATCTGTCCCTCAAATTCAGCATCTGCGTGGCCTAACGAAGCATCTGCAATAAAGATCAGGATGCAGGGATTGCTTTCCATGACGATGTGGACAGCAGCATCCCTGAGCCGGACAGAGCTGCTCCCCAGAGATGATGTTTTCAGTGGGCATCACAGGGGCAGCTCCAGGACTAGGGTGACATGGGACAGCCCTGCCTTAGGTTTGGGGGTGCTGGACAAGGGGGGAGAGCAAGAAGGGCAGAATATCAGTTTGTGGAGACGTCAAGCCTGCTGTTAAACCTTGTCATTCTACACGAGGCTGCCTTGACCAAGGGCCTGGGCACACTGACCAGTGGGGAAGGTCTGTTCCCAGTTAAAGAATCCTGTATCCATGGCAGCTCCGATCAGAGAGGAGAAAAAAAAATAGAGTTTTTTAGTCCCTCTGGGTTTGTCTTCCATGTGGCAGGACAGTGCCGAGCTGCTGCAGGGGGGCTTCCCCGCTGACCGGCTTCCGAGCGTGGCCGTGGGCACCGCGGGGACGCTGCATCCGACGTGTTTGGAAAGGTGATTTCTCCCATCACAGCTGCTTCTCTTTCTCTCTTTGGAATCATTTCAGGTGGATGGGGAAAGGCTTTTGCTGCAGATTCACGACAAGGAACTGTGTCTTTTGCACTTATTACTCACAGAGGGCTTTTTCCAAAAAAAAAAAAAATCTCTATTTTGGTGTCTTTATACTGCGCTTTACAGCTTTGTGGACAGTCCATCACTCAGACGCAGTTGTGGGGTTGTCCCGAAGGATTTTCCCTCTGGGAAACCAGGACCTAACTCCTCTCGTGTGAGTTTTGCCCAGCAGAGCAGCAATACTTTATTTCCCAATAACTCCCAATTGTTAGGAGCCAATACCCCCTAACATCCCTTGGAGACAAGGATTAAACTCGGTGCTGGGGCTGTTTCCTCTGCCTAAAAGGCAGTGGGCTGCAAGGGCCGCGAGCGAAGCAAACACAAAATATTAAATTGCCTCTGGCTAATTATTTTACGCAAGCTGTTGTAAACGAGCGGAGACGAAGGGCTGCTGATATTGGAGGAGAAAGTGGCCATCTTCCCATGGCATCTGTGGATGTATGTGCAAACCGAGCCCTGGATAAGAGCGGATAAAGGAGCATTTTTGGGATGTGCTGTGCGTTCCTCGAGAAGTTAGTGACACCTGGTGGCAAGTTCCCGCTGCCTGGAAAACCATCGGAAAAGCCGCGTCCTCCTGGCTGCCCTGCATCCTGTGTGTATGGGAGAAGCTAAATGTCATTTTTTTGTGCTTTCGGGGTGCATAAGTTTTGCATCGCGGTGAATATCTTGCCAGAGGCAAGAGAGAATTGGTTAAAAAGAAGCTGACAGGATGCTTAAATGTCCTCGTGCTGCCTAAACCTACCAGCATCTGCCCGAGCAGAGTGCGGCTGCCCGACAAGGGATGCTGGGGACATCATGGCCTGGGGTGACACCGGGAGGACACGTGGCCTGGCACTAGCTGCGGACAAGAGGAATGGGCCAGTGGGTTTGCAAAAGGACAGAGGGTTTTTTCGCCTTTCCCTCTGCTACTTGTCCAGGGTGGAGACAACAAACGCTGCCGAAACAGCGTGCGGAAAGGACATTAGATGGCAGCAAATAATTTCCTGGAAGGATGGATGGTGCCCTGCTCTGTGCAGCAGCACGCGCATCGTCAGCGTGAAGAGGAACAGGGTCTTGGCAAGGTTTTTCCTTCAAATAGTTGGAAGAGGAGACAGGTTGTTCCCTTGGATGCTGCTGCTCAGTGGTTATTTCTGCCCGGGTTATTGCAGGCAGCCAGGACAGGTTGGGAGATGCATCTTGGGGACACGCGGGGCACAGGGTGTCCTGGGAGATGTCTTGAGAAGTAAAGCGGTGCAGAATGAAACCAGTGCAAATACTTACAAAAACTTCTTGAAATTCCTTTCGATTTTTCCCTTTCCTCCCCTGTAATCACACCTGCTAGTGGACAGAGGCAAGCACAGCATCGCTGTATCATTCAGGTGGCTTTAAGGGACCGTTGAGGACCTGTTGCTGCACAAGTGCTTCTCCCGGAGCAGTCTTATTGCAAGATTAACTATCAAACACGTTTCTTGGCAGCAATAGCATTTTAAGACCACAGAAACAGAGACTTTTCCTAATCCCACTCAGTTTGGTTGTGCTGGGGTGTCCTTGCAGACATGATTTAATGCCTTGCAAGTTATTTATCCTCCCGGCATAATTGGTTTCCTCCAGTTGCATTTGATTTTTGCTTGTTGACTAAACGGTCCTCTCAGCTCTTGCCCGAGGCGCCGTGCTGAGCTCGCAGAGCGCAGGAAACGTCACCGTTTGGTGGCCGTGACCATTCGGGTCCCATCATGGGTGTCGTGCGGTCACTCGCTGTGACAGCTCATTATCCCCCTGATTTCCTAGGCACAATAATAGCAAAATCGCTCCATCCACCTCCCCAGGAGACCACTTTGTATTTGTGCTCATTTGTGCATGTATTGCTGTTGTCTATACGGTGATAGCAATGTGTTAAGTGTACAACACCCGACTTGGAGTTTTATTGGTGCAGAGGCACTGCTCAGAGAGACTTGCTTTATGGAGTCCCATATATTTTTAATATGTTCCTCTATATAATACATTGTATTATATGTATACACAATTTTATGGAAGTCCATGTATAACTTATTGTTGTCCAGCTGCTCTTTTGCTCTAGAAGATGGCAGAAAAGTGGAAAGGGAACAACTGAGGAACAGGGAACAAGAAAACAGGGCAAATTGAGGCAGGGGGGTTGCGTTTTATTGTTTCATTGCAGCTGGGTCATCTTAGCAATCAAGTTTATTTTTAACTGGAGTCTCATCATTTGGCACAGATGGGTATATTTACATTGATTCTCGTAAAATAGTTTTAAAAACACCAGAAAAAAAGAGATATCCATGTCCTTTTCTAGGTCCAACATGCTGCGATGCTGGGGCTATGCCATGTGGTAGGGAGCATCCCAAAACTGCCCCCCTGCCCCAGCTGCAGTGTAGGACCCGCTGCTGGGATGGGAGCGGGGAAGGATGTTCTGCTCTCGGCATCCGCAATCGCTGCCCCAAACAGGTTCCAGGTGGCAGCACAGGCATCTTGCTGGCTGATGGGAGACTTTATTTGCAAACTTACAGATAGCAAATGCAGAGCATAATGTGCACAGATGTTTGCAGGGGTGAAAGCTCCCGAAGAGGGAGCTCTGCTGCTGGCAGTGGTGCAGTGTGAGCTCCCGCTGGGGCCGGCGCTGCAGTCGGAGGGGTGTTTGCACCAAGGGTGTTTTGCAGAGCTTCCCTGCTCTCTTCCTTCACATCTGCTTTTCCTTCATTTGCAATAATTTTTTCCTTCATTTGTAATAATTTTCCCCAGTGAAGGCACTGAAGTTACTGGTATTCCAGGTCATATTCCACCCCCAACTCCAAATCTTTCTCATGTCCTCAGAAATAGTTGCCTTTTCCTGCAACAGGATAGACTCACTACATCATATACAGATACAAGCAAGAATTCCCTTCCTTTTGTCCATCAAGTGAGTAATATTTTTCCATGCTATTTCTCATCTTCTTAGAGTTCCTTTAGTCCATCTCCTGTCCCAAGACAGGATCAGCTGAAAGTGTGTTATTAAAAAAGATAAAAGTTTGATGAAGAAAATTGTCAGTTTTTGCATAGTGTGTTTTGACATAAACTGAGTAGCATCTTATATTGCGCATAAAAATGCATAATAGGGTACATCAAAAAAACACCCTATTTGGTTGCAACCGTAACTACATAACAATATTACTGCACCTGTTGCTATAGTGGATGATACAGAAATTTTCAAATTATACAGAAAACAACCTCTTAAGTTTCTGAACTCAAATGCGTGAGCTGGACGAGCCTGGCTCTGTAATAGCAGACAACAATCTCTGCTCTTCTCGCAGCATTTTCTTCACTTTAGATATTTCTGTGGCTTCCTAGCCCAGGAACAGCTTGTGCTTCATTCCCCGAGCTCCCGTATGCATTAGGGAGTACAGAGACTTCATGCAGCCCTCCAGTCGCAGCTGAATTTCACCCTTTCACAGCATTTTCTGTAGCCTCAGAGCTCTGCTTTCACAAGCATCCCAGGCTTCAAAGCATCTTTGATTTGGAGAGGCTCCCAGCACGCTCTTATCCTTTCTTAATACACTGCTGTAAGCAGCACATAAAATAGCACAGGCACTGAGGAAAGCCTTGTCTGCTGTGTTTATTATGAAAGTAGCAACTGCAGCATTGAGGAGGTTTAAAAATGCAGACAGGGTGATGTCTCTGCTCGCTGGAAGGACCTGATGTCCCTTTGCAGGGACCAGATTGCATCTAGTCTGATGCTGCCCTCATAAACCCGCTGTTGGAAATGGGGTTAATGAGCAAGCAGAGGGGCAAGTTGCCACCACGATAAACACAACGGGCAGCAAGATGCTGCTTTCATTGCTACTTTTCCTTTCCTAGGTCCAAAACTTGAGAGCAACATTTGCTTTTTTTTTAATTAGCCAAAATCCGGAAGAATCCATACAGCCATTACAACTAGCCCCGTGTGAAGTCGATGCCACCTGGAGTTTGTCCTTCCATAATAACCTGTCTCCAGAAAAACAAGGAAGGAAGGAATGAAAAAACCCTACAAAATAGTGAGATTTCTTGTGATGTGTTAGAACATTGGCTGGGATTGGAGGGCTTTGGGGATTCTCCATGCACAGCATCTGCTGCAGGAGCTGCCTTTTCCTCTCCAGTGTTGACCAGAGTGCTTGACGCAGAGACTTAGTGAATGTTACAATCATTTATTTATTTTTTAATAATATTTTAAACAAGAAATTAGCCATGATTCATTTTGCAGTGCCTTGGGTCTGAGCTGGGCTGATCAGCACCACGATCTGTTGATCTATCTAATGATCTATCCCCCATCACCTCCCAGAACCTACTGGATGCAAAAGTAAAGGCCAAGTCTGACTGTTTGATGTTGATGCAAGTATTTTAGTCACAAAAAGTATCAATTCCCCCAAAGCCAGGTAAATGCACTTGTTTTAATGCCTCTAACTCTGCCTCCCAGAACACATTTAAGCCTGTGCATGGCTTATGTTCTCCAACACTGCGTTATCCAACTTTGCTACTTTTCCTGTTATGGATGAGTCGGTAATCTCTGGTTGGGAGCAATAAAAAGAAAATTTTAAGACAATAATATTAGACTCTGTGACTGGCTGAAATAAGCACAGGGCTTCAGAGATCTTTTTGCTTATTCCCCGCTCAGCCCTTCCCAAGGTTACAGACAGGTACTTGCAGTTTCAGCTGGTCTAAAATACGGGCCTGGGGTGTCATCTGTCCTGAGCGACCTGGTTATTACAAACATTTCCAATTATACCCTGAATTTCTCAGTGCTAGCAGGAAGATGTTGCCTCCAAAATGGGTGTTAAAATCAAGTTTCAGGTAAGAACCAGGAGTCTGTTTATGGCTGTAATTATTAGTTTTAGCTGCGACTGGCAGGCTGGGAGTGTAACGATCCTGCCTGCGTTAAAATGTCTTCAGGCAACGGCAGAACTTTGCAGAGCTCTATGAAACCCATCAGCTCTAATGAAGTCACTCGCTTTGATCTCAGATTCCATTTCAGTTTTCCACAAAATTAAAGTATGCAAATATTTTAGAAGAGAATGAAAGTTTTATTAGCAATAAAGGGATTTTTTGTGTGTGTTTTTTTTTAGTTCTTATGGAACATGTTTTTATTAGAATTGGTATTCCTAGACTGAAAATTACTTGCATGATGGAAGAGGAGAAAACGAGCATGTTAATTATGTGGATTTGCAGCTACAAGGTGATTCTTGGTTTTTAAATGTCACATCTGATATTCTATAATGCTTTTTTTTTTCTTTAACTGATGAATTGAGTTTTTTTTAAGAAAAATGAATGCCAGAAGTAGCAGCCTGAAGAAGAAGCTGTGAGCTGCAAGTACAAGGCCAAGGGACCATGAGGGCAGCGGGGAGAGGGAAGCAGTGAATGGTCAGTTATATGTAAATATTACGACCTGCAAAATGCACGTTCATGTATTTAATGAGAAAATATATATAACCAAGTGCATGCATGCACATACACATGCACATTTGTGGCTGCATGGTTTGCAGGCTCCTTTTTACAGCTATTGGTTCGTGTTAGCAGGGCCATGTGTTAAAATCCAGCCAGGCCTTGGTGTTCTGCGGCTTGGATGCTCCTAACTCATCCAAGAGGGAGAGAATTTATATGTGTTTTATTTATAACTCTGTAACTGGCCACAGTTTTGCACTAATAAAAAGGATGCTTTGCCCTTAGAGTGATTAACTAGCCAGACACAGCTTCTGAGCATGCACTCAGAAATTGGCCAAGCTAATAATACATTTATGGTTTTCAGGAGAATTTGTGTGTGCAAATCAGGTATTTGGCTGCACAATTACTACATGTGTTGCTACAAATGCGTACAGGCAGGTTTGGCAGGTTATTTTGGGGCTGCAGTTGAAACCTGCTATATGCTAAAAGCTGTAGGGTGGTTTGGATCAGGCTCGATCTTGGTCATTAGCATCGAGGGACGTTATCTTTGCAGTACTGCTTCAACCTTGTCTGCTTCAATTTCATTTGAGTCAGGGATGCTGGTATTATGTGTTCTCCGTGGGCAGAAAGCTAGTCCTTTTGGATTATATTTGAATTTATTAATCATATGTCTACACGGTTTATCGCTTTTGATTATCGTAACCTTGTTTTCCTGAGTGATCTATAATCCAGAGTGATTGAGTCTCCTCGATGAAGACATGATTTTTGCTAAACGGTCTACAAACCTAGAGATAATATGTAAGTTAAATGAGTGCAGCACAGTGACCCAAAACCAGTTAGAGGGACAACCATACAGGTGGTAGAAGCAGCACAACTAATATACTCCTTCCCAGCAGTTATTTCATAGTAATTATTTGTGGACATGGGCAGGATACATCTTAACGTTCTAGCCAGCTCTGTTTCAAGCAGGTAACTGCATGCCAAATTGTTGAATATTCAGTAAGGGGTGATGGAAGCTCCGCTGCAAATCTAACCCTTGCTGAAAAGGGAGGAAGATGCTCAAGGGGCAAACATGAGCAAGCAGCCTGTGCAGATGCAAGCTGGACAGGAGGAAATCTATGGACGGAGAAGCCGTGGAGTAGCTTTGCCCTGGGAGCTGGGCTGCCTGGCTCCTCTTGGAGGCATCTTCCAGCCTTCCTGCTGCGATATTAAAAGCATATTTTGCACAAAAACAGATCGATGTGTTGACTCTTGCAAGGAAAGAGAGGTTGGAAGTGCCCAGGAGGAAAGGATGTAGAATAAAGAAGCTCTGGCAAAGGGCAAAACATGACTAAGACCTGAAACCAATGTAATTATCACTTTCTTCATTCTCTTTAACTGTTAATAGTATGTTTTTTCATGCTATCAAGATAGCCAGCATTGAAATCCATTATTCTACACTGTAGACCACGTAATTATCACTTTCTTCATTCTCTTTAGCTCTTAATAGTAGTTTTTTTTCATGCTATCGAGATAGCCAGCCTTGAAATCCATTATTCTACATTGCAGCCCAAGCCATTACTGTGTGCTGCTCTGAGCTGTGTTTTGCAGTCATTTTCCTCCCCCTCTCCGAGGAGATTTCCTTGCCGAGTGCCATTATCCGGAGTGGAGCCAGGTGCTCCTGCACGGTGCAATATGGTACTTTAGAAATGAGTTTCTCGGCTCCGGGAACAAACAGTGACTTTGCTTTCCTCCTCGACGGCGGGCGGCCCTGCAGGATGACTGATCATAATAATAAAGAAAAGCACAGTGTGTGCACCGGGGAAGTAATAAAAAAGGGATTTGTGTTGCTGAGTGGGATCCGCAGGGCCTGTATCCGTGTCCTAGGAAGCTGGCAACGCTCCTTCCCAGCTGCACAGCCAAGGAATATCGGCTTATGGCTTGGCCCAAGCAGCCAGGACATGGATAGGTGGCACCAGGAACACTTTGGGCAAGTGCATTGGGAAAGTTAGCGAGTGTGTAAGTCATCAAGCCAGGTCTTTGCATGTAACTCAGGGAAAACTTCTGTGATTCCTGGTCCCTCCTACTCCTCTGAGACCCGGCAGCTGCGGTGGGAGAAGGTGGAGTTGTCCTCTTGAACGTAGGTGCCATCACAGGCGGATGAAAAATGCCCTTCATCGGTTGTATGGCTGGTGGCAGTCTGCTTAAAGTCAAAGCTAAAGAAAATCTCCAACCTTTTGGTATTTGGAAGCTGTTTTTCATCTCACGGATGCTGAGCAGCAAGTGTAGGCAGCTGAGGATCAGTGTAGCTGGTGATCTGGCAGGGCTGCTGCGTTAGCAAGAGACAACTCCAGCCCTGGAGCTCTTCCCGCTTTAATACGGAAGATGGTCCAAGCCAGGACACGTGGAGTCTTGCTGGATCATCGGTGCCCGCGTTTGTCCCTGAACCAGGCTCGGGGTGGCAGCTACGAGGACGAGCAACCGTTTCTGCAGCTTCGCTCTGAGCCCCATAGCTGATGAATTCACTGGGGGTGAGAAAACACCCAGCTCAACACAAACCCCTGCGAAGAAAGAGCGCTGAATGTGGATCCAAATGTGGAGCCCAGTGCGGTTTAGTAAAACGGGAACAGTTTTCTGGAGTGGAAACGTGGGAGGGCAAGTTGGGCAATGCAGGTGTGAGCCAGCTGAGGGTTGAAGTCATGAGCTGCTACCTACTTGGTTTTTAGTGGTTGTGGAGAACAAGGCTCCTTCCCTGCTCCCGGGTGCCTTTCCCAAGGAAACTCATGTGCAGAGGAACGTTTTTAGCTCAGTCCCTGTTGGGAACCCAGATGTGCTGGGCTGGGTGGCAGCACTGATGCACTGCCCGAGGACCAGGCGTTTGCAAACCGCAGTGCAACGTGCAGGTTACAAAGGTAGATGTTGAGGGCTGGAAAGTAGTATCTTTGTGATAACTCTATTAATTTCTTCTCTGAAAAATAGCAAGGCAAAATGGACCGGTTAGCAATCAGTCCTTCAAACACAAGTGCTCCTGGACAGTCAGCAGGAGCTTGCAGACAGCCGTTTGATTTATGAAACGCTGATATTTCATTTCTCTGATCTTTCTTAGCTTGATTTGACCTGATAAGAGTAGGGCATTTTCATCATGTTAGATCATCTGCTCGCGGTCTTGACCGAGATGAGCTGAGCTCTGTGGAGCTGGAGGTTTGTCAGGAGGCTGGATGATTCAATTTGCAGATATTTTACTGCTCAGCTGTTGGTGCTGGGGAGGGATTTCAGCAGAGTTTAAAGATACTGAGGTTACTTGGGACTTGGGGTTCTCTTTTTTGCATTCAAGCCATAACTACTTGACTTTTGCATAAATGGCCCATGCATGGGGCTGTTTGTGCAGGCTGCCTTCCTGATCTGCGTGCACTGGTTTTATTCGTTCTGAAACCCAGGCTTCCTGTGGCAACTTTTGTTCTGCTGTGTATTTTCCTAGTCTCCTTTCCCGAGCACACGGGGTCTGTGAGCTCCCCCATCCTCCTTGTTGCCTCTTACCCAAATGTGTTACCAAAACTCATAACCCTGATGTGATGGGGGTAGAAGGGGGGTCTCTGCAGGCATCGTGCCCATCGGTAGCTGAGTGGATCAGGGACCCCTTAGTGCCCCTCAAGACGGAGAGGCTACTGCAGTGTTTCATTAAAAACATGATAAATGGGAATGGGAGATAAGAAGAAATAAGAGCATTAGTAATTCCCAAGCTGAGGGAAAGTTCAGCTAGAGCTTCCTCCTGGTGTCTGTCAGTTCTTTTCTCACTCCCCTTTAAATATCTCTTCTGTATAATAAAGAAGCCTTGTGTTTGCTTTTACATTTGAGGTAATTTCACAGAGGATCATTCCTGCAAACACTGCATTCATTACAGGGTGAAATAATATAATTAGAGGGATAATAGCAGAGAGAGAGGTAAATTGAGAGGCACGGGAAAGGAAAGAAAATAAGTTTGGGGCCAAGTTTCGGAATGAGATGGAGAGCTAATGAGGTGGAGCTTTTCCAGGCAGCAAGAGCAGGTGTCACATTTTCATTGCAAAGGGCAGCCCAAACTGAAGCCAGAGCCCTCCTGCCTGTGTGCTGTATCCCAGAGCATCCCAGTGGACCACGGACCTGGGAATGAGCAAAACTCACCTAGCATCCTAGGGAACACAACGTGCAAAAGTTTTGGGATGCAAAAGTAGATGCATTTCATGGAATTGCTGCCCACCATGAGGAGAAATCCCGACCTCTGTGTCTTCTCCAGCTGCCCCCGAGCAGGAGCGGGTGCCCATGGGCACCTAGTGAGTTTTTTACAGGACCTGTTGCAGCTTGAGCACGTGTAAAGCATGGGGAGGGTTATCTCTGCTCCCCTTGCTTTTGGCACAGCAATCAAACCTGGCAAACCGCGGCGAAGATGGACACAGGTGGGCTGCTTAGTGTGACGGAAAATAATTAGGAGAGCGTTAGCTTTAGCATGAAATAAATGGGTTGTCCAGCTGTAGTTGCTGTCGAAAGGAAGTTGAATGTTAATTAGATGCCACTAGTAATTATGGTGATTATGTATTTTTTGAGTAGCTGTTGGGAACGGCTCAATTCACATCCAGAGTGCGACGTGAATGACATCCTGATGGCTTTGAGGAGCAAAAGATGTCTCTTTTACAGCAAAAAATACAGTAAAACAAAGCTACAGTAGGGTACAAAACTGCAGCAACGGCTTGATGCAACTGCTCAGTTGCAGGAAAAGCAAATATCGGGTGAAATAAGAGAAAATTGTGGCCTTGTCTGCTGCAACACGTCTCGCGTCTGTGGCACCAGCCTGCGGTGAGGGGGGCTCCGTCCTGCTGCCACCAGCGTGTCCCTGTCCGAGGGCAGCGTCACCGAGGCAGAAGCTGGGGTGATTATCTTCTCTTTCGAGGTTGTGAACTAATTTAACAAGTGTCATTAGCAGAGCGCGGCAGAGATGAGACCAACACCTGTTCTTCCAAGTCCTGGGGCATTTTCTTAACCGAGACTGTCACTCGTGTTGAAAATAGTCTGAGTTTATTTTGCTTGTTTTCAGGTCCGTTTGAGGCTTTTTTCTCTTTATTATACAGATAAACAAAGACAATGCCGGGAAAAGAATAATGGACTCGGTGATTTTTATAGGATACTCTTACCTGATTTATTGCAGAGAGGCAATTTTAAAATTCAGATCAGAAACCTAATTCCGCAGCCTTGTCTCCATCCATAGAGCTACCCTGCTACAGTTGCTCCATGCATATTTATACAGGCATTTCAGGAAAACAAGTGCCCACATGTGCATCTAGTCAAGAAGAGCTGGTGTGCTCCAAATTCACTTTTTCTCAGTAATATTTCAGTTGTAGATACAGCCTCTCGCTCGTGCTCACTAGTTGAGGAGTGAACCCATTGCCATGCCAACCGCCGCGTGCGATAACCTCGCCAGCACCTTCCCTCTCGCTGCAGCAATCTCAGGGTTCCTGCGCTCGGAGCATTATTTGTCAAAATTATTTGTCGAATAAATTTGCATAAATTCCCAGCAAGTGTGTTCGGGGCCCGCGGGTTCCCGGGGAATGTTTTGCCCTGCTGGAAATGGGAGGCTGAGACCTCCTGGGCGGAAGAGCTTTCCCGCGCCGCGTTCCGGTGCTGTTTGCCGTGCAAACCCAATAAGTGCTCCTAGGGGTCCTGCATATGCAGAAGTGATAATAAACACTTGAAATTTATATATGCGGAATGGCCCAAAGCTTCAGGCAACGTTTCTATTAAATGCTGTCGTATTAAAAGTGGGAGCGTCGTCCCCCGGCGCTGGGGCTGTTTGCACAGGGCTGGGGTGGGTGGAGGGCAGAGCAGCGGCCCTGGGCTGCGTTTGGGGGGTTTTCCCCAAGTTCTGCTGCATGAAGCGCTTTGTACCCCCGTGGGGATGGGTGAGGGTGCCCTGTCCCTGGTGTTGGGCGCTGCCTCCGTGTTGCTCCCAGCTCCCGGTGCAGCCGCGCACCGGGATGTTCCCATTGCACCCTCGGGCGGGATGCGGCGTTGGAAGGTGTCTTGGCTTCCCATCACCGTCCTGCTCATTCTCGGCAGTTTCTGTTGGTGCCAGCAGAGAGCAACGCCGGCACAGGGTTGGTGTCTGCAGCGAGCCGCGCACGGAGGCTTCTCCATGCCCATGCCCGCTCCGTCAGAGCCCGTCCCGGAGCCCTCGGTCATTGCCTGGGCAGGGGCACGGGCAGCGCCGCAGCCTGCACTGCGCTGCCCGCGGCGCTCGTGGCTGTCACCCTGCCCGTGTCCTGGGCACGGTGAGAGCAGCAGGGGACGGGGACGCTGTGGGGTTGGCCCACAGCTGCTGGCAGGGGGACGGCAAAGGAAATCTGGGCCTTCTGCAGCCACCCCGCCTTGTCCCGTGTTGGGGATGATGCTCTGCGGCTTCCAGAGCAGGAGGAACACGTAGGAGTTTGGGAAGAGCCTCAATTTTCAAAAAAAGGAGGAGAAAGAGAAAAGCTGGGGCTTTGTGCAGGCTCCGAATTAACGCTCAGACAGACCTTGCTCATCTCAGTGAATTTCTTTGGTGCCTGACTATGGGCTTGTGGGTCTAGGCAGGGTTTGGGGTGTGAGATGGCACTCCAGCGCTGGGGTTTGGGGGCAGCAAGCGCCCATGCTTGCCGTGCATCAGCACAGCAAGGGACAGCCGAACTTTCAGCAGGCAAAAAGAAGTGTTGCAGCCAAGGAAACTGGGCTCAGAAGCGGGGGTTCATGTTTGCAACGTCGAGCATCTTACCTGACCTTGCAGCCGCAGATGGGACGGATGGGAGTTATCCCATCCCGAGACAGACGTGCGGGGCAGAAGTGACGTCTGGACGGTCGGTGGAAGGTGCAAGGGGCTCCGGCCTCCCCGAACTGCAACCCGGCGTTTGCAGAAGTGCTGGAGAGAAAGCTGGGCAGGCAAACAGCAACCTGCTGTTTTTATCCCTGCACCAGCCTGGGGATTTCAATTGACAGGATTAGTTATGAAGGCAATATTATGAGTTTAACTATGAGTGAAATAACGTAACTTCTGTGGGAAGCAGGCTAAAAGAGGCAATTATACAGTAGTTTAATAACAATGTTCTGCTGGCTCGGTAGCTGAAAACTTATAGTTGACAGTAATTAGGTTTTTTCTTTCTTCCTGTTAAATAGTTACAAAAAATAAAATGGAAATTCATCTGATTGACTTTGGTTTTATGTTGTTTCCATCACCCAGTCCATGTCCATTTAGCCTTCAGGTTACTATTATATGTGCTTTTCAGTGTCCGGTATTTAAGACAGGAGTTAAGCAAGGCTTAAGATGCAAAACAAGCATGGCAACGGCCCTAATTAATGGCCATCAATGGTGCCGCAGGAGTTATTCCAAATCATTTAAGATTACAGCGTGAATGAGCTGAGGTTACAAACTGAGCACTCTTGTGCCTCATGTTTACTGTATTGAACCATGCATGACCGAGCTGTCATGGGAAGGAGGGAAGGTGTCCCCATCACAGGACGGGTTTGGTCTGCGCTGTCGTGATGACTTTTTGCAATGTGCACCAGGCAGGCTGTGTCCTCCTTGGGTGCATCCCGAGTGATGTTTAGTTGTCAGCTACTCCCTTTTCTAGCCCCGTCTTTCCTTTTCCAAGTCTAGGCAGCCTTTTCTCTTGTGCCACAAAATGAATTACTTTAGTGGGGCCGTTTCCAGCCTTGCAGAGTGGGACTTGATGAGCCAGCAGCCGTGCGGCGCTCCAGCCACTTGTGATCCCGGCTTGAAAGCGCCGCGCGGCGCGGAGGGAAGCGCTCTCGGGCTCGCACTCATCCCTGACAGCTCGGGACGGAGGTTTGCTCGGAGGCTGGAAGTGTTTTTCCTCCTGTTCTCCTTTGTTTCACATCGCAGAAGAGGCAGGTGCGGTAAATGAGGCCTCGGTGCTGCTCTCGTGGTGAAGCGGCACCGCGGAGCGACCGCGAGGTCTTGCAGCTCTGCTCGTGCCTCGCGGGATCTCTGACACAGGCAGTAAATCCTCTCCTCCGCAGCAGCATGCACAGCGTGCGTCTTATTTCATGTCCCCTGGCAGGGCAGGAACCTCGCGGTTCAGCTGCACGCCCGTCTTTTAGCTTGAAAACGCCCTGGAGATGCCCAGAGCCGTGAGCGGGGCAGAGGCGACCTCCAGGTGCGCGGCCGCACCGCTTGCTTCTGCCTGTTGACAGAAATGCACCATGCGTTTGGCAGATGCAAACGCTCCAGATGGTACCGAGGAAAGTGCAAATGAGAGATCTGAGTGCTGCCCCTCTTCGCTTTCATAAGCCCCGTTCAGCAAACCAGCAAATCCTTTTAAAACGCACGGCTCCTCCGTCCTCCCACCCTGACTCCATGCCTTGAGCGAACGACCTCTGGCCGGTCCCTGTGCAGAAGGAGGGAGCCCCGCTGGTCGCTGCGGTCCTCTGCCATCCAACACACGTCACCCTCCTGCTCAGACCGTCATCTGAAGGACTTGGACGTCATCCACGCGGGCAGCATGAGCACCTGCCCAGGGCCCAGGGCCAGTTCTGGAGCTCGTGGTGGGGCAGATGGGCAAGGGAGCCGCTCGGGGGGTCTCGGTGCCGGGCACCCAATGCATCAGCCGGGTGGGAAACATATCCCAATGCCAGAGGGTTGTCCCTGGGCTTGGTGAACCCCTTGGGCCACTGGACTCACCTAAATTTGGCTTTATGTCGGGCAGAGAGAAGCTGTCGTCTCTGCATCAGCCCTATTCAGTGCTCCAACATCACAACCTGTGATGATGCTTGTACAGCCGCCGAGTCACCACCCTGCATTAGCTTATTCCAACATATTTCCGTGTTATAAAATTAGATGCATTTGCACATTGCTGCTGCACTGGCAACTGAGTTAAAGGTTGGGTTTTGGGGGAGTTTTTTTTATTCTGATTTTCTTTTTTGCACTGGAGTAAATCGGGAATAAGTCAACAGAACCAAGCCCGGAGTGCTTTCAGCAACATGCTCATTTAAATTGGATGCGAGAGGGTGTCTGTGTTTACATTTGGCCTGCCAAGACTCTCTGTTTCAGAAACTGGCTTACATAATATGTCAAAATTGGTTTACTCATTAGCATTGCAAACGGCGTGAAACAAGGCGCGGATTGATAAACTCTCGGCAATATTTGCATCCCGAGCCGAGCGGCGCAGGGGGCGGGGAGGTTCATTGGGAAACGTTTCATTTCCACGAGGAGTGATTTCCAGTCCTATCTCAGACCCGGTTAGTTCTGTGTCTTCCCAAATTTGAATGAAGATTGAGCGGGGAAGTGTGAAAATCCCTTCTGGCAAGCGGGCAGCCCCTTCTAATGCATCCTGGGCTGCTGAGTTGTTTGTGATTCCACGTGGATGAGTTACCTGGTCCCATGGGACTGCTGTCCTGGAGAGCCACAGTGTTCCCAGCAGGATGCAGGTCCGGATCCGAGCATCCCTATCAGCTCTGCTGGCCACGGACCTCCTGCACACAGGGATTAACTCTGCTTGGGCCCGTGGGTGATGTAGCAAAGCTGGCTGGAATCCGCCGGATATGTCGAGCTTTGTGGCAGTATCTAAAGGAGTTTGTGGCCCAAATCCCACAAAGCTCTTCACTTGGCTTTGAAACTCCCAACTTGAAAATCCCGAGTAGAAAGCTCTGATGCAGTCTTGAGAGAGGCATGTCAAAACAAAGCTGGCAATGGAAGAGGCTGTTTCTGTGCTTGGGGACGTTGAGTGCCATGTTCAATATTTCAGATTTTTTTTTATTTTTTTGCAAAGGAATCTAATAAAGCAGAAGGAAGCAGCAGCCCGAAGTGCTGCAGGACGCGTCCCTGCAGCCCGGCACAAGCGGTTTGCCTCGTCACCAGCCACCAACACGTCCACTTGCAGCAATGACAGGCCTGACCCGTGCGCAGGGTGTCACCAGTTTGGAAGAAATGAGACCCCGGTCTCATCACATGGTGGATGGAGCCTGGGTTAGGGCATCGCTCGGAGCAGAGTGCGACAGGCTGGGTCACCGCCTGCTGCAACCCATCGTGCTCCGACTGAACCATATTTCCCACCCCATCCCATTTGAATGCCAAAGCGTCCACCTTCTGGAGGCCTTAAAGATGGTAGTATCCAGGGCACCAAATTACTTCAACGAGTGCTTTTCAAAGCTGAAATTACTGAAATATTGAATTATCAGGCGAATCCAGTCTCCTTTGTCTCCAGGATGTTCCCTATCCCTTCCAGCTCTCGTCTCACCATGCAAATCCCAAGGCAGCCAAAGCAAAGTGAACACACTCAAGTTTTGCAGTGCAGAGAACTGCTGTTCTCCAGCAGGAGTTTCTGTACACCAGCATGTAACGTCTGGCTGCAAATAAGAGAGAAACTTGTGCTGAATTCACCTTGTGTTTTATCTGTTAAGTCACAAGCATTTGCATATATTTCTTGCAGAAAAGAGGGCAAAATGCTGATAAAAGGAGGGATGATGAAATGGCATACTGGGTGATTCAGTCTCCGCTATATCACGTACCATGGTGGGATGCCCAAGACGGATAAATGTGACATTTTTTCCAGGGAGGCAAAGGAATATCAAATAATAAGGAGAGACTAATTTTCTCTGGTTCTGGAGAAGATCTTTCCAAAGACCTGGCGTGTCTTTGCTACCCGTGTGCCATGCCCACAAGCAGGTGCCTGTACATCCCTGGTGATGAGCATCCCACCCTAGAGTGGGAGGTTTTTGTCTCCCTCCTTCCACACAGGTGCACAGCAAAGGTTTTGTTTGGGTAAATTAGCAGAATTTACCCCTCTTCTGACAGAGGAACCCATGGGTTTGCTTTGATACAGGAAAAGAGGAAAAAGTTAAAGTCCCAGGAAGATGCTGTTAGTGTCCAGCCCTGTGAGAACTTCGGTGCACACTCAAGTACATGGAGGTGAAGGCTCCTTTCCCCTCTCCGAACGGGCTCTTTGCAGTAGCTACTGCACAGATTTATGAGACCCAGTGAGAGCCATAATGTGGACATCTGTCAAACGTAATAACCAGCCCAGGAAGCCCCCTAAAACCAGCCAACAAGGAATTCTGCACCCGCGGCAGCTTGGAAGCGTCACAGCTTCAGCGGATGCTTAATCTCGGTGCAGGTCTAGCCCAGAACCCCAAAGTGCTCCTTTCCCTGCAGCGCGTTCCTACAAACGAAGCCCTCGTGCGTTAGCAGCCATGGGGAAGGGGCTGCAGCCCGCGGCCGCCCCGGTGCTCCCCGCCACGAGCAGGGCAGGGAGCCCCTCGCCCGGCGCAGAGCGCGCGGTTCCCCTCCCTGGGCTGCGGGTAGGCGCCGTCTAATAACATGCCCGTTTTGCCATCGCTCCGCAAATGAGGCTGGGGCTGCTGCCTGATTGGTATAGCATCTCACTTTCCCTCGGCATTGATTTTCTTGCTCTCCTTATTCGCTTCATAGAAAGGGAGACGAGGAGCTGGTGCTCTCGCGCGCGCTCTCGCTCGCTCTCTCTCTCGCCCTCTCCTGCGAGGAGCTTTTGGGAGCCTTTATTTTTAGCATGAGACAAACCTCGCTTTATTTCAGGAGGCACCGGTTGGATTATAAATCCTTTTGTAAATGTGTATGGTGATATTTGCTCCGGTAAGTTACATGCATATGGATTTATCTGTGTAACTGTTTGGTCTGGGGGGAGAGGAGGGGTTTGCAGTAACCATGAAGCCCACCAAGTTGGTTTTTCTCGGTTTGGCTTTCTCTGTACTCTCATGCTGTGCCCAGCTGTTCCGTGTTTTTTTATATACAGCAAAATATTTCCGTGTTGTGTTTTGCTTTGCAGAGGGGGTGCCTGCTTGGAAAACTTGCTTTGCGCTTCATTTCTACAGCAGCGATGTGCAGAGCGAGGGTTAAGGGGGGAGGAATTCCGATTTACCAACTTTCTTTAATCAAAGGCTCTGGAAAAAAAGAAAATAATGCAGCAATGTTTAACAGCAAAAAAATCAGAAAGAGCTGGTTGATCAAGCTGAAGTCTATGCGAGTATCTGCCTGCATATTAGCTGAGAAAGATCAATCTCAAGTGCGGCAGGTGGGAGGAACAGGCTCCTCGGTAACGTGCTCAGGAAAATCTTTGCAGGGATTAACAGAACGGCTCCTTCCCAGGGTGCGGAATGGCTGGGACGGGGCAGGGGCTGTTGCTCTGCCTTCGGGGCTCTGCGTTCCTCCGCATCCCGGGCTAACCTGGAGCCTCCCGGTTACCTGGAATACCGGCGCGATGCGGTTATTTATCCCCCCGGAGGAGCTCCTGCTCTGCTCCCCAGGCAGCGACGGGGAGAGGACAGCTGAGCAAAATAAGATACTGAGCTGCAGTGCTTTCAGGTGGCGTAATAAATATTTGGTTGTGCAGCATTATGTTCATTTTATTGGCACTTGGGTTCTCTGCCACCTGAATCGCGTCCACGGGAGTTGCTCTCCCTGGTGTTTCGGAAGTCTTTAGAAACTCCAGCTGGAGTCAAGCTGGAGCTGCCGTGAGGACATGCCCCGGTATATAACTCCTTGGAACATCCACGTATGGGACCCAGTGTAATCCACCCGCTCTGCGGATCCCATGGCACGCTAATAGATATATGAAATGTACTTTAATAAGATGCTGGGAGGCTGTAACCGGGTTTATTATACCCACAAGAGCAGGTGAGGATGTGGTGTCTGGCAGACTAAGCTGAACTCTTTTTAGAGAGCAGTTTCAGAACGGCAATAACTGCTTAGTCATTTCGGGCTGGTTCGGGAAGAGTTTAATCTTATTTTTTTTTCTGAATGCGAGAGTTGCACTTTCCTCCCCATGTGCACCCAGCTCGGTGTCTTTCCCGTTTTTTATCCTTCCTGAATGGGTCCTCCTGCGCAGCCGGAGCAGGGTGCTCCGGGCACCCCTTGGTGACACCGGCGTGGGCGGGATGCACCGAGGACACAGCTCCTGCTCCGAGCAGGGGGGTTTCTGCGCACCGTAGCGGGGGGAACCGACTGCCCAGCAGGCTGCACACACTGCCCTTTGGTAGGAAGCCGTTTCAGCAGGAAAAGTGGCCAGGACTATTTGGCTTGACCAAGGACCAGGATGTCCTTCGGTGCTGTGGGCACCCGCAGGCCCCCTGCTCCATCGGCGTGGTCGGAGCTGCATCCCGCAGCCCTCCTAGGAGCGTTCGCCCCGGCACTGCCCGTGCTCGCGTTGCCCCGTGTGCTGCTCCTGCATCTCCAGCTGCTCCACGTTGGCAGCTCTGAGGGCAGCGCTGCTTGATGCCGCCCCCCAGCCCCACCGCTCGCCTTTTGGAGGATTCAAAAAGCATTTGAAACGTTTAGCAGTTCCTAGAGCTTGGAGACCTTTCCCTTTGAGACTAGTCTGCTGGCTCTGAGGCACCTAGCAGAGCCTGGAGAAGCACAAATGCTTCCCCGAGAAATTCCTTGCACTCTTGGAAGATTGATTTCCCAAATATCTGGCTCCTCCCGAATACCAGATATTCTTTTTTTAGTCAAGTCCTTGGAACGCTTAATGAATCCTTTCCTCACCTCTGTTAATCCCGTCCAAATCAATAGGCACTCAACAGGGAAGATGGTATTTGTGTTGATACCGGATAGCAGCTGCCTGTCACTGCTGGTGATGGCAGGTGGTGTTTTATTTTTAATGTCATTTTCCATTAGGAGCTCCTGTACAATTATATGACCATTTCTTTTTTTTTCCAGGGAATATTTCCCTGCACATAGGATGGCAGATGGCAACCTGACCTAGAGGTTGGTCTTTCCTGGTTTTGCCTTTGGGCTCTTTTCCTTGGCGAGCCGAACGCGGGTGGCTACAGCTCATCGTGCTGCATGCATGGGGATGCAGAACCTGTGTGGGATGGAGTGGGGCTGTGATTGAGCAGATGCCTTGAGCAGACCCGAGGTGCCCAGAGTCACTGCCCGTGCGGGTACCGCAATGGGGTGAGGATTAGGGACTGGCAAGGACCACATCTCTATTTGGCAACCAGCACAGCAGAGCAACCACAGCCACTGCTTGACTAGAGCCAGCGCTGCCTCGTGTAACAGCAACAACAGCCAACGCAGCTGATGTTTTGCACATCCTTGCACATGAAATCCCAGCACGGGCACCTCTGTGAGCATCCCCCTTGGCAGGATGCAAAGATGCAGGATGCAAAGATGCAGGGCGCAGCCGTCGCGGCTCTGCAGCGATGGAGCTGCTCTGTGCCACCCATGGGCAAGAGGCACCGTTGTGGGAGAGCCCACAGGGGTGATTTAGCCCTTGCCAAGGTGCAGGGTGGAGTAGCAGCAACCTTGAGCATTTGGAAGGGACCTGTCGGTGCGTTTTGGGCTGCAGGTGAAATTCAGGCTCGGTCCACATAGTCCTGCCTAGGTGCAAAGCATCAGCAGGAGCAGAACCAGACGGTGCTTGCTTAGTTTTTATTTGATTCTGTACCCAGTGCAGATGCAGGTTGTGGCTTCACTCGTCCTTAATTTGCAAAAGGGATCACTGCTCTTTGCCCGGGGGCATGTTCAGCACCCTTGAATCTGTAACGGAGCTTCTCTTTACTTTGGTAGGCAAGTTTTGTGGCCAGAGACCTGAGGATATTGTGAAACTCTTCAGCCTTCCTCTTCTGTCATGCACAAGCTATGTTAGAAGGGAAAAAGAAATGGGGAAAAAAAACAGAAAAATGAAAAAAATGTGCTGAACCCCACTGTGGCATCATTGTGTGTCACTGCATCCCTGTGTGTCACCGCATCCCCGTGCACCACCGCATCCCTGTGCAGCGGCTCGTCCGTACCGCGCCGCCCCGGCAAAGCAAATCCGCTGCAGCAGGCTCAGAAGCCGTAAACATATGGGCACTAACAACAGATTAACTGAGTGATTTAGTCTGAGGGGTTGGTAGATTACCATAAAATGTGTCTTAATTAGAAAAGCAATCAAATTTGCACGGAGTCGGTGAGAGTGAAATGTCCCTGTGGGCACAGGGAGAGCCTTCTTCCCCAGGACGGGATGGGGATGTCGGGATGTACACGAGTGCCCTGTCGTTACACATGCTCTGCTGGTGTTTGCCCACGCCGGGCATGAGTGGAGATGCCTTAATCCTGAATTATGTGTTCTTTGACCCGCGAGCATCCAGGGAGCTGCCCAAAATGAGATTGATGGTTAAGTCGGTCTCCTTTAGCAGCATCGACAAACCAGAAGCAGCTGAAGGTGAAAGAACAGAGCTCTTGCACATTTTCCTTAAAAATGTGTGCAATTACCCAAAGATATATTTGAGTGTTTGCCATGTATAGCACAGCTAGTGCCAGTTAAAGGATTGGGGCTTCTAAGTGCTACCATAACACAAATAATTAATAAGTCTATCTTCCTTGCTGTGCCCTCTTCTTTTTAGTGAGCATGACCATAATTAGCTTTTACCTGATCCTGAATTTACAGCATGTTCAATTATTTTTTTTTCTTTTTTTTCCATTCCGCTTATGCTTCCTTGGCTTCCTTATTTTATAGGGCCTGGTTTTATTCCGCAAGTCTGAATCTGCAGCTATAAAAGCCAGGTAATCATCTCCAGCAGTGCAGGTATAAAGATTGCAACAGCCAAGCGCATATTGATGCATTATTGGTTTTGAACAAGCGCCTGCTTTCTCCTGGGCCTGGTAGGGCTTGAAGTGCTTTGGGAAGTGCCACAGAAGATGCACAACAGCTGCCAGCAGCTGGGAGAAAGAAAGGGAAACCTGATTATTTCCGAATTGCGAGTATTTTGTGGCACAAAGGAAATGGGGAGAATTCAGCTAAGGTTTTTTTTCCCTCAAGTTTTTGTTTGTTGCCTCTTCTGTGTCTCTAGAGCCAGGTACAGCTGCAGGTTTCAGGAAATGGGAGTGAAAAGGAGACAGGCGAGGTATATGTGGATGAACACAGCAAGAGGAAAAAGATGACTTAAGTTGTCCCGCTGAAGTGTGTCTAGCAAGATAAGGAATCTTCTTTCAGTTAAGGACAGTGATTTTATAGTTTCCTTAATGAAGTGTGTAGGTGTTCTCTGTGATGAACCGTTGTGAAGCAGAGCGGTGCCATCTCTGAGGCCAGAATATGCGAAAAGTTGAGGAAGAGAGGAGGAAAACGAGGTTTTAATTCTGAAAATGTTCCTTACTCAAAATGTTCGCTTTGAATTCCCAGAGGTCTGCAAGGCAAACTTTCATTTATAGCCCATCATTTTAATTACTAGCAAAGAAATTGTTTTCAGCGTGTGTGCCGATAGTTAGCCAGGAGCAAAATCTCTCTCAGCCCCCTGAGCTGAGCGTGCAGGTTTGAATGGAAGGGAGTTTTCCATGCAGATGGGTTTGAGGTGAGCTGATGCGTCTTGCAGGTCGAGACACCAGGGCAAAGCTCAGATCCGGAGCAATCAAATCTTCTGGATCACTAAAGGTGCTTTAAAGGGTGGGTAGGGACCAAGAAAGAAGTCTTGGGCATGAGCAGGGGAGGAAGACCCTTGATTCCCCTTGATCCTGCCCATGTGGATGTTCCGGAAAGCATTTGGGTGCTGTGAGGTGGCAAGAAGGAGAAAAATGGGCAGCCCTGGTGCTGCTGGTGCATCCTCTGCAGCCAGCATTGCTCCACGGGCAAGGAGGGGCTGGAGGCCTCGTTGCCTAGCAGTCTGGACGCACTTTGGGATCACCCTGGTTATCAGCCCTAAGGGCTCCGCGCTTTGATCTCATTTCAGATTCCTTCACCATCTGGATCATTTCCCCTTAAGTCCTCTTGGGAAGCAGGACGGGGTTGCGCGCGCCTACGCGTTCTTGAGGAGAGCGTGGGTGATAATGCACCGCGTAGGGTCACAGCAGTCCCCAGAGCTTGGAGGAGGCTTCTAACAGCCTCTGGTGAGCACGGGCATGATCCTGATGAGGTTAATGCCCTTCCATCCACCAGAACCATCTCAGGGAGTGGGTAACTCCTGCTAGTCACGGGGCGATCATTGGGTCATAAATACTACAGCGTGGTGGAGGCACGGGAGCCTCACAAAGGTGCAGGTGAGAGAAAAAGGGAATTTGGGCAGTGCCCACACGCTGCTGCGGGGGCTCCGCAGGGAAGGATGCTCGATCCCAGCCCAGGCCATGCGGCACTGGATTTAGGGAGCTCTTTGGCGCTCTTCTGGGCTCCTGTTGTGAGTGCGGCAGCCCTGTGGGGAGCAGCGTCTTGTCTGTCTGTCCTCACCCCCAGGACAAGCTCTGTCCCCACAGAGTGGTGACAGGGTTCAGCCCCAGCAAAGCCACAGCTGCCCCGGTGCCCACGTGTTCCACGCGGGTGGGAAAGGGACCCCACGGAGCCTTCCCACCTCTCGCCCTGCCCTGGTGCACCACGGAGCCACCAGAATGCTCCAGAGCCACCGATCAAGCAAGCAACTGAGCAACCATCCAACCTTTTTAATTTCATAATTAAATGTTTGCACTCATTACACAATAAATTCCATATAATCAGTCTCTGGAGCCTGCCCGGAACCTGTGTTTTCAAGGAGTAGAAGCAGGATTGCATTTATGCGTGAACCCAAAGACTTATCAGATCCAACCTCATCCGTTAAGAATATAAGAATCAACATCACATGGTAGAAAACATCTCCTTTACATGAATATGGCTTCGTTCCTCATTGCCCTGGTGTCTGCAGGTGACCAACACCAACGGTGACGCGGGCTGGCTTGGGGACAGGCAGTGGCCGCTCGTCTGGACCAGCTTTGTGGCTTTGGGTTTGTCCTAACGTGCCCCAAGGAGGGATGTGGGTTTCTTGCTTTTGCTTGCAGTCTTGGACTGGGAGAGCTGTCAGGCCCAGGAAGGAGGGCACGTCTGTGCTGACGTGATGGTTGTCACAACACCAGACATTCAGGGATCATAGGGACAAATCTAACTTTTGCTCCCACCTCCTTAACAGAAGAGGGTGCAAATGTGGAGTCTGCAGGGGAAGAGCAGCAGCTTCAAGCCAATTTATGCATGGGGAGAAAAAAAAAAGAGCCACAGCCTTTAAACACAGTAAAACCTCCACATTGCAGAGTATATCCCCAGTGAAGCAGTATAGACCCAGCAATTATCTCAGGTCATCCTAAATCTGTCCTCAGTGGGTATTTTGTTCCATGGAAGACTCATTGCCAGGCTGTCAAAGTCCGCGTGCAGAAATCAATTTGTACAACAAGAAGAAAATCTCAGGTGCTCGTAAATGTCTTTAAGTAACCCGGACCTTTGACAAGTGGTTCGTGGAGGGCTCGAGCAGCTCCGGATCTCTGCCCGTGTCTGGCGAATGTCTTTGTTCTGTGACAGCCTCTCATTTCACTAACTCCGAGAAGATGCTCTAAATATGTCTTTATTTTCCGCACGTTAACTCTTCTTTGCATCCTGCCAGCATTAGCATTAGCTTTCAACTTTATGGCTGACCCATTAAATACTGGATGAAATACATCTCATCAGCTTACATTACGTTTTGAACTTAATAAATAGGGAAAGCATTACTCAGATTCTGTCTGGCCATCTGGAGGAACAATGTTCTTTACCTCAAAGAATGGCTATCTAATCCGCCCTTATACTGTTGGGTTTTATTCTATTAAAATATAATGAGAAAAGACTACCATACCATTATGTGGTGGAGCTAAATGGGTTTTTAGAATAATCAATGAAAGATGAATAAAGAAGATAAAGATTTTCTTCAAAGAAAAAGAGAGAAAATTGTCTCCTTGGAATTAAAGTATTGTAGAACCAAATCATTATAACATGATCTTTACTCACTAAAAATACCCCAATTTCATTTCCATAAGTCTTTCCATTAAGAATCAAATTAAGGGTTTTTTTTTTTTTCATTTTAAAACATGCAAAGCATTAAATGAAACGCTGTGCTTTAAATGGATGGTGTTGCAGGACTCCTACTGCCATGGGGAGCTAAAACTTTCCCTGCTGAGTCCGGGCTTTCCAGGCCAGCAGGGCCATTGAGGGCCGTTTTCGGCCGGGGATCCGTGATGGGCAACGCGGAGGTGTGAAGCTGTGGGCGGTGGGTGAGATGAGAGTGTCCCAGTCACTTTTCCCATCCTTCCTACTGAGCTGACACCGATTTAGGGCAGAAATTGCGTTTTTGCGGACCAGGGCCATGCGTGTCCCAGCTCGGGACGGTCTCCAGCGGGTGCTGGACACTCGCTCCTCGGTCCGTGTTGGTCCTGTTGGGTCGGCGCCTGCACAGCTGGACAGCAGCCCCAGGCAGGGACCGCCTGGTCCTTCAAGGCCGACACACCGGGATGCTCCTCCTCGTAACGCACCGCGACGCTTTCCCATCCGTGCCAAGATCCAGGCGGGATTGCTCTTTGCAAGGCTGCTCTTTACTCCTAAGGGTACATGACAAATCCCTGCAATTAGTGGGCACTTGCTCTGCGCTTTACTTCTCACAGGAGGAGGAGGTATTTCGGCGTGTTCCTTGGATGGCTGCAGGAGGCCCCGGCCCCGGCATCCCCGCTGCCCAGCTCCCATGCATCTACCAGGCGCCCTGATGTGATTAGGAATCCCAAAGTCAATAATCTGATAATCTCCCGTGCGCAAAGGCTTGCGTGGAGGAGCAGCGCTTCCAGGAAGTCTGCAGCTTGGATTTGCACGGGAAAAATGCCAGGTTCTAAAAAAGAAACCTGGAGGAGAGAGCGCTTCCTAATCTCTCACTGCTCACGTACTTGAAGCCGTTGGCTCGGCAGTAAATGTTTTCCCGTACAGTCATTTAGTGGCTCCGAATCTCCCTTTACAGTCTTAATAATAATGTTCAGTCCCTGGTTCTGCTCTAAAAATAAATGATCTAAGTTTAACGAGATGCTCAGTAGGGGATGTGGGCTGCAGGGTGATGTCCCCAGGGTGCCTGGAGCGGTCCCCAGCCCTGCGTGCTCCCGTCCCACATGGGACACGGTGTAAAACAGCATTACATTTGGCAAACGTTTGCCCTCTCTTCTTTAGGGAGAGCTTGGAGAGAGAGATTTGCTGCAAACAGCGTGCCAGAAAAATGTCTGTCTGTAAAACATTTTGAATGTGTAAAGGAGCTAATAAAAATGATTAAATATTTCGAATGCTTCGCGTTGCTCTTTAGAAATGTCAGATGTTCCCGTTGGCTTTTGGTATTGAGGAAGGAATGGGGAGTGGGAGGGAGCGGAACCTTCCTTGGAAAGCGTTCAGGAGATTCATTCCAATTTGCCTCCCTCAGCCCAGAGCAAAAGCATCGAAGGGCAACGCGCTTCCTGACCCACATGTCCTTCCCAACCTGCCTTTTCCCCCCCAGCTTGAGGCAAGGTCATCGTGATGCCTTTTCCAATGTAGATTCATAAGGAGGAGCAGGTGAGGTGGGAGCTCATCTTCCTGCCTGGGCGCTCGGGCTGCAGGATCGATGGATTGTGTGAGGGAAACGTGCTCCTGGGAAGCGCTCGGGGCTTATATGAAAGTTTCATCAATTTTAAATGACAGCGTTAGCTTCCTAAGAGGATGTTTTAGCTGCAACATGCTCTGCACGAGACTCTTAGCTCGGCTTGTCACAAATCGCTCTGCCTTCCGCGGGCTCGCAACCCCGGCCTGTCTCACAGAAGGCATTGAGGGGAATTGTCGGAACGCCAAGCGCAGGGAGGCGATAGGAAACGGTCCCGTTTTCCACTTGCGTGGTGGGATGAGTGATGCCCGGGGTCGTGCGCCAACTGTCTAATGCACAGGGCTCCGCTTCCACGGGGCCCTTTTGCTGAGAGGGATGTTGAGATGTGAAATAAGGGGGCAGCCTTGGAGCGGGAGCGGGTTCCACGGGCTGCTCCAGTGAAGGTTGAGTAGAGGTGATGCCCAAGTGCAAATATGTGAACCTCTTGCTGTGAACCCTGCCCCTGGGTGACCAGCAGCTCCCAAATACAGAGTTAGGGGATATATTGCCGCCACCACATCAAAACCTGGTATTAGGGAAGGAGCCGGGCCTCCAAGCGGTCCGATATATCAGATGATGGGTCCTCGTCTCCCTGAAGCGGTGCGTGAAGCACATGCTCAGGGGGAAATCATAGTTTTTTCTCCAAGTGCTAACGGTGTATTTGATCTTTATAATATCCTAATCCTTTCTACAGCCAGACTATTGATTATTATACCGGACCGTGATAAATACCGTTTCTATCAGTGAAGTTAGACTGCAAGACCCACCTCACTCACAAAGATGTAGCAGAGGCAGCCAAGTTGCTCGCACTGGGAATATCAGCGTGGCACAAGCAGGGCCAGGGTTTAATCGCTGCTCAGAAGACGCTGCAGTTTTCAGAGACGTGCAGCCTCCTTACAGACATGTCAGACGCCTTTTGATTTATCTGAGATTTACCCAGTGTGAAGGGGGGAAGCGATACGCATGCACAGTGCAGCCAGGACTAGCGCTGAGCAGGGATTTATAGGCAAGGAGTAAATAGGAACATAGGGAAACGCTTTCTCTTTTACCATAAACTTTTCAATTTCGGAGAGGCTGCATTCAATAAAATTATCTCTCAGACGGACGTTTTATTGAATCTGGCCCATAAAGCTCCCATTATGGGGTTTACAACTGCCGTTTACACAAATCCTGCTGTAATAAAATACAGGGGTGTTTACAGCATTCTTGCAACTGCCCCAGAATTATGGCATGCGCAAAACCTGACGAGTAAATCTTGGCTTAATGCAGCGGGCGCTCAACCGGCAACATAAAGCAGCGAAGCTTAAATAAAAATACACGGAGCTGGGAGGGTGAAGGTTACTTGGGCAAGAGGAGAATTATGCCTGCTACTTTGCCAAGAAACTCTAGGATGGAGGGATTGAGGGGCGAGTGAAGGCGTTTGAGAAGTCCCTGGGCTCTGGAGTGGGGCACAGGGATGAGTACGGGCTTGTTCTAAGCTGGCCGAGATGCTGAGACTTCAGCTGTGTGAATCTGCTCTCAAAAGAGGAAACGAAAAGGTGCAAATCTGGGCATATCTCCTTTCTGTGCTTCTGTTGATGAGGGTGCTAAAGTCCTCATGGCCCCTTGGGCTAAAGGAGCAGGAGTTTATCCTCAAATCCATTAGTGCGAGATGCATCTGCAAAGCGTTTTCTCCTCAGCCCGTGTCCCTGCTGCTGCTGCTGCTGGGTGGAGGAAGATGTGCCCGCTGGTTCGTGGCATCGTGCCCTTCAGTGCCCACTTTATTTATTGCAATGTATTAATCTTCGTGACTCCCTGTGTCTCTGCAAAAGGCTTGCATTTGCAATGCCATTAATTAGGACAGAAAGCGGGTCAGTGCCAATCTCTCCTGTTCTCCTTAATATATTGTTTTGTGACAGTGGCTCCCAAATTAAATTGCGACGGTTAATTCCATTCAGTGCTGTTGCCTGTGTAAGGACAGAACAGCTCCTTGTATGTGTAGAGGAAATGATTAAGCCTCATTTGGGATGAAGGCCCACTATTCAAATTATGGCAGAAACACTTATGTCAGGGCAAATATTTAACAAGCTAATTTATAGCAAACCTCATCTTTCCTGCTACCTGTTCATTCTGCCAGCGAGGCTGGTTTAAGGAAGTAATTTCACCAATATTTTCTTATCTTTCTGTATCATTGGGTGCCTCGGCACCTTTGCAAATCTGTCCCCAAGTGATATATGCTGGTTGCACTGGAATTGTGTGGGGACAGATGTGGGACATGCTGTGTGGAGATGGCCACAGGGTTACAGGCTCTGCCTGTATGGGAGACTGAGGGCTTTATTTTTAGCATGTTTGCTAGGAGAGGAGGGATGGACTCGGGCTTCTGGCACCGCGGGTTCTGCAGAGCTGATAATGAGCAGCAAAGTGCAGGTCTGAGAGCAGCTGCTGGAGGAATTCGTGTTCTGGCCCATTCCCTGGTGATCGTTGCTTGTTCCTGGTGTGAAGCGGAGCTGCCTGACCCCTCCTGGAGCTGCGGTTCAGCTCTGCTCCTCTGGGCATCTCCCGCTCGCCTCGGGTGCAGCCCGGCCGCGTCACTCTGCTCCATCACACCCTGCAGCCATCCCGGTCCCAAATACTCATGGATTGTCCCCAAACCGGGCGACCTGCGAGGGAATGATGTGTGTGTAAAGCTCAGGTCTGATGCTCCCAGCTCTGCTTGAGCTCGGGGTAACTGTTCGTGGTGCCTGTGCAGCATCTGGATGCGTCTCTTTTTGTTATCTGTCCATATAGTCTTAGTGCAACATTTACTCTTGCATTTTGCCTTTCCGTTTGCTTGCTGTATTTTTCCCCCTGTTTTTTCACCTCTCACTACCTGGGCTCACGCCACTGTATAGAGGAAACCTATTAAAGCAATGGTGATACTTCAGGGCTATATTTATAAAAGATCAGAACAAGATCTGCCCCACATAGCTCTGTTCACGATGCACTTGAGAAAACATTTGTCCATATTGCACCTTTGAGATTTTCTGCTTGAAATAAAGCTGATAAGGCAGGTGCAGCAGGTAGGATGGCAGCGTGGTGAGTTGCTGCAATAAAACAAATGTTTTGTTGTTGTTTTTGACAGCTTTTTGCAATCTTTGCATTTGCAACATGCGGTGGGTACTCTGGAGCGCTGCGCCTCAGTGTGGACTGTGCCAACAAGTCGGAGAGTGACCTCAACATCGACATAGCCTTCGCCTACCCTTTCAGGTAATGCCTGTTCCTCAGGAGGGTTCGTTCGAGGGGCTGGTGTGAAGCCTGGTTGCAGCTGGGGCTGCTGCTGCTTGCAGAGGGCCTGTGATCAAGCCCCAATGTGGGACACCTGGGCTCTTCCCATTGATGTCCAGCAGTGAGGAGTGTGTGAGGGAGGACTCTGGTTAGGTCAGGCATGGAGAGGGCTCAAGGGAAGCTGTAGAGGGTGGAAAAGGCACTTAAGGAAAAGACATGTTTAGCCTATGAACAAATGGGGATGAGCAGCCTTTACTGTAGTAGCTGCTAAGCTGGAAAGGCAGAGCCTTCCCCAAAATCATCCCAGTTGCAAGCACCTGGAGGAAGCACTCTGCAAAGATGTGGAAGCAAACGAGAAAACGAGTTTTAATCATAACCTTGAAGTGCTTTTGGAAATTCTGCTTGCTGCCTGCCTGCATCTCGGGTAAGCAAATACTTCAAATGTCTGATCAATAGCGGCTTCAGAAAATGTGGGGTTTGTTGTTTAAGTGTTCTTGAAGGTTGTCGTGTAAAGAAACACTAACTGTTCCTGCTATTCAGGATCCTGCTTCGAAGCACCCGGAGCCTTGCGCTTCTGAACTCCACTGCAGAAACCTGTATTTCATTTCTGTACAAGTGTTTACTTTAAGGAATTGAGATGATTAAGAAAAGTGTAATCCAATCTCAAACCCAATGTGCCATGACTCTGAAGTTCTGCTTCTTCTATGCTGTTTTGTTTATGACTATATTGTGCATTGATCAGACACGATAATATTTACTATTTTAGTTTTAAAACACAGTGTCTTTCTAGCAGTGGAAACTAAAGTTGATTCCTAGACTTGTTGCTGTTGGAATAATAAATATGTGCCAAGCAAAGAGTCTCACTTTCTGCTATTACAAATGTTTCTTTTTTCTTAAATTTGTTCTTTTTCTTTTGCTGCTGTTTAGTATGCATGAGATGGAGTCTGAAAATTGAGTTATATGAATTTGTAATGTGATTCACTTCCAAATAGGTCATTTTTTTCCAGCATTCATTACAGAATACACCCTACAGTAAAGTGCTTTTAATTTGCATGATTATAAAATATGACTTTGTGTAAAAAGTTAATAAAACTGAGCAAAATAGTCAGCAAGTATCTCCTGGTGTTCTAATGGCCCAAATACACAATTTCCTTTAGAAGAAAGTCACTGGATCTGCATTTCCTACACTTTTGCTTATTAGGGAAGTGGAAAGATTGCTGAGTAATTAAAGCATTCCACGAAGCCAGAAAGATAATGCAAAACAGGGTTTTCTTCCAGAAATGATCCAGTTGGGGCTGAAGCTGTAGATGGTCCTTGTAGATGGTTCCTGTTCTGCTGTGGATAGTGTGGGAAGTCAATGCAGGCTCTTCTTCATTGAAACAGCTGGCCACATGATGAAAACCTGCAAATGTGTAAATATATGTGATATAATGTGAATATATTTGCATCTGAGAAGGAAGATAACACTTAGGCAGCTGACTTGTTGGAGCAGAAGCATAAAGATACTCCCTGTTCTTGTGCAGTTCTGAACTTTGTGTGCCAACTTGGGGGTTGGACCTGCATAAGTGTCCAGACACGTACAAACTGCAGCAAGTAGCATCTGTGCACCTTGGAAATCCAGTCCAGTTCTGCTGTTGAACTCAGTTGCATTTAAGTTTCATCTAAATATTCCTGTGACTTATGAGTTTATTTTTCCCACTTCCCCACTATGATCCTCCTAGAGCAGGGAGAGGGGATGCTCTCAAACAAGGAAACTGAGCTTTGAGGGGAAAGCTGATCTCAAAGCAGTTGACACCCTTGCAAAAGGCAGATGAGCTTTGAGCTCAGGCTCCTTCAAGCCTGACCATGAAGCGCTTGCTTTTGGTTTGTTTGTTTATTTTCTTCTCTTTAATATGGCCAGTGCTTCCCCAGTGGGAGAGGCAGGGTTGCAGACTGAGAAGGTGACAGAAGTGACTCAACAGTGGCAATACATCTGTTCTCCAAGTCCTCTTTATTCCTGTGATATCTTCCTTCCCTTGAGAGTCTTCTGCGCTGTCCTGGGTTTTCTAGGGCTCATCCAGCCATCCTGCTGCCTGCGTGGGCTTTGCACAGGTAGGATGAATCGCCTCACAGTTTTCTCTTGCATCAGGTCTGAATAAGCCCATAGTCACCCAGCAACTTCTTTTCAAGCACTTGGAGTGTTTTGATTATTGGCTGAGGGCTGGAGAAGGTGTGGGTGGCGGGAGAGAGGCTGCCAAACACCTGATGACATTGGCCGCCAGCAGCGGTGCCACTGGAGCAGCTGGATCCACGAGAGCTGCTTTTCGAGCTAAACCTTCCAGAATGACTTGAAATGATTGAAAACTGCAGCTGTGCTAGCAGCTGCTCTCCTCTCCATTGCTCCGGGCAGGAGGATGCTCGTGTGCCCCTAGACTAGCTAGACCTCGGCCAGAAATATCAGGAAAGTAAAACTGGGCTTCAACAGGAGAGCTCAGGCCGGCAAGAGGACTTTGGTGCTTTGGCAATGAGATTGAAGTTATTTAGAAGCCCAAACCCACTATTGAATCCAAACTTACCATCTTCTTCCTATAAGAGGAATTGGGATGGATGCCTTTTATCATCCGCAGCTGTGTTGTTTTACATAACCTAATTGATGTTAAGGCTGTTCTTGATTTTCACCTCTATTTTCCCTTAACCTCTGTCTGCTTTAGCTGCTGGTTTTAGTAAACTCTGCATAACAGAAATGCTCTGGCAATGCAGTGCTGCCATAGACGAGGAGTACACAGCCAAGCAGAAATATCTAATATCATAACCCACTGCTTTGGGGCTGCCTCATTCCTGCAAATCCCTCATCCCGGCCAAGGGAGAAATGACTCTATTAAATACCGTGGCCGTAGTTTGAGCAGCCCAGATGGGCGAGTGCTGGGAGGGATGGAGGCATCGCAGCATCTCCCCTATGATTGCAAAAAAAGCACAAAAAGCCTGGGCTGGGGAAGCAAAATGGACTTAGCTGTGTCCCTCTGCTCCCACTGGTACGACAGCAGCTCTGGCTTGCTCCAGGCAACCGGGGCTCACACGGCTTTTCAGGGATTAAAATATCTCCTAATGGGAAGGAGCCACTGTTTCGAGAGCAGGCAGGAAGGCAAGGCAGGAGAGGGGTGTAATGAAGTCGATAATGAGCTTTATTTTTTCAGTTGAAAGGAGAGAGGAAGGAGCATTTCAGAGGTAACTGTTACCTTTTCTGATGGTCTTCTTTCTCCAAGCTATTTGCACATTGGCTCAGAGCATGGATCACTTCTTAAATGTCAGGAATGTCACCTAAGTCCGTGGTTAAGGTATACACATGGTATATACATATATCATGTGTGATGGGAGAGCTGAGTGGTGTTTTTTGGTGGGGCAGAGAACTCGATGGCCTGGTGGTGCTAATACATCTATGCTCTTCTTTGCATCACAGCAGTGAGCAAAGTGAATACTGACTTTCCTGCTTTATTTTACATCACAATTAGTAGCTTTCCAGTGTGCTAGTAAAGCTGCCTTTTGAAGCAAGCCCAGTGTCTGAAGGAAAAGGCATAGAAATTGTGTTTGATGGAAGCTTTTCATTCACTAAGTATTGCATCTGAATAAAGATGTTCCTGTTGAGCACCCTTTAAAGTGTGTGCCTCATCTACATGCATTGGCTAGGCTACTCTTTCATTTAAAATATGACAGCCAAAACTAAATTACCTACTTATAAGCTGCAGATGATAATTAAGAAGAAAGTAACTAGCTTGCTATGCTTCACAGAATCGTTCTTTGGTTAAAAAGTTTCCATTATATTAGCACATTTCTGTGTCAGAATGTACTAGCCTTCATTTTGCTGTTGCTTTTTAGCTCGCTTGTAATAGATCTTGTTTCAGCATTCAGTAGAAAATATAATTTTGGCAAAAAGTGCAAACAGACATTGTGGTTGGGAGACCTGTTGGGTACTAGGTGGTCACTTGCTCTGCAGACTTGTAGATGTGTGGGACGCTTCCACAATTGCCTTGGTGTTGGACGTGTATTTTAATATGGTTTTAAAAACAGATCTGTCTCCTCATGCCCCTTGACAGGCACTATATCACTGCAGAAATTACCAAAAACTTGGTGCAGAGCCATATTGGCCATGGAGCATCCATGCACATGATGGAGAGGGCAAATGAAGACATAAATGGCAATTCTTGCTGCATGGGATGTGTTTGGAGAACATATTTGTGCCTATCTGGCAGCTCAGGCATTTTGATTGCTTACGGTTTTACCAACAATTAGCCCCAAAAGCTGGGTTACTTTAGCCCCTTTCCTTGCCACACTCTGACTGCCTCCTCCATCCCCGCAGGTCTGGGGTTAACATCTGAACCGGCAGGGAAACGCGTTCAATAATAGATCAGAGAAGCTGGAGGTTTTAAGCAATATTCTTATATAAACTGGCACTTTAGGACAGGCGCTAGGGGCTGGGTCACAGCTTTAATTATCTTCTTCCACAACGGAGTTTCAAACCGTGAGCTCAGTGGTTCCTTTAATGCCTAATTTTGGCCTTTGGAGACTAGTTTTGCCTAACAAGGACTTCTGGCTTTTAACTGCTGTTAGTGGAAACTGGAAATGATGCGAGTGAAGAGCCTAATGCTGCATCCTGCTGTGTAAAGTTCAGGAGATGAATCCTTCAGGACACAGAAACCTCTAATTGTGACACTTTCATGCAAGTCTCTTCATATTTAGTGTGACCTAATGATGCAGAGAAGACCAAAGGCTTAAGATCTTTAACTCTTTTTAGTTGTGATTCATACATTGTAGTAATTTATAGGGCTGGTCAGAAAGCTGAGGCTTTTTCTTCCCCCCAAAATCCTTTCCCCTGGATCCCCTTCCCACAGTGAGAACCTAGTAAAGGCTTTATTCTGTAGTGGCATACAAGCAAGAACTTTCTAAACCACTTACAGTGGATTTCTTGGTGAGGAAGGTGTTGGAAGCCTTGGTCAAGTCCCCATGCTGAAACAAGTCCCTAAGGGACTTGAATATTGAGCTCGTGTAGCCAGGCTGAGTGCTCTAATCGAAGAACTATTGACTTTGTTAAAGCTGCCTGCTCTTACCTTCCCTCCTGGGCCTGCAAAAAGGTGATTCAAGTCTGGTCAACAAATGTGTTTTTCAGCTTTGGATGAGCATGGTTTTTAATGGAAAGATATTTCACTTTTTTTGTAACCAGATGTAGTTGTTGTTAGTGAATGCTGTAATTCAGAGCCCCGATCAGAGTTTGTTTGCTCATGTTTGGCTACAGGCTACTCAAAAAAAATGAGAATTTTTTTTTTCTTTTTTTTCCCTTCTTGTTAGGACAAATTTTTAGCTTGTGCCAATCGGTGCTCTGCAGTCTGTGTGGGTCTCCAAGGAACCCTACGGGCTCTGGGAACAGTCTTTGCTTTTCTCTGTGCTCATATGTCCCACGAGACTCATTTCTGATACCAAGAGGGTAGCAGAACTGAAGAAAATGCCTGTACTTATATATCAATAGTCACTTAGAGGAAGTTTAAGAAACCAGTGTCTTGTAAGGGTGACAAATGCAATTACTTTTCCAGTTGAAAGGCTAAAGCCATCACTTGCACTTAGATATCCAGCCTAAGTGCAGTCTGTCCATTAGCACAATGTGTGCTGCAATTCCATCTTCCGAGAGTTTCATGAAATCACTGCTCGCCTGATTAAAGCAGGTGAAATAAGGGCAACTTTGTGGCTTTTCTGGTTTTGAGCTCATCCCTTTCCTCACCCCAATTAGTCTTAGCATTTTTTTTTAGGAATTGTCAAGAAGAGACCAAAGGGCACCTATTACTGCTGCCTGTCACTTGTTTGAAGTGCATGTAAAGGCAAGGATCCTCTTCCCGGCGGTATGGGAAAGGCCTGGGTGATGCTTCCAGTCATTTTACTCGTGCATACGAGCCAGGAAAATGCCAGGAAATGGGAAACTACCATACATTTGGTATGGCCATATCTTTACCTTGTCTTTACTGCATGTTCTCCTCTGCGTGTCTGATGTCCTGGGTGGAGGAGGAGATCGTCTGCTGCTTCCACGACTTGCTGGTTGGTTTGGATGTTGTCAAACACTGCATGAACCCAGGGCATAGCCAGGCGAGCTCCCACTGCCTGGGAAGCAAGTGGGAAAAGAAGTGGGAACGATGCTCTGGACATGCCATTTGCTGCAGTGGAGGATGTGCTCCGTCCTGGATCTTCATGAAGCTGTCGGAGCTTTTCCTTTGGTGCCCAGAGCAATCAGATTGTTGATGAATTTGGATTATATTGATCCAGACTGACCTATTTTGCGTAGCAGGTGCAGTATTTTATTTAACACTCACCAAAGCATTAGCGGAGAATCCTGCTTGTACCAAAACAGAATTGTTTCTTAAAGTGGAAGTGCCTATATTTATTAACATATGCAGCTTTTTCCAATTTGAATTTTAATTTATATTCATGAAGGGTCTCTGCAGTATTGTACAAGTAATGGTGTTTTATCTATGGCTGCCACAAAGGCCTATGTAAAAAGGCTGCCTTTTCTAACCCTTCCCCTCCAGATTTCTTTTTGCATCTTTCCATGCAGCGGGCACCAGCGCAGGCATCGCGGGAGCCCTTATACTTTGCCCAGCTTTTGATCCGCTTCCCAACGGGATGTGTTGGCCCAACTAGGCAGCAGTCAAACACACACTTTTCCCCTGCTTCCAAATCCGCGTGCCCCATGCAGGGGCCCCGGAGTGTTTCCCCAGGGCGGGAGGGAATTCAGCACTTGGGGGGCCTTGAGCACGGTGCCATCCACGACTTCCATGGGAATTTCTTTGCCACGAGTTTAATGCAGTATTTTTATATGTTCGGTAGATTGCAGAGGGTGCGTGTTTGCCCTCAGTTCACATTGCCCCTCGTGGTGCAGTACCTATTCCCGTGCTTTCCGGATTTCCAGGTATGGCACTTGGTGTGTTACTCGGCGTGAAGCTCCAAGCAGGATGTCCGTGGACCTGCTTGGAATGAAAATACCCTCACTGGGGATTTTATCAGAGTCACAGCTTAAATGTCTGCAGGGACCTGAATTTAATTACCTCAACTCCCTTAGGACGACTTATTTGGGGAAAACTATAGTTAAAGTACAATGTTAACATTAAAATACAATATAAAGGAAGGATGCAGAGGATCTTCTGTAATTGCACTTGTTACTGTATCAGCTGGGACTGAAACTTTTATTTTGGGGGTTTGTAGACCTAGATTAAACTGTATGTAGACCCAACTTTCTCACGGGGCAAAGGATTTATTCTTTTTGGTGGTTTTAGCAGAGCATCAGGTGATACCCAAGAACCTGGATCAATTTTGCATGGACTTTGCCCATGTGAACCTGTAACACAGGACGGATTGGAGGCATCACGGACCTTGGGAATCCAAGCGAGCAACAACTGAGCACATTAGCTGGGTGCAGACAGCAGGGCTCTGCACTCCCAGGTTGCTATGAGGAAATGTAGTGCCCAGGATCCAAACCCTCCCCAGAAACAGAATCAGAACAGAACTGGAATCAGTTGCTGGTGCTTGTGCCTTTGCTTTATGCTCTGTGTGGCTTCTGAGATGCTTTTAGGGGTGTAGGTCTAAGCTGCAGCTCTCTTGTCTGGCAGAGGTTTGCTGGTTTGGGAAGAGTCTCAGGTCCCTCTGGAGCAGGATGGAGCAGACTGGGGTGCAAGTACAGTCAGTTGCTCCCTTCCGGGGTGACGAGCACTTGATCACTGCTGGTTGGAAGTGCAAATGTGCTCCTCTGGGATTTGCAGGCCTCCTAATCCACCTTGTAGCAGCTACAGAGGTTTGCAAAGAGCAAGGGAGTACGACTTGGAGTACTATGTGCTGCTTGCGCAGTAAGGAAGAGCACGCGTTCGCAAGAAGAGCTGTCAGGATAACATGGGATAAATATGGATCTGGGTGTAGGCTTGGAAATTTGGGTTGGGATCACCCACTCAGCTCTTGAAGCGCTTACTCCATCGCGAGCCTTTTTCTTTCTGGTGTTACGATGAGGTACTAGATCTGGAGTTGCAGCGTGCGTGCACGGTTTGGGGAGGTTCTTTGCTGTGGCTGGGGTGATTCTCCAACCCAAAGCATGGGAAAATGCTGTTTTCCAAGAACTTTGCCAAGATGTTTGCAGAGAGAAGGCTGCAAGCAGCAGGGACAGCACCACTGCTGCCCCTGCCTTGCCGCTGGGCAATGCTCTGCTGTGCTGCAGCCCTCCCTTATCCCAGGGAGTTGAGACCCCAAACTCAAAAGGGTTTTAGTGCTCTGCCTCCTGCAGACCGGGGGGTTCTCCAGCTCATGGGAGAGGAGGTGCGAGAGGAGGACTGGGGACACAAGGACGGGATGGAGTGCATCTCGTCACACTCGGCAGTGCGGGGGACTCACCACCTCTCCCAGCGCCGCGCGCAGTGCGGGGGCCGAAGACAGCAACTGTGGCTGACAGCTTGTCCTGCTACAAACCCTCCTGTGGCAAAATAGTACCAAATAGACCAAATAGTACAAAATAGACCAAGTGTCTGCACAGCAGCTATGTGCGAGCGAGTGTGGGGAGCCCAGCAAGTCACACTGAAAAACATGAGAGGGGAAAAATATATATTTTTTATCGGACGTTCCTGGGAGAGAATATAGGTTGCTATGGCTTTTCTGGGTAGTTCCCTTGCATTTCTTTGTGATGCCTGCTCTGAACTCACGCCAAATGGGATTTTGCTTTGCACCTGAGCGAGGCTCATCCCCGTACAAAGCACTGCAGGACGCTCTGAGGCAGGACACGTCTCCAAGATGTTCACGTGTCCTGTGCAGAAGGCAGGAATGGAAGTTGGCAAGTTCAGGTGTGTTCTCAAGTCTGAGGTGTGTGATGTTGAGTAGTTCTAGAGCGATCTGTGAGGTCTGTTTGGAAGAAACTGGGAGATTTCACTAAGAGAGAAATCTCAAACCGAACGCTCTTTGATCAGCAAACTGGTGCCCTTTGATCAGCAAGCAATATTCTTTCTCTGGAGAAAAAAATCAAAGAAAGAAACAACAGACCAAGCTTGGATTGCTGGGTCAGCTGGAACGCTTTATCTTTTTTTTCCTGTTGCCAGAGAGAAATGGGCTGGTTTAGCAGCAGTCGATGTGGGATAGAGGCTGATGTGCCAAGGCCCCTCGTGCTGCCTCGGGAGCAGAGAAAGGTGCAGGAGGCGCTGGGGAAAGGCGAGGGGCAGGAAGAAAAGGAAATGGTAGTTTTCTCTGCTAAACAAACCTCTGTCATGCTGGGTACAACTGTGCAGATCCCAAGGGAGTTCCTGGAAGATGCTTGTAACTGCCAGAAACACAGATGCCCTGAACCCCAGGGACAGGCAGGAAAGCTGCTGTGTCCTCCTGTCTTGTGCAATTTAGCTAGCGAAGGGGCCCCTGTTTCTGCTCCATTCAATATTTTGCTCCTGTATATGAAAATCCCATTTATCCCTCATTTTGAAGATTACCAGCCAAGATAAACATTTCCCCGCAAATTCTTCCACGGGCGCTACCTGCAGTAATGAATTTGCAGTACTGACTTTGCTGCTTTGCAGATGGTAAATACAATTGACAGTGTTGAGTACCGGGAAGAAATGAGGGCAAAATAAAGCCCGGGTGAGCGGGTAATGGGTGTTCGAATGCACAAGCACGTGTGGGTGTTGTGTACAGTGTTCGAGGGTGGCAGGGACAGGTGTAGGGGACAGATTACAAGCTGCTATTTTTGGAAAATAGGACAGCCTGCCAAAACAGGGTTTTTCTTGCCTGTTTGTTCACCACATCCTACTAAGCAAGTGGAGAAATACTACCCCCCCATTCAGATATCTGAGGCAAAATTTCTATTTTATTAAGCCTGGCACTGATGAAAGCCTAGAAGAAGAAATCAAGAGTCAGTTCATCAGTAATACGTACGCACATGTATATATCTATATGTGTTAACCCTATGGTCTTTTGGTTTCAAGGCTAAGCGTGTGCTTGTGTGTGCTGGAAGAGATTTCCTGAATCAAAAGGGGTTAGATGAATTAATAGGGGACGGTTTCATGGTGGTTCTTCAACAGTGTTTGTGAGTCCATAAATCCAGGAGCCATGGTGGGACACGGAGGGACGTGCTCTCCTCCTCGCGCTCTGGTCCCGCGTGGGCTGGTGGCAGTGGGATGTGGGACAAGACGGAGCTTGACTCTTTCTGTGCTCCCTGGTCATTGTAGCGACTGAGCCAGCCCAAAGCAGTCCATAATTAAAAGCAAACCGTGTTTTGAGTGTTGCAGCGAGGAGCAGCAGGAGGTGCAGGCAGGGTCATGTTTACGGGCAGAGTGTGTAACTCCTGCTCCCCGGCGCAGCTGCAGCCTCCGAGCGTGCTGGGCTCTGCTGTTTTCAACGCGCGGGCAATTAGTGTCTGAAAACGAAGCTGTTCTTTGCAATTGCAGAACAATGCAAAGATCCTTCTTTTCCTTCGAAACATTCCTGCCCTCTTTTGCTCCTGTCAAGCCAGACAACACAGCTGTCTCATCGCTGCGTTTCCACAGCCGCAGGGAGCTTGCCAAGTGGTAGGAGAAACCTCACGAGTCTGATTGCTGTGACTGCATCAGCGTTATCCGATTTGTATCAATTAGAGGGAATTCGGAGCCGGAAAGTCCGTCAGTGGCTGCTGCTCTTAATGAAGTGGCCCAAGTCACTAGCAAGGCTGGCGGTGACACTGCTGTGTGGAGGAGGTGGGCAAGGTCCTATTGAGTCATCAGTTTTATTTCGAGTTAATAACAGTTCTTAGCTTTGCACAAGGCAAAAAGCACTGTCACACTTAACTTCCTGAGGAGCATTTTGGTATCCTCGGTGAGAGGTAGGAGGATTTAATGACACTTTTTCCCCGATTGGTTAAATTTATGACTGAAGTGACCCTGTTTGTGTTGTCCATCAATCAGTGAAAATCACTTCTAGCAATGCAGCCCGGCAGTGTTGCTCAATGTTAACTAAGTGCAGGATTGCAAGGAGTTGTTCTTGGGGCTCATGGTTTTATTTAGGAAATGCAGAAGCAAAGATTAAATTCAGGGGTAGGAAAGCAGCAAAAGGAAAATGTTGGTCCCGGATGATCTGAAGAAAAAGGTGGGGGTAGAGAATGGCAGCTAAGAGAAGATGAAAGAAGAGGTGAGAGGAAATAAGATGCAAGCCAGGTAGGATTACATCAAAAGAGGGAGGCAGAGCTGAAGGCAGAGAGGGTTTTGTGAGTCATCCCCAAGCAATCCTGCCCCCAGAAGCCTGAGTCAGCAGCAGATCTGTGGGAGAATCGGAGCTTCCTCTGCGATGCCTTTGCAGATCAAAGAGGATCGGCTTTGATTAATAAAGCTGGACTTTCCTTCCCTGATCCTGCCCTACTTTAAAGAAACTTTGAGTGCCTCTCGCCAAGTCATCACTTGAACCACCCCTTTGCGTGACCGAGGTCACTGCTTGGGCAGAGGTGAGGTGGCCCCGAGAGGCACCAGTTACTGCAGGTCCTCATAGAGGCTAGAGAAACCTAATACAAAAGCTAAGTGAATAAAAATAAGGTGATGGGAAGAGCCTTGTGTGACCGTGATGTGTCTGGTAGCCCTGAAAGATGCTTGGCCAGAAAAGCACTGCTGGGAGGGATGCGTGGGTTAATGTTAATATAATGTATAAATACTTATTCTGATCTGTTCGGGATGCAGAACTAAGATGCAGTCAGGAGAATAAAGGATAGAAAAAGAAAACGGGCTCAGTTAGGAAACAGTTTTCTGACCATTCATGTCTTGCGTGGCTACAACCAGTTGTTTTCTCCCCAGGCTGCAGAACTGGAAGAACAGACACTAAAAAAATCCTTCTGTTTTTCTTTTTGCTTTTGGAAAGGGCCATAATAACAATAATGAAAAGTGTTCGCACTCGAATGCCAGGAAGCTTTTGGAACCAAGTCAGGAAACAGCGTGATGATTCTCAGAAGCATTAGAGTCTCTCCTGTGTTCAGTTTTCCTCACTTTGCTGTGGTTGTAGGAGACTCTGGTCTGTGCTGCTCATCTCCAGTGTTGCAGTCCAGGCAGGCACATTTGGTGCCTTAATCCCCCAGATGCTCCAGCAGCAGAAGCTCGGAGAAGGAGGTGTCCAAGGCCAGGAGCTCGTGTTATGCATCAGACACAGATGAAAAGGCTCTGCCTACCCGCTCAGATACTTCTAGCGTGGACCACGAAAAGCAAAAGTCAAGCAATCTTCCAGTGCCCGTTAATCCATCTTGTGCGCTTTCTGCTGCGGATACTTTGTTTTCCTCTAGGGATCTAACTTTTATATTTAGTCATATATTCACGGCTGCTGCCGCCATTGACTTGCTGTTCCACACATTAATTACCCTCGAGCAGAGGAATGTCTCCCAGGCGGCCTTGGCCTTTCTCGGCACCAAAGCATAATTTTTTATAATTGCTCCTGTTAACTTTCTGCTGCTTTTGTCCCTTTCGCTCTCTACATAGAGCAGAACAATGTGCTCCCCAGCAGCACCCACCTGCTGCCAAGGGTGACCTGGACCATGCAACAGGACCAGCTAAAGGAGCCCACCAGGGAGCCCCTCTGTCTTTCCAAAGCAGAACTTGCAATTATTAGAGTGAAAAAGGGTCTGCAGGAGCTGCCAGGTGGAACCACAGAGCTCGGAGTGTACACAAAAGCCAAGGATTTGAGCTTCCAAACACAGGCATCCCGTGGCTTTAGGGATACAACCTGTTTGCTGTGTTCTTGGTTGTAAGAATTTGAGAATCAGAACATATTTTGTTTTTTCTCTTTTTGACTTTTGCCAAGACAAAGCCCCATAGAGGAAAGGAGTTGTGCCAACCCCCTGGCACATCGACCTCTCTCTGAGATTGGCTAAAGGAGTGATTAAAAGATGTAACTGGTGTCTCAGTTCTCGACCTGCACAAAAGTAACCTCATGTGCATCAGCAGCTCTGAAGGGTGTATATATAGTTCATGGCACTGCTTTGAGGGCCCTTTTTTTTTTCCAGGAGACCAATGCACTTCAGGAATGAGATGGAACAAATGCAACAACGGGCCAAATGTAACTCCATCTTTATTCAGCTATCGGTTTGCTGATGCTCTGCCTCAGCTTCTCTTTGGGGTGTTTTCCAGGTTGCACCAGGTGAATTTCGATGCTCCCACTTGTGAAGGCAGGCGCCGAGAAAAGCTCTCCCTAATCGGGGACTTCTCCTCCTCGGCGGAGTTCTTCGTCACCATCGCCGTCTTCGCCTTCCTCTACTCGCTGGCTGCCACTGTGGTCTATATCTTCTTCCAGAACAAGTACCGCGAGAACAACCGGGGGCCCCTAATTGTAAGTGTGCCGTTTCCGTGCTTAATGGGAGCTTAAACATCCAGTGTGGACAGTAATAGAGATGTGCCCCTGGAGGTTGGGTTTGATTCCTGTCTGCCAGCAGCTCCTGCCTTGGGATAATGGTCATAAAATCATAGAGTTGTGGTTGGAAAAGGCCTTCAAGATTGAGTCAACCATAAACCCATCACCACCAAGGGTGGCCGGGCAGGGGGCAGGAACAGGGAGGCATTTGCCCCATGGGTGGGTGAAATGATGCCTCTGCCCCAAGGAAGGCTGCGTGTTGCTCATTAACCCTGGGGTTAGTCAAGCTCTGTGGTTTGGAAAGGTGACCATGAATCATAACACTGCCCGTGGCCTTGCTAAATAAGGGCATTTTGTTGACCCCCCGATGCACTTGAGCTCAGTTAGGTGTCCAAAAAATGCAGGGCTTGAGGGGTTGCATCGTGCTCTCCATCCGTGGCAAAAGAGAACAAGGTTACGCTGGAGACCCGTTCTGCAAATAGCTGAAAGCCACCAATAAATAATAGCAGAAAAACATGTTACAAAGTAGGATAAATCATCAGTACATAAGAGTCTGTACCTGTTAAAAGAAATGACTGCAGTAACAGTAAGTGAATGATAAAGAAAAATAGTAATCTTGGCATCACCAGGGTTTTGAAGGAAAGAATTTGCTGCTGCAAGGAGATATGAGCTCTTTTATTTAAATTTGCATCATTCCAAAATGATAAGTTGATACAGAAGTAAAAAATTTCATTTCACTTTAAAGGAAATAAAACTTCGGTGTTTGAGAATATTGGGGATCTTCTGTCCCTGGAAAATGATGGGGGAAAGAGGGGAGATCATCCCAGGAAAAGGAGTGGTAGGAGAGGCAAGATAAAGGGGTCCCTGCAGAAGCAATAAATAAAGGAAGTGCCTTCTTTCTCTATGATTCAGTTGGCATCAAATAATAACTCTTTTCAAACTGCCTCATCAAAGGATTAGTTGCAGAGATCTGCTGCTTTAATTTTCTTGTGGAAAATAATTCTTTTTCTGGCCAAGGACATTTTTCTGTGAAATAATAGAGGGGAGAGAAAAAGAGAGGGGAGAAAATACTAATATGTTGGATTATGATGTGGATATTTGAAACTGTCCTGGTAATAGCAGGGACTCTCCTGATGATACTGCTGCAGTGTTGTTTGTTATAGGATGCATGCTGCAATCCATTGCAGCGTCAACAGGGCATTAATTTAATTTGTTCTGTGTAATGGACTGTAATTGAATCTACAGGTTAAATTTAATGGGTGTCTGCTACTAAAGCTGTTTGCAGTTTCCCAATCTTTATGCCAAGGCTAAATTACCTTTTTCTGTGTGAATGTGCCATTGTGCTGGGAGGGCAGCCCCATCTGCCAACTCTGCTTTTTCCTGGTGGGGCAGGAGGATCCTTTAAGGATTTGGGATGTTTTGGGCATTTTTTGTTTGTTTTGTTTTTATTTTTAAGCTGTCCAGCAGACCTGCCTGAGTGCTGATGATCAAGAGTTTAATGAGCAGTTGGTCACAAGAAACTTGCAGAGAAAAATTCAGCCCAGAGTGACTCAAGCTTACCCTATTTGTATAAATGTAAAGAAACAGGCTTGTTTGTCATCATTTTTACCATGCAATGATATTTTAAGGTTCAGTGTTGAATAAGGCATAATGCAAGGAAATATTTCCAGTAGGAGAAGCCATTAACTCTTCTGCAGCTGTTTTTGTAGCAGTGGCACGTGTTATTCGGTGAGCAATGTCTTGCTGAAGTTGCATGCCAGTTTGGGGGGATTTTAGCACTGCAGACCCCTAAGCTCATCTGTATCTCCCTTAGTCCAAATCTATCTATTTCCAGGTTCATGCAAGCAAGGAGCAGCCAGCCTTAGCTTTGTGCTTAAATATGAGGGCCTTTTCCTCAATGGGAAAGGTATTACCACTTGTCTCTGGATCTGGGAAATAGGGAAGAGAATATTCACAGTCAATACGTATCAGTACTCATTCCTTGGACTGCTCCCATCTCTGCCTTTTCTATATGTGAACTCCACGCACTCTCAGCGAATTGTCTTTGGAAGGCTGTAGATTGTCTATGAAAAAGCACATACATTTATGTGTAAGAATGTATCGCTTTATAAATATTCCAGTTAATAGATAAGTGCAGATTAACAAAGATTGTTTAATAACAAATAAGCTGTAGGCTTATGATTTCATACAAATTGCATAAAACAATTTAGCTGGTAAAAGTGACTGACACAGCCCTGAAATATATTTCATTTTTATAGTGATTACTTGGTAATCTGATTACCCTGCATAAACATGCTAGCATGTAAGGAGATGAGCTCTCTCCTTTGCATCTGGAGTCCTGTGAACAATTACATTAAAGCGTAACATTAAAGGTGTTGGATGTACCAAGTCAGCTAAAGCAAACACTTGTTCTCTTCTTGGTGGTATCTTTGGTTATAGGTATTTTATTTCCTTCCCCTCCGGTCTCGAAAATAACACAAAAGATTCCCACAAATACAGAGGAAAGGGATAAAGAGCCGTCTAAGCCCATAAAGCAAAGACTGAATCTTCAGTTAGAAAGCAAACTTTGGGTAGCCAGAAAGCTCTTTGCTTTCAGAGAGCTATTTCAACACCCCTGTGTCCTCTCCTTTTGAAGCCGTGGGGACCTTCCTGCACATGTTGGTGCCGCCCAACAGGCTCAGCACAGCCCTGCTAGAAACAAGCTTGCAAGGCCATAAACACACTAAAAATGTGCAGTTCTTTCAAAGCTTCATCCTGCAGAAAATCCAGAGTGGGACCTTCCTCAAAGCATGAGGCTGGTGAAGCACCCAGGTACCTGCTTGCCCACTCAGTTTCTGGGCCAGACACCTACTCACCTTGAGCGCTGCAGGGGATATTTGTGTAAGCATTAATGGGTAGGAATGTTTCTGGAGAGGCTCTGGAAGTTGCCAGTTGCTCCTCTTAGGCAAGGGGAAGCAAGCAGTGACCATGGCAGGATGATCAAGGCGATAGAGGGGTCCTGCTGAGGGTTTTTGTGTGTGTTTTGACAGGTTTTCTTGTGCTCAGGTAAAACTCTGGGTACCTGAAGCACCTGAAGACACATGTGGTACCATGGGTCGGGGCTGAGTTGCTTGAGTCAGAGCACGCTGCCCCAAAGGCCTTTTGGCTGGATGAGATGTTGGTTGTTGAGAGGTGTTGGGCAGGGGGCACCCAAAAGTGCTCTTAGGAGACTGAAGAGGCTGCACTTAACTGCCCCAGCAAAGAGATGAATTTTGCAAAAGTTAGTGGTTTGGTAGCAAAGAGAAATGCTGCAGTCATCATGAAGGGAAAAGGAGCATTCACAGTTCCATCCACAAACTTGTAATATATGAAATCCTTCCAATTAAACATTTTTGGCAGACTCAGTAACACCAAGTTTCAACTTGAAAAAGGCAGTAAGGATTTTTCTGCTGTGCATACTGCACCAAACTCAAAGCCTTTTCTTGGCTATATGGTATGTTTTCAGTCTTCATTTCTGCTTTCTTACATGTTGTTATTTTGCCTCCTTCCCAAAGGCACCTGTAAGCAGACCAAAGTATCTCAGCTGAGATCTGAGAAAGGAACTTTGCAATTAGGAGGGCAGTGTAACCATACAACAATACACACTGAAGAGATCTGTAGACAGCATTTCAAGGCAGCAACTACAAAAATTACTTTGTTCTAAAGGAGGGGGGAGAAAAAAACATACTATGGGGATATTAAACATTCAAATGCAAGATTTGTTTTAGTATGCAGGCACTCTGGCTTTAATTACCAAGGATAAATTCCCCAGATAGACATTAAGCCACAGAACAGCTTAGCTTGAAATTCACTTTTATTTTCAGCATGTCATTATCTTGTAACTCTGTTCCACCCAGAGCTGTGAAAATGTTCAGCCAGAAATCCAAACCCACTTGAAAACAAGAGAGGTTCAAGTTTCAGCCAAAGCTTGAAGGTTAGCAAAGATTCAAAATAAAGGGGAAGATGCAGGTTTGCTCTAGTCGGAGATCTTGCTCTGTGCATAGTGCCATTTCCTTCTGGGGAAAGAAGGAAATGGAAGAAATCCTCCAAGAGCCTGAATGCAGGCAAGTAACCTTGATGAAAGTACGCACTGAAATAATCCTCGTGTTTCATTAGGCTTTTGGTTAAATCTTTTTGACAAACTCTTGGCCCTGTGACCTCTTGTGGGGGGTGGTTGTAGCCTCTGGCTTTTGGAGAGGGTAGATGGTTTCTACTTCCAAGTCCTCCTGTCTGATAGTCCTCCTTTCCTTGCCCCCTGCACCCAGATGGACTTTGTCCCCAGAATCATAGTTAGATAAGTAGGCAAATTCTCCACCAAGATAGATTGGAACTACATTGCTAAGTGTGTTAAAATCAGATAGGGTTTTTTCATTTGCACTCAGATACCCAGGTCCTAAGATCCCTCTCTGCCTCTTCTAGAATCATTTCAAGTGAATTTGCTGCATCAAAAATTTGCCTTCACCAGCTCAAAGCAGAAGGGTGCATGTTTGCTCCAGCATGGCTCATGACAACAGGAGCCTGCTATTTTTGAACTACAACACCAATTCTTCCAGTGGCAGCACTGGGGTCAGCGCCTGCTGCCCGGAGATGCTGGTAGCTCCGCTCACAAATGTTGCTGGAGGAAAGGCAGATTAATCTTCTGTATTGTTAGTTTTGCTCAAATTGTCTGTTTGCTTCAAATTCTTTTCTACTGTCATTTATTTTTCTTGCTGTTATTGACAGAGGCAAGACAGAGCATTGCGGGCCCCATTGAGAAAGTCTCAATGATCTTTCAAGACGTGTTCCCCAAACCTCTGGTGTGTCCCAGTCTCATAGTGTCAGTGGAAACCTATACGCAGGCTTGGTGTTTAGGTCCCAAGCTGCTTAGTAAATAAGCATGCATCATGGTAATTCTTAGCTTAGAGAGTATCTGACATTTCTACCAGCTGAAATTTCTAGGAAAATATTTACTATTAAATCATTGCCTCCAGGAGCTCATTTCTCATTCAGTTACTGCTGAAACTTTTAGCATACGATAATTTCTTTTGCTGGAAATCTCCCTGATAAGAAAAATGGACTCTGGGCTATATGCCTCTGCCTAAATTGAGTCCCTGTAGGTGTTGGAGAGAAGTCAGTTCCTGCACTTTGCATCACGCTCTTCGAGAGAGCCCATTTAGATAGCGCAAAGTGAGGGCAGAGGAAATCAAGGCCCCATGGCAGACACAAGCCCATAGGAAATAGGTGGTCACGCCATTCAGAGGGAATGAGTTATCCTTCAGGATAGCGTCCAAGCGCAGTTAATTTAATCCCATCCATGTGAGTGGAGAAATCCTTTGTCTGCCCCTTGCAACGGGGCCAGCTCGTTGACTTGCGTCTTCCATCAAGGGAAACACATTCATAGAATCCCTAAGATTACTTATTTCTTTGGCTGGCGACCCGAAGACCATCGTCTTCACAAACGTTTTCCTTTTCCCTCTTTGGAGGGGAAAAGGGCGAGCGAGAGGAGCCTCCATGGGAGATGGGATATCAAGCCACAGTGATGCAGCTAGTGGCATGTTAGACTTTGGCACCTCGACCATCTGCTGCGGGCTGACAGATGGGATGAAATACGCCAGTAGAAAGGCTCTTCTGTTTTAGCAAGACACAAGAAAGCTTGAAAAATCACACTTCCTCCCTCCTCTCCCCCCAAGCCCACACAACAACGGTGTCACTTGGCCACTCGTTCTGGCCGCGATGAGGAGAAGTTTCGGCATGTGCACGCTCCTGACAGCGTTCCGGGGGAAAAGTGAGCAGGGCGGTTCAGAGTGGAGATGCTCGTGGTTGTTAGATGCTTGAGGCGGTGCCACACGTTCCCCCTGGGTTCTGTGAGGATGGGAGCTAGAAATGAGTTACGGGGGACAGAAGAGATGAAGAGTCTTTGGGCTTGGCAAGTCTTTCTACCTGTTTGTTTGCTCCTGATAATTGGTGGTTGTGCAGTTTGTGCTCTGGGGGCGTTTGACCTTTGTGAGTTACCCCGGTAACTGGGGATTAGCCAGGTTTGGGCTCTGCCATTGCTGCTGCTGCTGCTGGAAACGTTTTTCCAGCAGAAACCCATGCTGCTGCGAGCAGGAGGGTCGGCCTTCAGGAGGACTCATCGCCTTCCCAGGCATTTGAACAGCGTCTGAACTGGCTCCCAGTGCAGTAGGCCCAATTTCGAGGTAGCTCAGCCCTTGGCAGCATCCCCTGCCAGGGTTGGAGGTCCAAATGGGCCCAGCCGGGCTCTGGCCCTTTGGCTACATCAAGCCCTTCTGCAAACTGTCATGAGAGTAACCACAGTCCCTTGGGAAATTATGAGCTCTTGTTGTTCCTCTCCTCAGACCCGAGATTTTTGTTTTCTGGTGATTTTTTTATGTTTTCTCAGCTGGCGCAGCAGTATAATGCTCCTCACTCATTTGTCCTTCAGGATTTCATTGTGACCGTGGTCTTCTCCTTCCTGTGGCTCGTGGGCTCATCTGCTTGGGCCAAGGGACTGTCGGATGTGAAGATTGCGACGGACCCCGATGAAGTGCTATTACTGATGTCAGCCTGCAAACAGCAGTCCAACAAATGCTTGCCTGTCCGCAGCCCCGTTATGTCCAGCCTGAACACCTCGGTTGTAAGTGAATTTGATCATCACTTTCCACTGTTCCCTTTCAAATGTATCTGCATCTCTTTGGACCTCTCTGTTGATCTAAATCAGCTGATATAAACCAACTAGCTGGTGTTTTAATTGGGATTACCTATAATCTTTGTGCAGGGAAAAGTAGAGCCTGACCCACAGCAACTGTCTAGCTAGGTGCAGCAGTAGGGCAAGCGGGTGGGTTGGGATTAGGAGGAAGCAAATTGTCTTTTCAAGTGCACTGTTTGGCCTGTTTGCTTTTAATTTACACCGCAGAGCTTTAGAAAAGGATTCTGTGTTCTCTTCAAAAATCCTCAAAAGAGCAACAAAAATTAGTCTTCAAAACAAAAAACCAAAAGTGATGACTTAAAAAAAAATATTTCTGGCCAGCTGAGCAATCTGTTTAACTCTTAAATTTTCTTTAAATTTTATATTTGCAAAGTTTCTTTAGATTAGGGATCAAAAAACAGGAGCATCTTTCCCCTTAAAGAAGAACAAGAAGATGAAAAGATTTGTTTACTCAGCAGCCTGTGCCCCTTGTTCCTCTGTAATCTGATGTCCCTTTGAGTCACCTATTTAGGTGATTGGGTCACCGGTCACCTAATAAATTTTGAAATATTGCCCAGGAGATTTTTACCACTTCTTGATGGGCAGGTAGGTGTTTGCACTCTCAGGGCAATGAAACTCAGGTGACTTTTCTCCATCGAGCATTTTTCTCTTCTGAGATGCCAGCAGACGTCACCTTGCTGGCTCCCTGGGCCAAGAGATGTGTTTCACTGTTCTTGTATCATGATGGTTGTGGTCTTGTCTTGTCCAACTTCAGCCATTATCTTGCCTTCTTCTGTGGTCAACTGAGGAGGTTTTTCACCTCCACGGCCCAATTTAGCACAATTCCCAGCAGAGCCGGGGTTCTGCAGGTGACCTTTGGAGTCACTCCTTGGTGGTGACAACATAGCCAGCTAGCACAGGACATAGTTGCACCCGCCAAGCGCAGCCTCTCCATGAGGTGGCTTTGTGGAGTCTCCTCCAGCAGCCCCACACAGCAGGAGTGTCCCCAATGCCCATGGGACCCAGCACCATGGTGGTTGGGTGACCCGTTGCCTTTTACCTCACGCAGGTCTTTGGATTCTTGAACTTTATCCTCTGGGCGGGCAACATTTGGTTCGTCTTTAAGGAGACGGGTTGGCACTCGTCGGGCCAGCGGCACCCCGCGGACACCATGGAGAAGCAGTCCAGCAGCTACGGCCAGGGCGGCTACAACCAGGACAGCTACGGGCCCGCGGGGGGCTACAACCAGCCCAGCACCTACGGCCAGGTGGGTGAGTATGGCCAGCAGCAGGGCTACGGCCAGAGCGGCCCGACCTCCTTCGCTAACCAAATCTAGCACAGCCCTCACGTAGAGAGAGGTCCGCAGGTCTCTATTTGGTGGCGCCAGGCGTTTTGGGGGGTCTAAATCAATACTACAACGCGGTGTTTCATGTCAGCCGGAGATCTTGAGGTGCCTCCAAGGTGGCCCCTCGTCCCTGCCTAGCCCGGCGCGGCACACGCGTTCGTCGCAGGTGGTGACCTGGAGTCGGTGTTGTAGTATGTACCCTAGAGATAACCTTCTGGTAGTTTTGTACGTGTAACGATGGTAGAAGCATTTTGTAGCCTCGAGTCTGTAGTATTTAATATGCATAGGATAATTGGATTTCCTTCTGCATTTTGGTGGAGAAAAAAAAAAAAAGTGTTTTGCTATTATTTCTACAGATTACTCTGTATATCCATGCATGTAACATCACTCCTAAATTTTCAAAACTGCCTGTCTGTGACTCTTCAGAGCATTCGTTTCGGTTATATTTTTTGTTTCGGAAGATTTTGCTATTATTTCAAATAATCAAGTCATCCGTAATTTAGTGCATGGATAACCAGTTTCATACTACCAAATGTTTGGACTGTGTAAATGGAGATTCTCGACTTCTGCCACTGCGTTTTGTTAAATGTATGTTTAAAAGGAGTATGCATCTTTTATATATTTTGCAGAGTTGAATATATGGCTTACCCGAGTTCTGAATGCTTTGTAACTAAAATGTTTTTCCTTGAAATGGCATTCAGTAGTATATATGGTACCTGACCAATGTTTATTCCATTTAACTAAGATAAGTATTCATTCTATAAATCACTATTTCTATGGGTGTTTTGTGCATCTTTTAATGTGAGCTGTGAAGAATAAGGACCAAGTAACTGTGTTATATGTTTACAAAGGTATTTATTTAACTATGATAACAGAGGTGCAGATATCAGTACAGAAAACCACGTGAAAACACCCCATTGCTTAACACAGCAAAACAGGAAAAAAATGCATGTATTGTTATTTTATAAAGCCTAAATATTCCTGTATGCCCTCTTTTAATAGAGGGGAAAGGAAAAAAAAGAAAATCCTTCTATCCATGCTGCTTAAGAGACCTCCAATATCCCTCTGCCCCACTGCTGCCCTGAGCGTTAGCTTGGTGCTATCAGAGAATGTAACCAGATTGACCAAATAGCCCAGGTTCAAGGGAATTTACCCCAAACAGCCGAGCCAGGGCCAGACTTGTGTCCCACAGACATTTACCCCTGGAGATTTGAGCCCTCCCATACAGTAGTTTAGGGGCTCCACTGCAGCACCGTGTTTTCTAACACAATTTAAAGCCTGAAGCACAATGAACTAATCCAAACTGATCATCTGCATTTCTAAATAAAAGTGTATCAGTATCTAATCTTATTGTATGAGCTGTAATGTTGAAAGCATCTTAGCTTAAAATGGCTTAGTCTCTTCTATGATTGTTGTAACCGATTTATGGCTACTCGGTGGATGAATCTATATTGTGATATCTATTTGACCCTAATAAAGTTATTGCATACAATTCATATTTTAAGAGTATGGTAGTATTAAAGTGTCAGTGTAAAATAACCAAAAAGATGGGTAGGGAATTATCCTATGCTTGACCTTATCAGTCAAAATCTTGCCGTTTTCCAAGACTTGTTTAATGTACGATGAAGTGCGACACATCTGCAGACACTTGTCATTAAAGGTCAGTATCATCAGCTTAAACGAAAATCATTTAAATCTTTGTAATTTAGTGTCTGCTGCTTTGTTCACCTCTTTCTCCAACTGTCAGTAAACTCAGCCCAGCGCTGTCCTAACTAGCCCCGTGCCAGGGATTGCTGGAAAGCCATGTCTGGTGCTTGTAGAAAGGACAAGCCTCAATATTTAGATGTCCTTGTATTCCAGGTCAAATGAAAACCCAGGTCAATGAAAAAATTGGTTTTTCAATCCTTTTGTTCCATGTTTTTTTTTAATATGTTTGGAAAATGCTAAATATAGGCAAGCCGTCAGCAAATGAAATCTGTGCAAGTGGAGCAGGAAAGGAGGTGGGAAGTTTGCTCTCCATGCCCCCAGGCCCGCTTAGTCCCACTTCTCCACAATCATTTCTGTCTGAAAGAAGTTTGCTCTGTGTTATATCAGAGATATCCCAAGTTAGCTCCATTAAGGCCTCTCCACTAGCAGCATGTGGGATTTTTTCTGTGTGATCTGTTTATCTTTTAATCAACTTATCCCTCTACATCAGCAGGGTCATATTTCCAAACTTTTCTATGCAGTGATGGTTAGAAACCCGAGTCTTGCTTAGGTTTTTCCCTGTATTTCAAGCAAGCTGAAACTCTTGCGCAGTTGCAGGAGCACAAGAGCTGCAGCTTCCTCGGCTCCAAGAGCTGACCCCTCTGGAGGGAAGCACAGGCAATTCCTGATGGAAGATTAGGGTCTGGCTGAGGAAGGTGCCTCATTTTGAGTACTATTTATCTAACTTCAAGACAAAGCACAAGATTTCCTCATGAAAGACAGGACTACTGGAAAAGTTTACAGAAGCAGTGAAAAAGACACATTTTTCAGAAAAGAATTGCACTTTGCTTTATTCAATACAAAAGCCTTGAATAGGTACAGAGCCTCCTTAGCGCCGACGAGCTCCTCATTATCAGATATATCCTTCGGGCACGATAGTCTTCACTGTGAGTTAGGAGGGATGAAAACTCTCTTCATCTATAGCATCCCTGATTGATATAATATGGCAGGAGCAAAAGTGAAAACAAAAATGCTCTGTGCGCTTGCCTGGGTTACATAAGGGAATATTTCTGAGCATTTCCTCTGTGTTCCTCCAAATTCAATGCTTATCACATCCTTCTGTAATCACGGAGAAATTGGGAGCTTGTTTGAGATGGAAATAGCGACTGTGTAGCACAATATTAAGTAACAATAATAAAAAGGCTGTATTTGATGTTTCCCAGTTTTAAGACAAACAGCTAAATAAATGCTAGCATCCTCTGTGAAGCTGCTGCTGGCAGACTGATTGCTTTCCTGCTCCATCATTAGTGAGTATCTCTGCCAGTTAGCTAAATAACTAGGTCAGACTAGGAAAAAAAAAACCTGTTCCTTGATCTTGTGTGCTGGCCCTCCTGTTTTCCCATGTGTTTCTCTTTATAGCCCATTTCTCAGCTCCCCTGGATGGGAGCACGTTTGCAGTGCCAAGGCAGTAGCTGTGCTGGGGAGGCAGGAATTGGTGTGATGGGGAGCACAGGGCTTGCTCTCCCAGGCCCTTCCTTTCCTCCAGGAGAGGTTGCCCAGATTCCCTTCCTTTCCTCCAGGAGAGGTTGCCCAGATTCCTCAGACTGATCCACAACATATATAAGGGCTGGAATGATGGACAAGTCCATGCACACGGAGCAAACTGGTACCTCTGCTTGCACAGCAGCGCTGTCCCCAGCCGAGGGGGGACATTCTCCCTGCCTGGCACATCAAGGCCACAAGGATGAGTTTATCCAGCCCGTAGGACTGTGCTCCTCCTTGACTGGCTATTTTTGTTTCCAATGTGCAATACTTCCATGATGACTGACCGTATCTCCTCCATGACCATCAAGGTTCCCGTAACACAGAGCCTTGGTGATGACCAGGATTTAAGGAGAGCTTGTTGCATGGTTTTGTATTTGTGTTGCATGAATTTGTGACTGTCTAACCTTAGTTAATTATTTCCCATTGATTTCCAATTTGCATATGCTCTGAATTGGAATGAGCAAGTAGAGCCCCAGCCGTGGATTATTCCTGGCCGAATCCCTGATGTACTGATGAAAGAGACAACCACATGCAACATTTATTGCATCTGCCTATAGTCTGCTGCTGACACCCTCTCTCCAGAGTTTCACATTTAATATTACAGATTTAAAAAAAAAAAAAGAATAAAACTTGCCATGTTATTTCATCCTTTCAGAAAAAATTAAAAATTCTCTCATTGTGTCACATCATATTATAAGTATTTAGTTTCTGACTACTAGTTTTAAGCCAGATTTAAGTCAAAATCTTTATACAGCTGAACTGATGGGTTGCTTAGCTTATGCTCTGACTTAACTATTCTTTTTTCCAGGATTACATTTTATTCTTTCCTTCTGTTAAAGCCTAGAGCTTTTTCTCTGCGAATTTTCTAAGAGCAGCAATAATCTGCACTTCAGTGTTAAAATCGTGTGCTGCTTTTCCTCATTCATCAAGTCTTCCAAGATGATCTTAGTATTTTAGTATGAAGTTTTAGTAGTTGAGTGGGAGCAGTATTCCTACTATTGCATTTAGCTACTCATTTATTTTCTTGCATCATCTGTCTCACATATTTCTTTAAAAAGACTGTAGTTTTGGATGCATACAGATGCATCCCTTGGTCTTCAGGAGGAGGATGGACAGTGCTGAAGGCAGCACAGATTCCTGCTGGTGCTGGCAGGTTGATTGCAGTGATTTTCCCCCTGCTTTTCCCTGTTAAGGAACTGATTTTAAAGGGGTGAAGCAAGAGGAAAATGGCATCAAGCTTTGCTCACCAGGCCTGCTTTGGGCTAAGAGGATGCAGCTGGGGGGCTTCTCAGGCTCAGGAGTTTTTTTGCACCAAAACCCTGCCACATAAGGTCAAAATTAGCAAAATGAGCAGTCTGTTCACAAAAAGGTTCAGGCTTCTCTCTCTGCTGTGATGGTTGGAGCATCTTGGAGGGCGTCAGGCTCTGTCACTCACGTGGTGCTTCCCAACATGAGTCTCCTTGAGCTGCAAGGCCAGGTGAGGAGGAGGAGAGGAAAAGCTCCGGGAAAACACCCCAAAATGGGATGGCAATGGTGGATTTTTGCAGCATGAGCTACACAAAAAGGATGTTGCAGCTCCAAGGTGTCTGAGAAGAGCACCTGGCTATTTCCAGCACAAATAGGAGGCATCGCAGTAGCTATGGAGCAGATGGGCTCCCCCCGGCGCACCTTGGCGGCTCCAAGGGCTGGCCGGGATCCCACGTGGATGCGCGGAGCCAGAATCGCTGCCGGCCTCCCGCCTGGCATGTCCCAGGCAGGCGGCGAGCTGACCGCAGCCCTGGCTTTCCCAGCAAAGCCGGGAGTCTGCTGGGTCGGAAAATGGAAAAATAAATAAAAAAAAATGCGAGCTGAAACCTGATCTGCAATGGAAATGACCCAAAACACGGCGGGCAAGGTTTGCGAGCCGTCTCCTGGTGCCATCCCAATGTAGCTCAGCACCACGGGCTGCAGCTCCCGCCCGGATTTAGCTCCAATGCTGAGACCAAACATAGGGAATAAGCCGGACACGAGGCTTTTCCTGCTCTCTGGTCGGGTTCAACAGATGTTAAGGGGAGTTATCACTTCAACATGATATCAAGACTCTTTTTTTTTTTTTTTTTTTTTTGACTGATAGCAGATTACTAAGCCTGAATTCTTGTTTAATTTTAGTGTGTTAATTGATGGGGTAATGAGCATTGATTATATGTGTTTTGGCTGTGTCACTGCAATTACAGGCTCTGTTTTATTCATGAGCCAGCCCCAAAGAACACACTACAGATCTAAGACAGCTTAAACCTCTTAGAAAAAAATAAAAAGCTCCGAATTGTTTGAGTAATGACACTCTTAGATGGAAAATTAAAGGTTCTCTTTTCCCCTGCTTTTTAAGATAATTAAAATACAGGAACAGTAAGGTGGTGAACATCCTTATTCATTAGCCTTCAGTAATTTAGCTTCTACTAAATGAGGAAAACATTTTAATTCTCTAGGCCATCTGTTGCAGTCTCCTTTGAGTGTCCTGTTACATAAAGTCTCTTTCTGGGCAGATCTGACATCAGGATTTCACGCTTTCGCCAGCAGCGATGGGCTGGATGGGGTGGCTCAAGTCACCACCTTCTATTGGACCAGCCTGGAATTAAATCGGCCTCGATTCCTCGGATCACAGGGATCCTGTCCGGCCACTTCCAGGCTAAGGATGCGCAGCGAGGAGAAGGCGCGGAGAGCTGTAGCGCCCGACAAGCTGCACGCTCCCCAATAGCGATATTGCTGCCAATAAATAACAAAGTTCACGGGAGCCCTTCCAGCTCCCCCAGCGCGCGACTGCTCTGCCATATGGCTCGGCGCTGCTTCTGGAAGCAGGCAATATCCACTCGGGTAAAAAATGGGACGGAGGCACCGCCGTTGGATGCTGTTTTGCAGGTCGGAGGCAGAGCGGAGCTCCCCAGTGCGGTGGTGGGGAGGGATGTGGGAACGCGCTGGCTTGGGGAAAACGCGGCTTGGGGCTATAGGATTCAGGTGCCGTTTGGATTTGGTTTGCATAAAGCAAGGGCTGCTCGTGGCAGGGCATGGCCGCAAGCAGGCTGCTTTCGCAGGCAGGGCTCGCGCTCGCTGTTTGCTCTTGCTGCAGTTGCTTGGAGATCCCCAAACACCGGGACCTGCTGCACAGCCGGGGCTTGGGGCCATGTGCGGCTGCAGAGCCAGCGTGCCCAGCACGGCGCATGGCCCCGGGGACCCGCCTGCTCCCGCTTCGCCCGCCAAGAGCCCTGCAGCGGCAGGGGACATGCCCAGACCGTAAGCGATTGCCTTGTTCCTTGTCTCTCTCATTAACCTGGTGTTTCTCTTGGAATTTTGTTAGTGGGACGGGTCTATCCCCACCAAAAACAACCTCTCCTGCTGCGCATGGCCTGCTCTGCATCCCCTTCCCAGTGCTTTAGCCATCCTGGAGCTCCCCCAGGTGCAAGGGAGAGGACTTAAAATCCTGTTGAAATGTCTCACGTGTTCTGACAAGCACCCAGGGCCGCCGGAGCTCGGAGCAGAGCCGCGGGGTGCTCCGTGCTGGCCGTGCAGTGGAGCTGCCGCTCTCCCTTTGGGAATCCCACCACGGAGATGGGAGCAAGTGAGCTCGGTGGCTGGGACCGGGGTGCCCGTGCCGTCCGTCAGGCTCTAACTCCCTCCTCTCTCGCTACCAGCAGACCCATAGGCAAGCAGCTGGCCTCCATCAAAGGTAAGGAGACCCGTCGCTGGGCGGGGGGTGGATTTCCAAGGGACACAGCCCCACGGCAGGGAACGGGGGTGATTTGGCAGAGCCCTGGAGACCCAACCAAGCAGCAAGGTTCACACGGTCCCTGTGCCACGTGCCCCAATGCACCCACAGAACGGCAAGGGCGGCCCTGCTGGGTAACCCTCCCCTTGCATGAAGCCAAGGAGTTCGTTTGGGAATCTGCTGGGCTCAAAAGCCTCCCATTAGGGCTCTGGAACACATGATGCATCACTGACCCCCTCATATAAAGCACCAGTCAAGCCCTCTGTGGGTAAAAGGAGTTTCACTGGAGTGAATTCCCAGTTCCCGACCGCTCGGGCCGTTTCTGATGGATTCCCTTCCATTCCAACGCCGTCCCACACCGCTCTCTCTGCGCCAGCGCTGCGGAAGGGCTCGGAGCTGGAGAAGGCGTTCGCCACGGCCGCGCTGGTGTACGGCAACGCGGCCGACGCGCGCGGCAGGCTGCGCCGGGGCGACGCCAAGCGCCTCCTGCACACGCAGTTCCTGGGCTTTGTCCAGGTGAGCCCGAGGGCGGGAATTCTGCATTTCCAACCCGTGGGTTTCTGCAAACCTCATGGCACATGTTCAAGTAGCCATTTGAGCACCCAGGCCGGAGGGATTGGTGCTCATTGCCTCTCCCTTGTGCGAGCAAGAGTGAGAGGGCTCCGCTCCTCGGGCAGTTCCTAGTTGAGTTTCTCGGGCTGCCTTCAAGAAAAGTCGATGTGAAGGCGGACGTGGAAACCCGGGTGGGAGGAAAGGAGCTCTGTGCTAAGTATCCCTCGTTAAAACTCTCCGTAGGGCCAAGAAAACAAACCAAAATACCAGGAAATAATCTCTGCCCTGGATGAGGAGTCGGAGAGCAAAATGGATTTTGAAGACTTCATGATCCTGCTAGTCAGCGTGGCGCTAATGTCTGACCTGCTGCGGGAGATCAGAGATGCGAAAACCACAAAGTGATCGGAGCTACGAAGGGAAAAGTGGCTGCGCGCATTATGGGGAAAGCTCCGTGCAGAGAGAACATTAAATGTCTGGCTACCTTATGTTATTTCCTTTTAAATGGAATAAAGTCTTTTGGAGTGAATTCACGTCTGTGCAGATAAATAAATTGTAGCCCGTGTCCCTGCAGGAGCAGCGCTGTAGAGTGGCACAGAGGTGGAAGGTCTCACAGCTCCTGAGTTTCCACCCCACTTTAGCACGTCTTTTTTCCCGTATTGCCAGCTGACCCGTTGCAATGTTTACCGAGCGATCACTATTGCAGGAATCGAGTCCAGTGCTTGAACGTGTCCTTGGTTCCTGACCACAGTTGCATGACCACAGAGTTAATAAATCGCGTCTGTTGGCGAGGCCCATTGCTTTGTGGAACTGTGAAGGAGGAAAACAGAAAAGCCAAGAGGTGGCCGAGATTAGGGATAATATAAAAAAGGGACAGCCAATAAACCAAAGTATGGAACTGAGTGATGCTGCTGCCCAAGCCCATGCCCAGGCAGGGCCAGATCCGCAGTAGTAAATGTTCATGCTCCTGGTCTTTGCTTCTCTTCCTACCTATAAGGTCTTAGGGCCAATATTTAGCATACTGTGATATTTAGGGTACAAAACCACCCTATTCCTCATTAACAGAATATAAGAATGTAAGAATAACAGAATGTAAGAATTTAACCACCTCTAACAAGGCAGTGAACATGACAGAGCCACCAAAATAGTGCAACCCCTTTAATTTTCTCTCCTTCCTTGCCTGAAAAGAAAAAGAATGATTTAGTTTTGTCTATGGGTTTTGTGGTGTTTTTAAGCAGAAGGGATCAAAAAATTAGCACATTCATTGCCCTTTAAATCAATGCCATCTGAGTAGCCAGATTTAACTCATTGACTTAAAAGCCCTTCTGCTTCCCCAAGCTAATGGGATATTTGGTAGTGGATGTTGATGCAAATGAAAGACGTGTTGCAGTAGGAGGCTTGCAAATAAGGTGTTTTGTGAGAGGAAAAATCTACGTCTTTGTGCAGTATCGGGAGGCGTTTGTGCAGCGTGGGATGGAGCTGCGAGAAGGAATGTGAATGGATGTGGCGGGTTTGGAAAGGAAGCTCAACAGGTGAGTGCTGCCCTTGGCACTGATCCTGTGCCGGTGCCTGGCATCGTGAGCAGAGCTAGAGGGTAAACGTCTGCAAATGTTCCTCCTGCAAATGAAAACTGGGGTTAGTTAATCCCATGGTGAGGTGAGCAGGCTTACCATGCCCTGGAGCAGACCTTGGCCAAGTATCCCTGGCTCAAAGTGATCTGCAGCACAATCCATGTGGGTATCCCAGAGAAGGGTATTTCTATGGGATGGACGCAACTTCAATAATTTATCCCCATGTTTCTCATTCTCTTCTCCTCATTCCCTTATTTTTGACTAGGCAGAAAATCTGTGAAAACTTAAAACAATCAGCTGATGCCCCTTCTCCAGGGTAAAAATTGATTGAATGTGAGAGTCCTAAATAGGCTTTTCCCATTAGTAAAGTACACACTGCTCTGCCCTGAAAAGCTTGTTTGGGAGCCACTGATGACTCTAAAAGCATGAATTTCATAATATATCTCTGTTACAACAAAAGGCCCTAACACAACTCCTGTTATTACTGAAAGGTTTCTTCATATTGTATGACTTGAATTAATGGCTTAAGAGCCCTTTATCCGCTCACTTCAATCTGTCATCTCATCACATGCAAGGCCTTTTTATTCTAACGCAGTATGTGTTGTGTACCGGCCTCGAGAGCCCCCGGCTTCAATCAAAAGCCTCTTGCGTTAAGCGCAGCACAAATCCAAACTCAGAGGCAATTCCCCAACGTTTTGATTGAGAAAATACTCAGATGGGAGGAAAGCAGCTAGAGGCAAAGGGGTATCCAGCACCTTGCTCAACACCTGTAGCAGAGCTGGAGGTGTATCCTGGGCCTGGATGGCAGAGCAGGGCTTTCCAAAGGGGCAGTGATGCTTCTGCAAGCGTTTCTGAGCAAAGGGAATGGGATATCCCCGGTGTGGTTTGCAGCGGTCCTTCAGATACCGCCAATACTCAAAATCCGAAGCAGACACCTGGAAGAGCCACAGCATCTCCCTGCAGCTAAGAGTAGGCAGAAGTTTGCAACTCGGCTATGGAAGCTGCTCTTTTATTAGCTCAGACTATTTGTGGCTGCCCTGAGCGCTCTCAGCTAACGACTTTGAAGCTGATCTGGCACAGACAGCGTGTCTGGCTGTGTCCTCGGGGAGCTGCCTAAGAGCTAGCTTAAAAGGCTGCTCTTGCGTTTTATTTCATTCCTAGCTCGCTCCTATCGGAAACGATGGGGGTTCGTCATTGATTTCATACAGCGGAGCCCACGCAAGTGGTACGGAGTTGAGCAGGCAGCCGAAGTGATGAGATCTACAGGCTCTTCTGCCTTGGCAAGTGCAAACAGGGTATCAGTGCACGATCAGTAAGAGCGCCTAGTCAAACTCTGCCCTGTGTGGGCTGGGGCTGGGTTGGGATTTCGGCAGCTGCACCTTTCGGGTCCAAATCGCCACCCTGGGGAGGCTCTGCAGCCTCCAGACCCGCGTGTGAAGCTCCCTTGTGAAAAGCCTGAGTCATCCCTGCAGTTTGGTAAGTTTTCAGATGACTATCAGAGAAGTGCGGGTCAGCGACTGCTGGGCGAGAACCTTCAGCTCCAAGTCTTCAGCTTTCACTTCTAAATACCAGCTCAACCAGGCTAGGTCATTCTCACATTTTAATTGACACACCGAGAGCTACAGCTTCTCCCCATGACTTTTTGCTTTAGCTCTTACCTTAACTCTGCACCCTTGGAAGGTCTTGAGTACCTGGTTACAGTCTGCTCTAAGGTGTTCTCCTAGATGGGAGAGGAGTCCCAACCAGCTGATGCTCAGGGGTGAGCTTAATGGGGTTGAGCTTTCTACCAGGGACATACATCCATGTGCACCGTGCATCCCACCTTGCATGTATTCCTCAGCCACAGGAAATGTGCTCCCCAGCTGGCTCACTGCTATTGCACCTTCAATAAAACCTTCCATCAGCACTGGGGCCCTGGTGGCTAAGGAAATCTTGCAGCCAGATATAGATACTTTGCCTGCTCTATCACCTTCTCCAAAGTCTTGTGTTGCTTTTTCACATCAAAGAGTTGCCTGGATTGCACATGCTTTCCAAGTAGGTAGGTGATGCACACACTCACTTTAATATTTCCATACGTCTTGGCCTGCGAGACCTTCTTGGGCACCTGTTTGCAACATGTTCACGAGCATCAGGTCACCTTGCAGAGAGGGCACCTTAGTGCACCACTGGGCAATGGTTAAATTGCATCCACACGATGGAAAAACCCCCTCCAGGAGTGTTGGAGTGAGTCAGGCCTTACGTGGTGCGTCCCCTTAGGAGTTCAATACAGAGCTGATGAAAAGCTTTGTCCCAGAATTATATTCTCTGCAAACTGTTATAGTTTGTTAGCTGAAAAGGTGCACTCTGAAATGTTGCAGTATTAAAAAAAGAAAAAATGTTCACTTCAAGCTCAGTGAGGGAACGCACATAAAGAAGAAATGGTGTATTTTATGGCTTTCCGAATTGATTTTAATTTCTACATCAACTTTGATTGCAGTCATTGGTTTGCAAGGTTTCCAGCAAAGTTCTCAGCATCTCCTCTTCGTGCTTTGTTCGTCTGCTGCTCCCTCACTCCACAGGTGTTTAATGGGCTTCAATAAAGTGAACTTCACAGCCCTAGTTCTGAGTCCTCCCTCTGCAAAGGTAAACAGCAAAAGATGTTCAGCAGCCAGATATATCAGGTTGTCTCTCTAATCCCCAACCGCACACATCAGCCATTAGATGTAGAAAGATCCAGAGCCATGGGATTTATCTTTTATTCATTGTTATTGTAGGAGTGAATTTATGCCATGCATATCCATAATGAGATCCAGTCCCAGGCTCCAGTGCAAACAGAGGAGGTGAAACCTTAATCCCCTTTTGCTCAAGCAGCGCAACAAGAGTCCCACGGCTACAGCCCGAGTCCAGGGCTGGTTGAGCACTCAGTTTAGTCCCTTGCTCATTGCTTCTCCCGTTTGAAGCTCTTAAAAAGGCTGCATTGCACAGGCTGTCCCGCACAGTTAACCACAGTGGTCCTCCTCTCCGCAGGCCAAAAAGCAAATTGGATTTGATAGTGAATGAGCGTGTAATGGCTTGTCAAAGAGCCAGCGAGTCTCAAACAGGGCTGGGAGCAGCTTCCCGGGCAGGTGGGGACTCCAGCTCGCTGAGCTGCTCCGAAGGGACAGGCTCCTCGCACGGCGCTGAGCAGCAATTCTCCACCCCAAAGCGATGTAGTTCTCCAGGGAGCAGCGGGGCAGCCTCGTAGGGCTGCTCATGCACACAGTACCCATGAAAGGAGGGAACTGTTCAGGAGGGGTAACACATCCATGCTTTTAATGCCCACAAAGCTCTCCTTGCACCCAAGGGGCCAGTTGGAGCTTGTTTCCTCTTTATTTTTTTACCTGTGATCAGACTTTCTCGGTCACTATGTACTTGATCTTGGTGCCCAGAGAAACACAAGGGGCTGCAGCACATGTTCCTGTACAACTCGATTCAATGAGAAGCCAGGACCTCTCAGGTGGGAGGAGGTATCTCGCCACAAGGCATTTTTTCTCTAACCATGCAGTAAACTGGCAGCCCAGGTGGACAGAGAAGCTCACCCTTGTGCTGAATCAAGTCCCTGTCTGTCCTCAGGGGGATGTACGAGATTCCTGCACCCTGGCAACAAGAAGCAGCAATAATTCAGCTTCTGGAACGAACGGGAGCAAGCGTTGCAGTAAAGGGGCTTTGGTGAAAGCCTTGCCCTGCTGCAAGTGATTAGTGCACAGCTTGTTAAGTAATTAGTCAGTGTTATGAAGCAGCATCTGAGCTCTTTAGAAGCTAGAATAGATAAGGATAGAATGACTTCTTGTCTGGGTAAATAGATGTGTGCTGGGTCTCTGCTTTGGTTGGAAAAACACAGTTGGCTAGAGCTGCACCAGACCAAGTACTCTCGCAGTGGGGACAAGTGGAAATATCCATAACCCAACCCAGAGACCCTTCCTGGGTTAACCCCTTTTCCCAGAGACAGAGGATGGTTTGGACATTTGTGGCCATTGGAGGAAGCCTGTGTAAAAGTGTTGATCTGTTTCCCAATGTGGATTACATCCAGTTTAGCCTAATTATCTCAAAAAAGAAGCAAAATTATGTTCTTATTAAACATTATCTTGCTATGGAAATAAGGTTGATTACTTCCCTCACAAACTTTAATTAGGCAGCTACAACAAACTGCAATAAAGAGAACAAATTAAAACCAGATCATATTAGACGTGGCTTTGTCAAATTCTGTGTTAATACTGGGCTATGTACACAGTGATAGGAAGAAGCTTTTCTTTTCTCCTCTGGTAATCATGTAACATATCCCTAAAGGAAGAACAGTTTATATTAAAACATCACATTAATAACGAACACACGACTGAGTGTTTATCAATACTTCCTTTCTAACAACAGCTCTTAACTCGCGTGTTCTGTAACACTCAGACATTACAGTGCTCTTAATCTTCTCCCTAAATTTATGTTTGTGCTACACATTACCAAAGGTTACTGCAAAAACCTCTGAGGAGGAGAAAAGCTTTATTAACCTGTGCATATATTCCCCAATTTGCCTTCTTTTCCTGATTTTTTTTTAAAGTACTTGGAAGCAGCACAGCAGAAAAGAGAGCACAAATTGAGAGCAATTTGCATAAGAATTGCAAGCAGCAGCCCGCACAAATTAGGTGTTAATTAATGAGCACCTAAAGCCTTCTGGTGAGCACATCCTGAGGAGAGGCAATGCTGGGAGCCCTTCAGTCTGCATGGGGGAAGGAGGAGGCAAGTACAACAAATAAAAGAGCAACACTTGCATCTCCTTGAATAATTATTGCAGCTGCAGGAGAATGGGGGGCTTCTTTTTGCTGGTTATAACACAGCAAAGGGTGTCCCTGTCTAGATCAACCCTGCAGCAAAGCCTCCTTAAAAGAAAGGCTCCTTTGTGGGTGGCTACACTTGTAGAATTGTTATGGTTGGAAAAGACCTGCAAGGTTATCGGGTCTAAGTTCCCCCAGCAGATCCTGGGCTACTGCAATTGCAGGAAAGACCTCAGGGTGCATCCCCCATGTGGAGGCTTTTAAGGCTCCTGGATGATGGCCATGGTCCAGGGTGACTTGTAGTGTTTTCAAGTGGGAGCTCCTGGCTGTAAAGAGTTTGTTTGACTCAAATTTTGAGGTGTCCAAATGCTGTTCTCCTGCAGGGCCCTGGGGAGCTGTGAGATCCACAGAACATGCTGGGCTGAGCTGGCAGGAGCTCTGTTTTGCCCTTGTCCAGGTATGAGAAATGTGGCCTTGCAGCAGATATTTGCTAATAAGCAGGAAAGCAGAGGCTGGTGCAAATGGGAACGGAAGGCGCTTTGGAGCCCTGGACCTCATGCTGTGCTGGAGCTGCCTGGAATACGGACATGGATCCGGGTAGGTGCAAGAGGCTTTGGTCTGACCGTGCTCCTCTTTACCCTGGTGCTGGGAGCTTTCAGGAAAGGTGTTTTACCATCCCGAGCAGGAAGGCTGGGAGCTGTTGGGAGCCCTGCTGGGGCCAGGGAAGATGTTTCTCCTGGCAGTTATTTCCTAGCAAGGTTCCTGGCTTGACCTCTGCATCCCAAGTAGTACTGCGAGTTAAGAGGGGCCAAGAAGTGTGTTAAGATGAGCTGAAATTCTCAGTCAGCTTGTTAAAACAACAAGCAAAGGCCTAAATTATTAGCTAATAAATAGAAACATTTTCACTTATTGCAGAGGTTGTTGCAGAATCTGAAGTGTCTGTTATGGTTCATAAAAATCCTCTGTCCTTCCTGGCCCTTCTAGAAACTGCTTGTGTGGCTCTGAGGCTTGCTGTGTGCACACATGTGTATATACATGTGCACACATACATAAAATATATCCTCCAGCTTTGCTGTTGTGACTTATCTCGCCGATGATCTTTGGGTTTTTAGATGGTTTCTCTCTGCAGGGAGCAGTGCAGATCCCTGGACGCGCGTCTCTGCTGCGAAAACCCATGCTTGTTCCTAGCCCCTGTTTTTTATCCCATTAGTCATTAGTGAGTTAAAAGAGCCTCCCTTTCTCTGTGACATCCTGGCAGCTTTAAGTGCTTTGGAGAGGTGCTTGATCAAAGCCGCTTGCAATGAGAGCGCTGCTCAGGGAAGAAGGGGATCCTCTCCCTGGGCACTAGTTCCCTCGAGCCTCCTCTCTGCTGCTGAGCTGGCTCCTGCCCTTCTGCAGGAGCAATGCTGTTTTCCCCCATTACTTGTGCTGTTTTGGGCCAATTTCACCCAGTTCACCAAGTGTTGAAGTCAGCATGTCTTTTGTGGTGGTATCCACCACTGTCAATTCTTTAGGTACTGTCTTAGTGAATGAATTTAGCCTTCATATCTGTCTGAGGATCTTTAAAAGGTACTTTTTCATATACATCTAACCTGTGTGTGTGAGCTAGCTTGGTGGTGGTAAGTATAAGTGCTGCTTTCATTCATAACCTAATTTCTCCTTCCTTTGCTCTCTCTTCCCCTACTAGTTCAAATCCAGAAGAAGGCAAATAACATTGGAAGGTTTGGGATATTTTTTTCCTCTAACATTTTCCCTTTTTGTTTGAATTTGATTGTACCACAACTGCTCCAGCCGATTTCCAGGGAGATCACAGAGGAAGGGGGCAGTGAAGGCAGCAGGGTTTTGCTGTTTTGTCATGTCTGTAAGGAGCTGCCGTGCTGTAGCTGTGTCTCAATGCAGGTAATTACCAAGAAGAATCCCCGTTGTGCTCCCAAGAGACACCTCGCACAGGTGTGTGCGGCGTGAGCCAAATGCTCTGTCCTGCGTGACGTGGACTCAGGTGAGCTCTGAGGAGCTGCTGCAAAATCAGGGGGCTCAGTCACTAGTTAGTGATTTCTCAGGCATGTGATGAAGTCTGGGGTTTCGGAGCCTATCTAGAAATATGGAATCGGAACTGAGGGTTTTATATGAGTTTCCATCAAAGAAGGTGGCTCTGGCGGAGCACTGGATGGACTAGTTTCAAGGAGGGGCTATCAGCAGCCTACGAGTTGGATGTCACCAGCCCTGGGGGTTTTGTGCCTTTAGCAAGAAGGCTTTGCCCCTGCAGGGGCTGAAGTCCCAGGAGGAAGATGGTTCTGTGGCTGCAGTTTGCAAGGTGACAACCCAAAGTTAGTGATGCTGTTAGCTCCCTGCTGGGACCTGTGTGTCTGGTGGAGCTCTGCAGGGTGGACTTGCAATGATGGGACGTGGATGGCAATATTAGGGCTTGTACGAAGAGATGGGTAGCACAACACTAAGCTTCCTCCTTAAAAGTGTGTTAGCCCAGCCAAATCCTGGCTTCCAGCTCACAGCTTTCAACACATACAGTGCAAATCTGTAATACTGTTTCTAGAGAGCCACCATTTGAAAGAACTATCCTATATAAGGTGTGTTTTTCTGTCTCCTAAAGCTGCTGTGCTATGGCTTCTCCCTTTATAGGCTTTAGGAGTGAAAAGCCCAGTTCCTGGCCACTGAAAACTAGTGTACTGGGGAGCCTTGCTGGCTCCCCAGCCTTGGTCCTGGGGCTCGGATGTGTTCCTGCTGTGCCACAGGGCTCAGACACGGTTGGTCCGAGCATCCAGAATGAGACTGCACGGAATATTGAACCAGCTGCTTCTGACAAGTTGTCTCTGCTCTGCTGCAAGACTCTTGGTTTGAAGACTTAATGCAGGACGTGCTAATGAACCAGCAACGAGGGCAGGCCGAGATCTGTCTGCTGTGCCAGACACAACGGATTTCAGCCGCGCAGCTGAGCCTGGAGCATGCTGATGCCATTAAGAAATGCCATTAAAATAACAGCAGTGCTTGTGTTTGAGCACAGAACTAGCTGTATTTCGGGGTGCAGCTCCACTGCTGTGGTGGGGTCACCTATACGATGACCGTCACATCTAGAGGTCCCTTAACAACTTTGTGTGCTTGAACTTGCCCGCAGCGTGTTCTCAGCGTGTGTATATGGAAACATAACCACGAAGCACGACCGTCTGGGGAAGCTCCAGCCCGGGAGGACGGCATTGCTGCTATTTTGAAAGATAAATGACGTGACTGCAAATGGCTGTCTGCTCACATAAGGAGCGTTTAGTCATTTGGCGTAAAGCAGAATATATAGAAAATAAAGGTGTGTGGTTTTTGCAGTGCATAAATAAGCTACAAATTAGGAATTCTGAGTGGCGGCTTGCTCCTCGGGTGCAGCGCACCGAGTGATTGCTGCTCTCCTCTTTGTCTAATCAAAGATCCTCAGCTCGGAGCAGGTTTCTAATTTAAACACTTGAGCACAGCCTATCGCACTAAATGAAATAACCTTTACCCAGGCAAATCATTGCAGAAATCTGAGCCTCACGCATATCAGATTCCACAGCCTCGCTGCATATATGTATGTGTATTTTCTTCCGTCACTGTAATAGGATGACTTCCAAGGTGTAAATGATTCCTAATATAAACAGGAATACTCTGGACTTTGTTGTGTTGCATCTCCAAGCAACTTTTTCAGAGACTTCCTAGAAAATATAGGACTAGGATGAATATGCTGTGGCCCTGGACCTGATGCTTTGGATCATTATGTCTCAATCCAGGAAAAAACTGGAGTTACTTTAGGCTTGGTTTATAATAGGGCATCCTTAGTTAAGGCCTTAGATAAATGCAGATAAATGCTCCCTCCTGATATAAGCACATCTTTACATTATGTAAATAGTTGGTGACCATCTATTTTACTCACCAGTATGGGGAGAACATGACAAATATGAGATCTCTCCTACACTGCTGCTGGCTCCTGCTGTGGGTATCGTTTCTTGGCAGTGCTGTTTGCAGGGCTTAACATAGGTTTTGAGACGAACCGATGAGAAAAGCTATGCGCCAGCTGGCTGCGTGCCAAATCTGAAATGGATGTGGTTATTCTGGTTCTGTATATAGTAACAGCAAGATCTTTAAGGTATCCAAGGCCCATGACAACCTATAAGCACGAGCTCCGTGGCTGGTCAAATGAAAAAGCGAGCGTGATGCGCTTGATAGATGGTGCTATCAGATAAAATGCACATCTTGGGGATGAGGGCATGCAAACAGAGCATCCTTGTAGGCAGAGGGAGAAACTTAATAGGGTTATACGTGTGCCAGCAATGAAGTCTGCCCTTGTCTGCGCTGGGGCTAAAATGAATTAACTTGGAGCCTGACATATCCGTGTATTAAGGCCCTAACTCAGAAGAAGAGTGGCTTAGGGTTTTATTTATTTATTTTCATTTTTTTCCTCCTGTCGGAGGCAGAGACATCTCCATCAGTTGTAGAACAGCTGCTGAGCTCCCAGATGAGCCGAAGCAGCGCATGGACGGAGCCAGCTCGGTTTGGTGCGCCAGGAGCTGCAGCGCGATGGGAAGGGTTGGGGGCCGCCTGCACTTACTGCATCCACCCCCATGGAGGCTTTTTCCACCGGTGATGCAGCTCAGTGCACGTGTTATAGGCATTTAGAGCTACAAATACAGCTCCTTGTGCTTGAAGTGAGGCAGCTGCACCCTGCTGCTGCCTCCTGCCCGTGCCCTAACGCCTGCTGCGCTCCCAGGATAACCTCCCCCTGTAAATCCTGCCCATTCAAACACTTATCCTAAAAGGACAGGGAAGCAGCCCTCTATGTGCATGAGAAATATTCCAATATGTGTCTTTCAAAAATGCTTCTAATTGTGTCTTCAAAGGGCTTCTTGCTATGTAGTAATTGGAGGTGAGACCTTGGGGACCCTCTGCAGAAAGGACCAGCCCTGTGTTTTTCTCATGGAAACTCCCCCTTTTCCTTTCCTGAATCAGTTCAGTTTTATACAACAGGCTATCGCATTCCTCAGAGTTATTTATTTCACCTTTCTTTCTTTTCTGGATCCTATATATCCAGCAAAAAGAAGGAAATGGCAGCTGTGCAGAGGAGCTGGCTTTTCTTTCAAGTATGGTTGGGAAAGTTCAAGGGCTTCTGTGTTCAGAAACACTTGTGTATGGTTTCTCATAGCACAGAACTGTGCTTTTTAATTTTTATTTTATTATTTTTATTATTTTTTAATTTATGCCTTGATAATCTCTAAGTCCATGGTGTTACTCGGGGTTATGCCGAGCTGCGGGGGGCTCCTGCAGCGCGCGGGTGCGTGGGCTCTTGCTGGGAATGGGGTCATTAATACGGCATTGCTTCCGCAAGGAAAAGCGCCGTCCCTTGGCAGAGCAGCAGGCAGCAATCGATGGGGGCTGACGTGGGAGATAAGTTGCAAATTCGCTCTCTTTCTCAATAAGCAATTCATTTACTTTTTTTTTTGTCTATGTGTGATCAGCAGCTCATCATTTATGGATGCGTGTCTTTCAGACAACAGATTGCTCGGCGTTAAATGGAATTGTTTCTGCCCTCTGGTTTTGATCTAAACCATCAGCTGATGAAGGAGAGAAGTGTTAAGGAGGAGAGGATGATGAATGCCATATTTCTGGTGTAAGCTTTGGATACGCAGTCATGCGCTAGAAGTCATGGAAAATTTGTGAGTGTCTCCCAGAAATGCCAGTCTGCCTTTGGCAAGTGAAAAACCCTAAATAATGAATGAGCTGCTGATGTCCCCAAACAAGTGTGAGGCTATAAGGAGTTTGCCAAAGGAGCAGATGCTGAGCTATAGACCATTGCATGGTTAAAACTCCCTGAAGAGGCTTCCCAGCAAAAGCCTGGATTTCTTGTTAAACAGTAACTCCAGAATTGTTCTGTGCTGCAAATTTCAAGCTCTTCAAAGACAACTGAAATTTTTCAGTTCTCAGATGAAACGTTTGTTTATTTTTCTTTTTTTGAGGGGAAAACATTTTTCCCTCAGCTGAAAACAACTTCCAAATTAAAGGAAGTCAATGAGGTTCCTTTTTCTCCCCTAATTCTTCCTTTCTTCTTCCCTTCCATTGAGACTGCTAACCCTACTCTGTGTATGTGTGTCCATGCAGGTAGCGATATCTTGACATAAATTGAATTATTTGGAACTTAGTAGATTATTAACACAAACATCAACTTAAATACTTATTCCTCTCACCTTCTGGTGCCTTCTCCACTTTCAGGAGTGCTTCTCTGAACTGTGTGTATTTTTACGTCATATGTCATCCCCCATTACACAATTTAGCTGTGAAAACAGCCCTCAAAATGAGCATGAAGGGGATATACCAATATTCCCAGTTTACTGATATACCTGTCAATACTGGTGTGTATTGTTATATATCAGTCTTTTTCCTTGCAGTTGGCATAAAGCATTTTCCTCAATAGAACATTTCAGCTGCTGAATTTATACAATCCATTCTTGGATGTAAATAATGGATGGAATAAAATGTGCTTGAGGGAATTATTCATGATACGCACCGTAGAAAAACTTGTAGAATTTCAGTGTAGCTAATGCTTTAGTTGTCATCTTCTATAGGTGTAGCCTGTGTGTGAAATAAAAGACATTGAGATGTTTTGGAAGATAAGGAGGATGAGGGGCAGACCTGAACTTTTTTTTTGCTTTTTTTTTTCTTTACTTAATTGTTAGAGTCAGAAATGTTTTGGTTGGAAGGATTTTTGATAATCTTGGAAGGAGTTTTGATAATCTTCCTAATTTCAGGATGGAGATGCCCCATCATCCCTGTTGTCTCCCTTTCTTCCTTATTTAATTTCCAAGCTCTTTGCTATAAGCAGAGGTTAGTTGTAATCTAATCACCCTGCTCTATACAATTAAGTAGGGCAGAATCAAGATTCAAGAGTAAACAAACTGCTCCCTCTCCCCACGTCCAAGATACTGGGAACCTGTGCAGAGGTTATTCTGCGTTTTAGTTGAACGTGGCTTTAGCCGGACTGGTTTTGGTCTGTGATTGCATGGCAGACCGCAGTTGGGGATGTGCCAGCTCATTCCTCTCGGCATGGAAGAGCTCTCAGCATTGCATAAGGGCAGATTTTCGTGTCTCCTGGAAGCCTGTTGTGAAAGGCAGGTCTTGAATTACCCGAGATGTCCTGATCCGCAACACAAACACTGCTGTCTTGTTGTCACCTTCACTGTTTCTAGGAAATGCAATTGCAGGCACCGGTTTGGCAGTAGCCCTGCACTCCTTAACCTGCTAATACAAGTGCAATTAGCGCTGCTAATAGACTCATTATCTGGTCTTTTTAACACATGTTGCTTTCTAAATGGCAAGAAAGACTCTACTGCATAAAGCAGGCGTAGTGTGAGCTCTTCCAAAAGAAATGCCCAATCGCTCAGCTCTAATTGCATACAGAGCACCCTGCTAGATACCATCCAAAACTGCATTGCAGAGCTGCTCCAGCCCCATCATAACAGGTTAGCTGAAAATTGCTGAGCTTGTCCCACCAGGAACTCTGTCAAATACAATTGCCTTGCACGGAGAAGGCTTGCAAGGCAGCTGTTCGTCGTGCTGCTCTTCGGTGCCAGTTATAATCTGTCAGAGATGGAAACCAAACAAGCTGTTAGTGCTATAATACATATTTACGCCACCTTTAGTGCGTTGCACGCATTCTGCAGACCACATGAATCTGCATAATCAATTTACTCGCTGCAAAAAAAGCTGTAAATCACGAACCTGACAGCTCAGAGATTAAAACTCCCTCCAGATGCACTCCCTGCCATCTAGATGGACAGATACCTGCCGGTTTCGTTCTTTATTCTTCGGGATGACGGGTTTCCTTTGGCACCACCGGCTATGACATTTAAACAGCTCAAATGCCATTTTGCAATGTGAAATACAGTGTGTTAGATAATTTTTCTCAGAAATTAAACCAGGGGAAGACACTAATAGCCAAGTAAGAGAAGTATGGGGGTTTGAACCCCGCATTTCCTTTGCAAATGGGCCAATTCAGGAGTCAGTTTTCTGCTTTTTTAAGTGCAGAAGTCCCCAGCACAGGGGGTTGCAGATGCCTGCAGGGCTCCAGCTGGCCGGGGTGCCCGGGGTGGGCACACGACAGTGGAGGATGGGGACACGCAGATGGCAGCTATTGACACTGCTGTTCTTGACAATACTGAGGTCCCCCGAGTAGGAAATTGCTATATCTCTACTTGTACTTGTAATCCCTGAGGATTCCTCTTCTCTGACCATAACACAAAAGCTCTCTGGTGGGGTAGATGTGACTGCCTCTGCTAGCCAGAAGGGAACTGTTGTCTGGAAGTTTCAGCTGCAAAACTTCAGTTTTGTGTGCATTTGAGGAAACTTTTTAATCATGTTGAATTATATTTCTATTTCTTTTAATGGATTTATTTAGTTTAGCATCACCCAAAAGGTGAAGTATAATTTGCAACACATTCTAATAGCTAATCTTTACTTTTATTTCTATGTGGGTACCACATAGAAAATGGGACAGTAGAACTACAATGATTATATGCTTGAGCTAAAGGGCATAAATGAGCTATATCAGAGAAGCTGTACAAGACAGGAGGTGCTCCAAGTGGCAAATGCATCTCTGCTTGTTCGTAGGAACTTCTTTATCTGAGATTAATGACAGGAGGTTAGTGGCATCTTGCTCCATACCCCTTTTTTGGCTCTGGGACCCTTGCCAAAGTTTAGACTCCAGCACTGAGTGTTGACAGGCAAAGAGATCTCTTCAAAATGTGTTGTGGACATAATTAGTTACTGTTATCACAGTTTTCTTAATTAGAATATCATAAAAAGGGGAAGTGTGATGATTTGCATTGTGAGTATGAGAAGAGCACCGATTCTAAAGGCCAGGGGATGAATGCCAGGCAGGACTAGAAAGGTTACGTGCCTGGTGATGAGTGATGGTGCTTGCTTGGGACAGCGAGGGCTGCCTGGAGGTGCTCACACCGGGGAATAATTTTTTTTTTTATCAACTTTCCGCTAACTCTGCCAAATTGCCCGAGTCTTTGTTCAGCAAGGGGCCATCCATCTCCTGCAGAAAGGCTCACCCGCTGCCAGCAGCTTTGCGGTGCTGATAACCTGGAAATGATTAAAGGAACTTTCTTTTTACAGAGACAGCAGCTTCTTTCATAAAATGCCCTTGCCTGCTGTTTTTAGGCAAGAGGATCTGAGACATCCGAGTTATTTTATTTCTGTAATTATAGGGAGAAACAGCAGAAACTCCTTTAAAAAGAAAAGCGGTTAAAGAAATCCCATCATTTCGCTGATATCTACTCTGGCAGGCCCTTAGCAAGGCTGCGCCTCACATGTGAGACGTGTCACCCTTGACAAGACAAGGTGCCACCTTGCCTGGAGCACAGCTTAGCGAGTCCTGCTTCAGCTCTGACTTATCCCAGGCTTGCAAAGCAGTTGAAGGCTCTGTCCCTAGGTCATTTTCCAACCCCCCTGCCTGGGGGTGGTTCCTGATCAAGATGTTTCCAGGCCATGCTCAAGATCTCCCTTGTTATTGCAGGGATGAGGGCCCTGGTCTTGCAGAGCTAATGGGTGTTCGACCATCAGGACCAGAGCTCGGGACTATGAGTTATCCCGGTTTAGCACGGGACTGTAGGATTAAAGCTTGAAACAGAGATTGCCACTGATTACCAAGACCGCTGAAACCTGTTTCTAAACGAGATGGGAATTGTGTTCTCTGGAGGTGGTTTTGAGACGTGCATCTGGGCTCTGCCCTCGGTGCCTCCCCGCTGCGCTGGCGCCAGCGAGCACGCGCGCGGCGGCTGTAACTCCTAATCAATAAACCTGTTCCTTTTGTTGCAGGATCCTTTGTCTGCAAGTAGCAATTAAAATGTTCCCGGGAACCTGGGATGCAACAGCCCACGCGTGTTCCGCAATCCCAGCTGAGCTGTGCACCGGCTCCGGGCACCCCTCGTGTGCCAGCTGCCGCCTGACGGGGCTCCGAGCCCTGCGGCGGCTCCTGCCCCCAGCCCTGGGGGACGCGAGGGGACGAGCTGCTCTACGTGATGCAGCACCCGTTGTCTCCTAGCACATGGGGCAGGGCGGAGGGCCCTTCTGCCCAGATCCAGCGCCTTCCTCATCCAGGAGCACCGGGCAACCGCAGGGACATGTTTGGTTCCCAAGAGAGCATCTTTCACTTATAAATACATCCTGCATGGCATCATAGCACTGGGATTCACTGGTGTGAATAGTCCCCTCATTGCTGGCATAAAAGTCTTGTGGGACTGAACCCTAAAATCTTAAAAAAAAAAAAAAAAAAAAATCAGTGCGACTCTTTCCCTCACACAATAGTGACAGAATCACAATTTTCAGAAAGGTAAGAACTGTAGTTTTTCTTAGTGGTATTCCTTGTACATATGGCTATGTGAACTCTCTCCTTTATATATATATATATATATATATATAAAAATTCTCCCACCCCCTCAGTAGGTATACGCTTGTTGCTCGGAGGAATTATGGCTTCAGGAATCATAAAGTGTCCGTGTCAGCCCAGGGTAGTTGATAACCGGCTCTACAAATGTTATCTGCCTTTAATTGCTGGGGAGATGGAGTGGCAGCACTGAGCAGAGCAGGGGGAGGAATCCTGGTTTGGGGAAGAGAAGGTTGTGCAAAAAGCAGAGCTTGCATCATGTTTGCAGAGACTTTCCCAAACCTTGGCTTAGGGGAAGGCTGGAGTTCAATTCTGTTTCACAAAATAATTCTAGCAAGACAGTGAACGCTAGATCCTCACAGTTAACCTGGTGGGTTCCTGTGTTGGAGGAACAGGCGCAGCAGTGTCTCCAGGCTGGAGGTGCTCTGCGTTTCCCCTGTTTCCCAGCTGTGAGGGTGCTGGACACTCCGCAGAGTGCGTGTCCTGGCTCACCGCACTGCAGCAGGCAGGGGATGGAGGACCAGGCCAGAGAGATGCTCCTGCAGCCTCCTCATACGGAGAGCAAGACAGCCTGGATCCGCAGGGTAGCACTGAGGCCGAGTGTGGCAGATATTGCAAGTTGTGCCCATGTAACGGGGATGGACCCACTCTGCCCATCTCAGTGGATTATATATTGCACCCAGATGTACAACTTGACATTATTGTCTATTTTCAAAGTTCTGCGCATAATTTGACTGCTCCTGTGTGAAAGGGAATATTCTTGTGTGGTGACAGGAGAGATGGGTGAATTCTATGTCCTGGTCAGAGAGGAGCTAAATGATCTATTCTCCTTGGCCAGCCCATCTTCTCTCCTATGGTTCCCTTGCAGCCATTCCCCAGTACATCTGTTTCTTGTGGTTCCCCTTCAGTTATTGCATATAAAGGATTGTTCTAACTGGAGTAGTAATTTCCTCTGGAAAGAATGAGAACTGTCATCATGGCTTGGGCTTGTTGCTCACTGCACTGCTTTTGGCTTTCAGTGCTTCTGAAAGGGTCTTCTAGATCAACATGATTTACTATAAAACAAAGTATTTCTAGACTAGGATAGTTAATTTGAAGTGCAGGTGCTGGTATTTTTCCTGAATATCCAGAAAAAATGGCAAATAAATTATGCTAAGGTTTTCAGCAGTCTTCTTTCAATGTAAATGTAGTTTCTCATCAGTATCAGCTCATGCACTGCAGGGTGGTGGTGGTGGTTATATCTACAGTTCTTCCTCTTTGGCTTTTTAGAAAGGTGTCCTGTGTTTGTGACCACAAAATACTTCTAAATGGAACAGGTCTTGTCTGCCCTTCACATGGAGGTTTGCACCCTGTGCTCTGTAATAGTCATCTGGGAGTAGTCCGGGCAGCTCAGGAGAACATTTGCCAATTCACAAAGCCACGAGGCAATCCCAAACACACCCTGGTGTTACTATGAGCACTTGGCATACAAAAGTACTCGTGATCCGTCACCAAGCGCTAATGTTTCATAAGGCAGGTGACCTTTTGCACCCAGCGTCACGGGACAAACACCTCATTCCTTCACGCTGGATCTGGCTCTTTGCACGTTTGGTCAAATCTTCCTGCAAAAAAAAACCCAAACAAACAAACTTTCTGTTTTCAATTGTCTCCCCGAAGCTTAGGCTTGTTGTGGCATTCCGAGTGAATGAAATAGAAAGAATAGAGGATGCTTCTCCTATCTTGCAAGGCAGAATGGTAGGGTTCAGCCTCTTGCCCTGATGGCAGCTCTGTGTAGACAAATGAAGTCCTGGTGCAGAGTTTCAGCCACCCCCTTGTACCATGGGTGGGCTGGGTGGGCTGCTTAGGTCTCAGTGGTACCAGCTGCCCAGCATGTTGGACCAAGCTCCAGGATCCCATCAGCTGGAGATGCAATTCAGGGGATGTTTCTCATCAGTGGCAGTTACAGGGGTGCAACAGAACAATGTTTTTACCAGCACTGATCCGGAGATACGTTTGTTTGCTTTAGTTTTCCTTTCGATTTTATCAGGTCCCAGTTTACCATCGCTCCTTGCTGTGGAAGAGCTGCTTTTGAATAAGTTTTTGCCATACCCCCAGGAGCAAGCTGCCGCCCGTGGCACAGCTCATGTTTTGCCCCAGTAGACAAGTCAACACATGGGATGGGAAAGCAGACAGCAAACATCTTAGTCACTTATCCCTTCTGTAACGATAGACTGATCCAGAGGGGCTGTGCTGCTTGGAAGCACCTAACTCTGTCCTGAAATGGTATTTTTGCTCAAAACGAGGCCCAGGGATATGTCCCCAATTGCCCTCGTGAGTGTAGGACGCTGGGGACCGCCGTGGTGTGCGCTCAGCGCCCCGACTATCTCGACCGCTGCCGTCTTGCAGCTCTTGATGAGGAACGATACGAAAGGGTGCAAAAACACCGTCGCGTCGCGCTCCGCATGCCAGCCGAGGCAGCGCGGTGGCCCGTTGTGCCTCGATCTGCTGGGAAATGACGGGGGAAAAAAGGCAATACAGGTTAAAAATGCAACAAACTCTGCACATTTCTATGAAGGGGCTGTAATTTTCAGATTTAACACTCCGTTAGGTCTAATGGAGAGCTGATATTTTTTTTCCGTAGGTGTGAAATTAACCTTTCAATAAAACTAAAAGCTATCTTGAGTATTTTCAAGCTGAAGTTTAAAATAGAGCAATTATGAAACTTGCTGAAAGCCTGCCAAGTTTTCTTGTTGGAAACTACTGCAAGTGAATTATGTTTCCCTTGTGATTTACAGCACAATGTGAGTGAACTTTAGTTTGTATTTAAATCTGCCTTCCTTAAAGACTATTTGCAGCTTAAAGAAATTTAATTTTGGGGACAAAGCCGTCAAACTCCATCAGAGAAGATTACTTTCAATATTTAATGCTATAAATTGCTAAAAATTACATTGTTTTTGAAAGATGCCATAAGAAATAATTTTATGTGTTTATGAAGGAAAACTGTTTTTCCAAACAAGAATGCTGATGCTATAAAAGCAGCTCTTTCTTACGACACTGCTGTGGGCTGGCAGGGAGATGAGCTGATTTTTATTCCTTTATATCCCAATGAAACACATTCATTCCAGGTATGGGATCAGTGGCTGGAAGTGTCTGTACCATTTTATCCTCACGGGATGTGCCACATCCCTCCCTAAGCTGTTGTTCAAATTCCTGGATAAATGAAATACAGTGAAATATGGTCTGTCGTGGTAATCACTGCTGTAGTGTCTGTAGAGATAAGTGAAATCTGTTTTGCTGGCCAGTTTTATGGGAAATGAGCTGAACTTTCTGTGAAATGTGGCTTACAGGATATGAAAAAAAAAGATGGATCTGTAGAGAGGATTTGAAATGAAGAAATTAACATTAAAAATAGTCCTGTATGTAAAAGCCTTGGGTTGCCATACATAGACCTTGTCATTTCAAATATATTGCCACCTGCAACTTTAGCTGGATCCTTGTGCTGTAACTCCTCAGTGACCTTGAAAGCTTGACAAAGCAAGCCTTGTTGCTAATGCTAGATGGTTATTAAAATATACATGGCTGAAATCATAAATTTCAGGTAATGACAAGGTAATTCCATGATATTCATACCTGAGGTCAAAAGTAAAAGAGCATCTATCTGCGTATTTTTCTAATTGCGCTCTGAAAACAGCATCTGAGAGGCGATAATATCCTATTCAAATATCCTCTTCAAAGCCACTTTCATCCTGAATAGTCCCAAGGACTTTTCGCATTATTTAGTGCCACTCGTGTCAGCTGTCACCTGTGTCTGAGCAACATCCAGTGTGATGGGACCCAACCTGGCCCCTGTGCAAGGAAGGGATCCGAGGGGGGACTGCATTAGGTGGCTTTCCATGGTGGGAAGTGCTGTCACTCGTGGTAACGCCCTGCGATAGGGCTTAATTTAGATCTGATGTGCAAGGGTTTGGAGGAGGTGACCCCCAGAGTGGCCTGCTGGAGTGTCCTGCTCATCCTCTGCGAGGTGGTGCTGGTCCATGGGAAGCTCCTGTATGGACCAGCCCGCTTGCCACCATCAGTTGCAATGCACGGGCTTCTTCAGCCCTGCCAGATGCTGACAGGTATCCCCCGGCATTCATAAAACCCAAGTGTTTCTCTGTTTATGCTGGTTTAAATAATTAAAGAACCACGACAAGCCATCCCCAACCATATGGTTGTGGACTGTATGGTAACAACATGCTCTGTATGGAGGGATGTAATGATGTCCCAAGAGCCGGCCACCTCCAGGGCATCTCTTGGGGTTTCTCCCTGTGGCGTGTTCCTGCTCTGGCCTTGCCTGAAGAGTTTCCTCCTCCTCCTCCTCCTCCTCTCTGGTTTGTTCTTTGGTTCATACCCAAGTCCACCTGGGGACCTGTCCTGGTTAAGACCCGTCAACCCAGCCACTGAATTATTTGCAATCGTCTATGGGCTTGCATATCTAATTAAAAAGAAACCATTAACCTGTCAAAGTAACGGATATTCCAGCAGTTTCCATAATTATCCTTCATAAAAGCCTGCCAGCTACATGAGTTTCATATATTGCCATCTCTTCTAATAGGGGCTGGTGCAGATGCACTTGGTGCTTCTGGCTCGAGCAAGGTGGTGATGATTTACACAGCTGGAGCCCTGTTTTGATAAATGTAATAGCTGGTGGATAATTGATTTCTTGGTAAAACTCAGCTGAGAGTGTCATGATTCTTTAAAAACACGGCAAAGTGGCTTCTAAAAGTGATGAATCACTTTTCTGATCTCATTTATGTCAGCCTTGCACGAAGGTAGCTGCGAGATTTGTAGGGGGTGGGCGCACGTCTAACTGTGCTGAAGTCAGCATTGATTTAGTGGATGCTGAATCCAGCTCCTCCGTCCCAAAGCCCTGTGTTGGGGACAAACAGGGAAAAACAACAGAGAACCTGAATCATGGTGACAGCCTTTGAAGGGGCTGTGGGGTGAAACAACCAGCTCGTACGTCTACTGGGGTGAGAGGCAAGAGCAAAAGGGGCTTTATTCAAGGTTGTGTTCTGTGTTTCAGGTTTCATAGGCTGAATAATGTCTGTGCACAAACAACACGAGAGCTGGGTTTTGCAGTGCGTTATTACTGCACGTTGAAATGCTAGGGATTGTGAGGGATGAGATATTTTTTCCTAAAGGGGAAAAAAAAACCCTCTTTCTTCCCGTCCTGCACATGCTCCGCAGGAACCCGAGCACCAGGAATTCTTCTCTCCACGGGCGCTCGGCTGGCGAGGAGGCTGCCCCAGTAGATAACTCTGGGAAATTGCTTGGTCTGCTCTCTGAAATTGCTCGGCTGCTGTTCCAAGCATATCATAAGCTGTCCAAAAGCTGTAACAGACATTGAATATTTGCCAGAGTTATTCTTGGAGCAGGAGCTATACCTGGGCTTGGCTATAAATGGCTCTAAACGCTCACCAGGAACTCCCCGCTCTTCTGCATATTGAATGCGCTGTCCTGCTAGAACCAGGGGCAGTTTTGGGTTAGGACAGGCCTTGGTTTATGGTGAATCGCTAGTGCAAAGGGGAGGTTTTGCCCAATATTGATTGTGAGAGTTCCCCTGCGTTCTTCCCAGCCTGTTTCTTTCTTTACAGTTTCATCAGAATGACCGAATTAGCTGATGTTTCTTTTTTGGCAGAGGGGTATTCACTTGCTATAGTTTGCTCTAGTAAGGTGGAGGAAGGAAATACTTGTGCTAGGTTTATTTGAAGGATTAGATTCTTGTAAAATTATTAATCTTGGAAGCGACTCAATAAGACAGAAAAAAAATCCCATTTTCTGCTTCAGGCTATAACACTGTTTCTTTTGGAATTAACAATGCACAAGACCTAATTTTTACGGAAGCCTCCACATTTTTAAGTTTTCAGTTGCCAAGAGAATAACTTTTTTTTTAATATATCTCCATTTCCAACCCTTCTCCAAGGTCATTTAAAACTTTGGCTTTAGTGGAAAAACTTATTCAATGACACCGAGTGGAAAGGTTGCAACCAGCTTTCATTTCAGTCACGAGAGTTACAGGACTCTACCCTGGAAAAGGGCGATTTGTAGCCTAGTGAGTTACTTGCTGCTCCTGGCTCTTTCTGTTTGGAAAGATCCACCACTGTGGAGCATTGGTGATGTCTGCTGGGGAGCTGAGCACAGAGAGGATACCCTGGCAAGATAATTTGTGTCTGCTGTTATTATTTCTATTGCTATTTTTTCTTGTTCTCACCACCAGACCCGGTTTTTAAGCTCAGGTGCAAATCCTGCATTCTCATTAAATTCTGCCTCCACCAGAGGGACTTCAGTGCAGAAGTTTCCAAATCTGGCATAGACATAAGGGATGTAAAGGCACGATATCCATGCAGCTTGCTAACCCGCTGGCTCTCCAGAAGCAACGGGAAGCAGTTTGGAGAGTTCCACAGGCTTTAAGGAGGTGGGATAACTTGTTATCAGCTATTTCTTGGCTACCCCTAGGTTTAAAAAAAAATAAAAAGGGATTAAAAGAGAATAGATTTCTATTTTTAACAAGACCAGACAATATTAATATGCAAGTGCAGGAAATGGCTAATGAATAGGATTCCTTCTTATTACGGCAATCTATAACCACTTTGAGTGCTACAAGTGGTAGGGAAGTCACTGCTGAAGTGACTGGAATTAATGAGCTGTCTCGGGAGTTTTACCAAGTTTTCTGTAAAAGTCTTTCGCTTCCTCCCGAGGAGATAGATCTATTCAGAGAGGCAGAGAGAAATTTTCTTTGTATCTGCTTAAAGGTTGAGTGATTGTGAAGGCTATAAAGCCCGTGAGCTCTTCATGCTGAATTTTTATGGGAGCTTTGAACAGCATCAGTCCCATTAGTAAAGAAATACATTTAACCTCCTCAATCTGCCGGTTTACCTCCTACGGCTCCAATCCATCAGGATTCTTCAGCACAGGAGTATATTTAAAACGGGAGCAGCCGCATGAATAGGCTGGACGAGGCGTGGGCTTTGATGTAGGTTTTTAATAAAGATGCTAGTCTGCAGCTTGCACAAAACTGTTATTACTTAACATTTTCCCCAGGCCAGGCTGGTTGAAGCATTACATTAAACGCATCGTTTATTTAGCAATTCTAATAGTTTTGAGAAAAACAAAAAACTTGAGGCTCTTAACGCGTTTTGCCAGCGACTGGATCTTAGTGGAAATGAGCAGAAAGGAAGCTCTCCCTCTTGCCTTCCTCCAGAAAGAAGGCAGATGCTAGAGCAGCAATGCTGCAGGTTACCTGAGCGCAGTCAACCTATTCGTGTGCCCTAGGTCACACAACGACCTAAGGTCCCCTTAGACCTCTGGTCCTCTTAGACCAGCGCTGGGGAGAGGGGCTGGTCTGCAGCATCATCCTGATCCCTGTCCCGATCGCTTGCTTGGAGGTTCAAAGAATATGGACTTTTTAATACGTTTTTCTATGCATATATATACACATGAATACACCTAGGTGTGCAGTTGTACCTTCCTTTAGCAACTGTCATCCTTTTTCTATTAAAAATCTCTCACATACCTATGCAGATATATATAAATTGCATGTAGGAGTTGCTCTCTCATACACCCTAAGAAGCATGGAGAATAAGCACAGGAAGACAGAGGACAGAAATGAGCTTCCCTGACACTAATATTTTACTCCTGCTTGTAAAAATAGCAGTTATAACTAATCAATGCAAATAAAAGCCAGGGATCTTTTTCTCCCCCTTCTCCTTTTTTATTTTTGCTCCTCTTTCACATTGCGGATTGCGGGTCCCTTTCCTGCAAACGCAGGAACCTGCGCGTGAGCCGGCCTCGGGTCTCCCCCTCCCGGCTGCACGCAGCAACGTGGGGTTAGAAGGGAAATGCAGCCTCTTTGGGGCTCTGCGGAGAATGACGCTCAATTTGGAACTGTTTTTACAAAAAGAAAGCCAACCTGTGCACTTTCAGCTAAATAAATACCTTCCAGACTGAAAAGGAAGACGGTGGCATTATCATTAGCAATAATTCTTTGCTCCTTGGTAAAAGCTCTAGGTAGTCCTGTAATTTAAATGGAAAGGGAAAATGCTCCAAATTTTCTAAGGTACGGACATAATCCTCACACTATTTAGTGTCCTGTACAATGAAGAAGTTAAGGCCAAGCACATAATAATAATAACAATAATAATAAACTACTGTTTGACTCCTAGTATTGAGCGTCACTGCAGCAACACTGGAGTGAAATCCGCACTGGAAAACTTCATTGCGAGGGTTTAATAGCATGAAAATTGAATTCTTCGGCAAGTGTTGGGGCTGCCTGGGCTTCTGAGAGGGCTTAATGCAAAATTTGCAGCTGGTTCAAATTAACATCTCGCATAGCTCGCCCTGCGATGAGAAGTGATGAGTGACGAGCGCGTGCGGCTCCTGTCCTTGCTCGTACCTGGTCCCACGGTCCATCCCCAGCCCGTGGCCAAGGGCCTGAGCTTTGGTTTGCAAGGTTTGCGTAGGAAACAAAGCACTTTTCACTGCTCAGGTGTCACCGGAGCCTGTGACCGCGGCTGAAGCGTGTTTGGGGTCTGCAACGGGGCTGCACGGCACCCGCGGCAGCAGGACGCGCCAGGATTAAAGCGGGGCATTTGCGTGGTTATCAGCGCCGTGACGTATCCCGGCGCGCTCAGGCGCCCGTGTTCCCCCCGTGGAAAACCCTGGCTAATAATCTGAGACTCAGGCAGGCGTATGCACAACAATGGCACTCTGCAATGGCAGGAGAGACTTTTCGGGCTGTTTTGCAGCTTTTCGTGATGTGTTTTTCAATAGCAAAACTCAGCCGCAGCTTTGTCGCTGGCATCAGGGCAAATTTTCCTCCTGCTCACCAGTTTTTAACTGGGCAGTCAGAATTTCAAAGGGATCGGTGAAAGTTAGCACTGAAATAATGACTTTACTGTAATTTTCCCAAAGCTTTTAATAAGCAAGTAGCACATCTTAATAAGCAGGAAGCGTGAAAAAGTACCTAAAACTTTAATTGCTGGTCTGCAACCGATAAACATGTTTTTAATGTCTGCTGGGTCAGGCACTGAAGATATTAGCTTATAATTAAAATGCTAGAAGTTTCTTAATTATAGGCACTACCGCAGTATCCGTCACGCTGTGCAATTGTTTAGCTTTCTAGTGGGGAGCATGACTGTGTTTATTTAGGCCTTTCAAGTAAAATATTATTGGAAATACTGTGCTCATTGCATTTCCCTGTCCATCTACCCACAAGAGACTGACCCCAGAGATACTGGGTGCAATGCAAAGCCTCCCAGGCGCTCGACAGGTAAATCTCTCATCTCCTGTCCCCTGCGCAATCAGTTTGGGTCGGTTGTTATTGTTTCCGTGGGCAATTGCCACGTGGTGTCCCCTGCCACTCTCTGGCTGATGAGTAATTGCGAAGGCAGCGAGGGCAGTTTGACAGCAGGGAGTAACGGGCTGATGCCAAGGAGCGGCGCTGCCCCTAGTCAGGTGTTTAACGGTGTGTTTGCTGCTCCGCTGGCTGATGTAATGATGTGCGGGCTGAGCAAATCCGAGATCTGCACCTTGATTTAGTGATTTAGTGAAGCTGGTTGCCTCTGTGCGGTCGCTCCAGCTAAGGCATCGGTAGGATGCTCACAGGGATGCGTACAGTGCACGGAGGCTAAAGCTGGAGGACGGGGATAGGGAGGGACAGTCGCCTTGTAGATAATTCTCTCGTTTTTTCCCTTCCCCTTGGCACCTTGCTGCTTTCCTTTAGCATTTCCAAGGCAATAACTCAGACGTTTCAGACCTGCCCGGGCTGCTCCCTGCGCCGAGATGCTGCATCCGTGTCGGAGCGCCCGGTGCTGAGGGTGTCGCATCCTCCAGCTGCTGCTCCCCGTGGAGCTGCATCCACGTTAGCTCCTGTGGTAGTTGCAGGAATGGGATGTGGGGTTCGTCCTGCAAGACTATAGCTCCTATAGGCTGTTCCTTAGGCAACGCGTCTAGCTACACCTTGATACTCAGAGATGCGGCAGAGGGATGTGAATCCCTCTTCTGTATCCACTTATAGCTAGTAAGGATGCTGGCTATTTACTATATTGGAAAATACAGGAAAAACATGGAAAAGTGAAACCTCAGGGAGGGACTGTGTTTTAAAATGGATTTGCAAAGTGGGGAGCTAATGGAAATATAAACACTAAGGAGCTTAACTCCTTATTTAGTCCTGTTTTGAGTCAAAACGGTGCTTGTTCTGTATATTCTCCCTAAAGTGAAGTGAAGAAACAAGGTGTTGCAGGAGGAGGAGGTGGGTTTTGGGAGACAGACCGTGTGTTCGGTGAGCAGGTTGGCGGGGCTGCTGCAGCAAGGCTGGCGTCTGCTGCCACCTGCTGCCACCGCGTCCCCGCGTCTGGCGCCGCACAGGCCGCGTCCGGACATGGACACGGACACATCCGGGATGTCCAGGCAGAGCTTGGACCTTAGTATTCCAAAAAGTGACTTGAAACCGGGTGCCCCGAGGAACAGCCCGGCTGTGTGATACAAGAGCTGCTCCCGGCTGCTCTCCCGCGCTCCTGGGCTGGTTCCTCCTCTTCTCCGGCTGCTCTGGTTTTTAGGGAAGGGAGATCTGCCTCTTTACTGTGAGGAGGTGGTGCATTTGACTTGGACGGAATGGGGGAAAAAAATAACAGGCAGGAGTCTTTAGTTAATGTTGTGCTGAAATTTTAGTTGATTTTTGTGCTGGTAGAAATCAGAAAATTTGGAATTGGCAAACTGGGCAAAACACACGTATTCACCTACAATCTTCCTGCAACCTGCAATCTTCACATTACCATGGTTTTGGAGGGACGACACACTTGACAATGTGTCACTGTGACCCTCTTTCTCCCCTTCCATCTTCCTTCTGTGGAGTTGACTAAATCTAAGATTCCACCCCAGTTACCAGTTCTGCCAGATGCTCCATTCTCCTTTTACCTCCTCATTGTCTGGAGAGGACAGAAAAGCAACCCGCAGCATAGAAAACATCCTCTCACCACTTAAACATCTCTCATTCTGCTTGAAATTTTACATCTGCGTGGCAATGGCATTACCCTCGGGACACAGGGCAGATGCTAACGTCAGGAAGATGGTTTATTTGGTCAGCGTGGTGGTCGTGGTGCCCGGTTTAGGGTGCAGGGATTTGTGTGTGTGTGTTTAGTCGCGCAGGGAAGCAGCATCTCAGCAGGGCAGGTTTCCAGCAGGGATGAAGGAGGTGCAAGTGTCTCTTTTGGGAAGACACAGGGCAGACGAGAGCAAGAAACATGCACCTGGAAGGGAGAACAGGTTAAATCTTGCCCAGCATTAGGGTTTCTTCTGCGCAACATGTGAGCCAGAGTGGCGCGTTCTCTTCTGGTTCAAGTCGAGCGCTCGAGAGATTAGAGACAGATACTGCAAACAAAACAGGAGCAGATTTCAAGCGTTGCGCTGACGCGGAATTGCAGTGAATGAGTGTCATGTTCTTGTGGTTTCTTGTGTCACCTTCTTCTGGTTTCTTTCCAGGACAGTGCGGTGACACCACCCTCTGCCTGCTACATCACACCAGGGCGAGGTGGTTTTCTCGGGCAATATTCTTTTCAGGATTGCACCGGTGTAATTCAAACTAGAATATGTTCCTCAGCCATCCGCTTGTATTGCTGCTCTTCTGCGTGCTTTCTGATTTCATATACGTATTTCTGGCAAGATGGACAAATGGGCATGTTTCTGGTCACGTTGTATGCGGAGCAGTATACATTGCTAGGTAAGATACTTCAGGCATCTAAGCAATTTCCCAAGAGCTACGTAAAATAACAAATGGAAAATGGGAGCCGTCTGTTCCCCTGCTGTTCCTGAGACCACTTTTAGTTGCTGAATTTCCCCCATCTCTGTAGCAAGAAAGGCTCCGAGAGGACCTTTCAGCCACACCGAGAAAAATGGGCCTTAATAAGCTTCAAAACTGTCTTGAGACTGTCATTTATAATCCTCGTAATTCATACATTCATGAAAGTGACTCCTCCCTGATTTAGCAACAATTTAGCACTGCTGCTTTACAAAGTATTTTACTGTTTTCTTTTTCTCCCTCCTAACGACAGAGCAGTAAATACTTCTCGACAGCGTATTTCTCATATAAAATCCTTTTTGTTTGCTTATTCCCACCCTCCACTTCGCCCCAGCTCCAGCTGCAAGCCTTGGTAAGCGCACAAGAAGGACTACGTGTCTGCACAGGCTGCCAGGCAAACCTGAGCATCCTCTGTGGTGTTTGACAGCTTGTTAGTGCAGCACTGCACTGGGCTGCTGCACTTGTATGGCTTCTAGCTCAGCTGCCTTGAGCAAACCTGGAAAACAAGCTGGGATATGTCCATTCAGCCAGATGCACATAGATCCACAGCCACTGAGAATGGGAATTATATAGCATTTATCCTGGAAATCCCCCTCAGCTGTCACCTAGTCTGAGAGCGAGGCTCCATTCTGTTTAATACTGTTATTTTCACTTCAACCGCTTCTGCTGATGACTCAGCCTGAATGAGATCTGAAATGGGATGTTCTTTTACCCAAACCCCTGCAGGGCTGATTTAACAGGTGTTTTGAGAACATGCCTAACAGGTACTGACACGACCTACCCCTGCCCTTGCTTCCCCCCTTGCAAAAGCTTGGAGCACAGTCGCCTCTTGGGAAGGTTGAAACTCCCATCTCCTACCTCCTAGGAGAGCAGGTTACACAACAGCCCATGGGGACTTATTCCAGCCTCACTCCTAACAAAAGTACCCGAGACTTGGTGACATTAGAACTGTGTCTCTACTGGTCAGGGCTGTCACCATAAAAAATAAGTTTTCATTGTCTGTTTTATGAACTATGATTATTTTAACAGACAACTGATGGATGCATTCTAGAAACAGATCATCCACAGTATTGCTATCCTCATTTTACAAGGAGAGTGCCATTATATCGCAATTTAAAACGTGTAATTTTAAAATGTGATTTTAAATGTGGTTGCACACAGTACAGCACAGATCGTGGTCTGGAGTTCTTTGCATTGTCTTTAGGCAAAAAATAGATAGTACAAAATGAATTTTGTTAGTTTAGAGCCTTTGAAAAATATTAATGTAAAATCAGTTGAACAGAATTAGGTTAGTAAGTGTCAAAAGTAAGTACTAAAATGACTATGAGAGCAGCTACTTTGAAAGCTTTAGTCTCTATTTGCTTCAGTTTTAAGTCACATCTGGACTAGGGCATGGAAGTTGGGACTCAAGGAAGGAAGTGTTGGGCGCAATGTCAAGGAAGAAGAGGAGTCCTTATTAGTTAGATTCAATGCCCACTTCAAAATAGGAAACTGTCTGTAAATGCCTTTTATTGACAATGTTTGCAAACAGTTTACAGAAGATTCACCTTTTGTAAGCTAAGAACATCTTTCTTGTCTTGTATTACAAAATTACTGGATTAGCACAAAGTACCTACCTACAGAGATGGGAAAATGTTCTCCCCGGAGCACAAGCAAAACAAGTATTTTTGTATAAAAATATTAATTGGAATTTCTATACTGGTCAAATTCACAAAAACAGTGGAAAACTCAGCTCTCATTTTCTCAGCTCTTGCTCTTTTGCTGTTGGTTTCAACACAAAGTAAAGACATCTGGACAACCTGCATTACGTGTAAGGTACATCTACTGCTTGGTCTCTGTCTCCATCTGAGTTTCTTGAGATTCTTCAGCTTCTGAAAGTTTTTCATCATCTACAATTGAACATGACTGTTAGTCAAACATGATAAAGTTACATTTATAAGCTACACTACTGAGTTGGGTCACACTTAAATATTTTGCAAAGATTGTCTTAAATCTGTAATTGAATACCTCACTATAAAAACACTAAATTCAAACAACAAAAAAGGTAAACTACATATTCTTACAGAAGGGTATTTTAGAGACTTACGGAAGTATTAGTAACACTATTAATGCTTAATAACAATAACCTTCTGCTAAAGTGCACCTAGGGATTAACAGTTCACTCTGCTTAGCAAGGTCTAAAGGGCCTTAGAGAATGAAAGTCTGCTCTTATAGCTGCCTGTGTACGTTAATCGGGTCATGCGCACAGACCATACCAATTATTCTGTCTTTGGAAGACAGGGCAAATATCCAACAAATAATGTTTAAAGCAATATTATCTCTGTTAGAGCACAAAAAGTAGGCACTGATTTGAAAGTATTAAGTATTTGTATGATAAAAGATGAATTTACTGATTAAATTCCTGAATTTAACTTTAGTTTTAGTCCCTCCTCTACATCAGTCTTCCTGTAGGAGTAGGTAAATCATTCAGCTTTTCTACACTCACGATTCTTTTTAGTAAGACATCAATTGATACCATGATGGCAGTGACATGTTCAATACTATTGAAACAGGGATCATACAAATAAGCTTGGAAACTATGTACAAGAACACTTTGTTTTATTGCTCATAAAAAAGAAATGATACTCAATTTGTCATTCTTAATCTCCATATTTTAAAGAAATCTCTGGCTACAGAAAAGTCTGGGCAGACTCAGGCTCTGGACAGTTACTGGAAAAAATACTGCCTATGTGAGAGGACACCAAGCCCTGCTGCCTGTTGCTCTCCTGCTGCTGAAAGCATCCTTCTTCCACTCTCCTGGCACAGACCATCCCTAAACCATGCCCAATCACATCTGGTACCCATATATAACACCACTTACTTTCCAGGGTTTGCTGAAGTTCATGGATGGTGCTTAGAAGAACATGGAACTGTTTTCTTCTCAGCTCCAACTGCAACCACAAAATACATATTTTAGGAAACGGTGCACATACAGCCAAACAAGTCATAGCAGATTCTTCATTAAGTATGTTCCTATTAAATAATTATACAAGATATCTATGAAAAACCTACCTTATCTTCAACATTTTCTTTAATGTGAGAAAGATGTTGAAGTTCTTTCCCCAGAGCTTCTAGCTGCCTGAAAAGAAATTGTCACAATATTTTTTAAATTTCTGTGAATTTTCTGAAAAATAAGTTTTAACAAAATTGAGGAAAAAGAATTACTAAACAATATAAGTAACAACTGTGAAAAGCTATATAAAGCATAATAAATGAAAACATTTAGGTAAGGTTGCTTTACATAACAAGTTAAACAATTATGCCATAAATGTATCATTTCACGACTTAGAGAAATCAAGGCTGACAGGCTGGAAGGCAATTGTATAGTGGGTATTTGACTCATAATAATTCAATCCTGGCACATGCACAAGGTCTTTTACTTTTCCAGACAATGAAAATGAGAGAAGAGGTCACATTACGAACATTTCTCTAAGCTTCACTTTTTTATACATTTTTTTACATTGATAGGATGTAAGATAGATTATATAAAAACATAGCATGAAAAACATACCCAATAAACCTACATATCCACCATACAACATAACTACAACATAACTAAAAAGGGCCAGACCAGACACAGTAGTGGATGAGACACACTTTATAGTAAGCACATGTGGAATACTCCACATTTTGGATGAAACTACATGATACAGCTAATGCCTGCGCATACAGTGTTTAGTATCTCCTAAAAACACTTTTCTTCTCTGTTACTCATGCCCATCTCAGACCAGCACATTTCTTTTTGAAATAAGGCAAGAAGTAATAGGTACTGTCAGGCAGTTTTCATAGGAGGCTAGAACATCAGCTCCTGCACAGATGCGTTCCTACCTCCAATTGGGCCCTGCTAGTTTTTCCTCTAATGTCTACTATAAATTACGCTCCCTGTAATGAGAACAATCTGTTCCTTTAAAGGTTAGCTAGATTGAGACTGGCTATCCCTGATTAATTAGCAGGCAGAGCCACACAGGGGTCAGCACGGGAATGAAGGGCTCATTTGGAAGCACTTCTGCATCCTGGGCAGGGAACTGCAGAATGTCTCCCAGCCCTGTGTGGATGGTTGTGAAAAAGCTCCATTTTAGTGTTTAATTTTTCCCAGTAACATGCAAGCTGCATCTGGAGTTTTATTTTCAGCTCCAGAGAATCTTTGCCTAGCCTTCTCATTTTCCTATCTCCTCTTCTAAGATTCAGTGCCATTTCGTGGTGTCCTAACTGCTCTTCTCCTACTGCAGTTAATTACATCGTGGGCTCTGCTGCTTAGAGGTTCAGCTCCTGCCTCCTTCTGAACTGTCTCCTGTGCCTTACTTGTGGCTAAGTCGATAAGAGTTTCCCTTCTTTTGTGCTCTGGGACTGGTTGTTCCAAGAACCAGGTCCTTAGAAGCGTAAAAGAAGCATTTCTCTGAATTTTATCCTCTTGTTCCATATGACCTGCAAAAGCTATAAATGCAATTCTTGCAATAAACCGTGACATTTCTCTTGACAAGAAGTTTTCTCTGGTGCTTTTAGTGATTAACAGTTCCATGAATAATGTTATGTTGTTCCTGAGGCCTTCTTCATCCTAATCTAAGGGTGGTCTTTCTCGATTCACCGTAGCTGACATTCTGTACACTCCCCTCAAACTGGGGAGCAGGGAGAGCTTGTAATTAAAAGTTTTGGAAGAAAACTTCATCTAGTGCCTATATTTAAAATATATTCACTTGGAGAGGTCACTTAAATATGAAAGAGTTAAGAACCAAACTCCTCATATTTTTTTTGCCACTCTGTTACTATATCCTGTTTCTTTATCTGTAAAATAGAGAATGATATTCTGTTAAAATTTAAATCTGTTCCTCTGATTGAGGATATAAAGGAGTGAAAAAAAAACCCCATGCATTGTAGACATTCTTATAGCACATTAGAACAGTGTTCCTAATTGCAGTATACTCTTCTAAGGAGAGGAGAAAATGCCAAATTTACCAGGTATCTTGTGTTGCCATTTCCAGCTTTGATTAGGATACTTATGCTTAGAAGTGTTATGCAAAATTAAAACAGAAAATCTAAGAAATCTAAACTACCTCGCATCTTCTCAAAAGTGCATTATTATTTACTTGTTTCCAATCTTAATTAACTGACATATCTGGAAAAAACAGGCATTCCTGGTAATTCTTTATCATTAATTTTTATTTGATAAATAGCACATACTAACTAGTAAAAGTTGGAAGTAATCAAGTTGCTCAAGAACTGACTAATAATCAAAGTCGTGGTAATGACTACAAAAGACCATGGGATATGAAAATACAGCTTCCCTCCGCAGTTTCACTGACACGGAGCAACAGGACAGACACAAGCTGCATTTAAATGAGAACACAAATCTCATGCTACATCTTAATCAGGTTAAGAAGAAAAAAAAATCATAGATGCAATGAATCCTGGAGTATATCTGTGGTTTGATAAGGTTCAAAAATATTATCTACCCTGAACTGTCCAAAATGACCCAAAAGCATAGACAGCTATCCAAATCCAACAAGGACACAAGGAATACTGTAAGTTACATGCAGGATGAGTTGGACTACAGGTAGGTCTAACCTGCATGCCAGGGCAGGCTACATTGCGGTATACAAGCTAGTAATTTATAACCAGGCATGCAGGAAGAACAACTACAAGCAAAAACATAAAACAAACCCAAGAGCTTTCTCCTGCTTTCTTGCACTCCATTTTACTTGCTTGTGTTATGTATCTTCCATGACTACTGAATCCTTCAATATGGACTTTACAGTATTTTCCTACTATCTCTCTTTTTTAATCATCTTGTCACTGATAAATTGATATAGACATGCATTTAAGTCCAAGTTTCACACATTCACCTTAACAAAAAAAAAATTAAATGTAAAGTTATTAGCAATGCTTCTGCACCCATCCAAACAAATTGAGATTAATTAAAACATAGCTGATAACACAGTTTAATGACTTTCTGACACCCATTTTTTTCTTTTGTGTTTTAAAAAAAAATAGAAGTGAGAAAATACTAAATGGAAACTAAGGAAATGTCAAATCTGATGACTTCTGACTTGCTGATTTACTATGATTTAATGCAATCTCATACTTACTTCAGTGTTTCATGCCTGTCAGGATGATGCTGTATGACTTTGGCCAATGCATCATATTCTGAAAGAAAAAGAAATATATTTTTTATTATTAATTAAACCTACATTATTCTGAGAGTATAGACTCAGAAATAAAAAATCACCTATTATATAGCAATTTCAATTCTTAATCACTGCTGGAAAAACTATTTAATGTTTTCAAACTGGTATGTAAATAAATGGGAACATATAAAAAGGAGTATGTAATTTATAACATACTATAATATTTAGATTTTAAAGTAGGTGTTCAGTCTCAATATAGATGTTCAGATTAAACAGCTTTTCAGATTAAACAGCTTTAAAAAGAAAATTCTGATATGAATTGTCTTTTTGTCATAACCTACTCACTAGTACTTTGTAAGATACTGAGCCACAAAACATGACTCTTAGACACATCTTAAATGCTACCCACTTTTTTGTGCATGATTCGTAAGCACTGGTTTTAGATACAATCTAATGTGTATGTGCTGGTAAGACACTTACACATGTAAGACTTTTAGAGAAAAATCTAAAATCTTATATGAGAAATAGCATGATTTTTTTTAACTGTGTTACATGTAAAGAAGCATATTATGGCTATCCAGGCAACTAACGTGGCCATTTCCTGACCGCAGGATTGTCTATGTGCCAAGCACTTCACTCAGATGGAAAAATTTCAGAATCAAAATGGACATAATTTATCATAAGCAAAAAGTTCAGGTCTACATCTATGAAGAGTTAAGTACTCTGCCTTCCTTCTAAGGTTCTTTTCATCTCCAGTTGAGTCAAAAAAGTCCACAAAACATTTATTTATCAAACAGTTGTATTAAAAACATTTTATCTGATTTTACTGCTTTACCTTAAAAAGAAATCTTTCATTCCATTTGTAGGAAAAAAAAAAACTGTTTTTCCTTAATTCTTAATCTTTTGGTAAAGATGATATTAAAAAGAAAATGCTTCAATTAAAACTCCTGTCTCTTAAAGATGCCTTTCCTAACTGGTTTAGAGGTATTTTGTAAGGATATACATGGATTTGATGGGTGTGTAAATGACATGATCATCTTTGTATACGTGTATGTCAAGACTTCACCTTCCCTTAGAAGCTGAAGGAACATACCTGCATGATTCTTAGTGCTGGGAGTAACCCTGTTTCATTCTTCTGTCTTGATGTTCTAGTGTGCTTTAGTTCTAGTCACTTGAATTGCCACAGGAGGCTTGTTGGTTTTTACTTTGCCTGAAAACATCTCCATGAACTTAGATTTGCCTGATGTCGTATGCCAGTGAGATCTACTTCAGCAGTTTTAAACAAAGACAGTACAGTTGAGCTTTATGTGCCTTTAAAATAACAATTAGGTATTAAATCATTTGACTTATAATGTATGGTTTCTAGGAGGAAGGCTGTAGGGCCACCGCATTTTCACTCTGTACTAGGGTATTAGTACTTTCCCTTGTGCAGTGTAAGATTTGAACACTATCCTGAAAACTGTCCTAATACTTTTAGGACCTAAACCTAAAATATTTTAAAGGGTAACAAAATAATAAAACAGTTCAATGAAAACACAAGATTTTGCTCCTTACCCTGGCGATTTTTTCGAATCCTTTTTGCTTGCAAGATTTGCTTTTTGCATTCAGAAATCTTCTCATGTGCTGCAGCTATACTATTTTCTTTAACAAAAAGATATACAGAACTGTATCAAAATCAAACAATACATGTCAACAAATCACTCTGCTGCACTATAAAGAGATAAAGAGCCATTTGCGACATGGTGGCTTCATAGCTCCATCGGCTTCAAAACCGCACACACTCAGTACTTTAAAAACCCGAAAACTTCATGCATGCATTTTAGACACTGACGAGATGTTTTAGAGCTTTTGTATCAGTGCTATATTAAAATAAAATCATTTGTCATATGTATATATTAGGTTCTCCAGCCCTGACTCAAGCCTCCTCATATTCAAATAATAGTCCAAGAGTAATATTTTTCCTCCTTACCTATATCTTTGTAGATTTTTTCATAATTCTCCATTTCTCTCAGGTTCATGTCATACACGAGAAGAGTTTTTCCCATTGAAAATTCACACTGTGATAAAGTACTCAGCATTCGCTGGTACTGGCTGTAGCTGAAAGAAGACAAGACAGTTATTCCTCAGCAGTATAAAATAGTCACCTACCTTTATACAGTTTACATGAGTAATATAAGTAATAGTTCAATAATAGTAATTATTAAAGAAATAAAGCATTCCAGAGATTCGGTGTATAATTTTTGAAAGCACAGAAACACTGTACAAATTCTATTATCACGCCCTTATTGGTGCAAAGTGAGTATTAATGCCTGGATCAATTTGCTTGTTGCTTTATAAACTTCCCAACTAGGACAGGCTCTGTGTCCCCTTAAATTAGTACTTTAATACTCTAGCACTTCTCTGCATATACAAGCATCTTCCTGGAATTTTTATGCAACTGTTGCAGAGATCCCCACAATAAAATACTACATTGTTGGTCACTTTTTAGACTCTTTACAAAAAGAGTCCTTACCATTGTCCTTATCTAACAGCACAAATGCAGAACTGCCAACTGAAACATTCAAGTCATGGTCCTGTTAGAGTAACGGGACTCTTGGAGCTGGATCAGGAAGCGGCTTGCCAATCTTGAGGGCATTTGCAGCACTGCCAGATTGCCAGATACAGCTTACTAAGTAACTTCTAAACCATTTTTAGTCCTCATTTACTACCACAGTGCAGTGTTTGCACTGGAAATGCCACAGAGCCACACTGAAAAGCAGAGGTATATGTTTTAACTCAAGTGTCCTTTTTCTTTGAAATAAATGCAAGTTCATCTAAATTTCCATTCAAATGCAAAAACAAACTGTAATTCCCAAGGCCGAGCACAGCAATACCCTTCTTCTTGGGATCCGGAGTTGCACCACTTGATGAAGCTCTTCACCAGCAGGTTGATCCTCCTGTCGTCCCCGGCTCCGTCGCCGTCGATGAGCAGCCGCTTGCGGATCACTTCGTCTGGCCAGGAGGGAGAAGGGGAAAACGACGGTTTTAGAGGCCCGCGGGCCAGCCCAGGAAGCCCACGGTGGCTCCGAGCGCTAAGGCCGACCGGGTGCGTTACCCGGAGCTCAGCTAGTGAGGCCAGGACACTGGTTTTGGTTAAAAAAGGGCTGTTTGCAAAAAGTGGCGGCTTTAGGTTGGAGGGAGGCGGATGGAGCGGGCCTGGTGGGCAAGGCAGGAGCTGGGCTGACATGGAGGCCCCGGGGCACCGCGCGGGGCCACGATGGAGCCTGAGGCCGTGGCTAGGGGCTGGCACGAAGGGGCCGGGGCTGCGATGAGGGGCCATGGAGAGCAGGGACCGCGGTGAGAGGCCCGGGGCCGCGGTGAGGGGCCACCATGGAGAGCGGGGCCGCGATAGGAAGCCCGGGGCAGCGGTGAGGGGCGGCGCGGCAGGCCCGGCGCGCGGAGCCGGC
>JAWLRI010000449.1:1729398-1755191 GCA_034781795.1 Crypturellus tataupa
CGCCCCCCGGCACGGCCCGGCCCGGCCCGGCACGTGCGCGTCCTCGAGGGTGGCCCTGGTGACAGGGACCTGGTCGTGCCCCCTCGGGGTTGGCTCTGGGGACAGGGAGAGCAGCCACAGTGCGTCTCAGCCCCTCGAGGGTGACACTGGCAATGGGGACAGTGGCCGTGCCCGCTCATGGCCCCTGAGGGTGTCACTGGGGACAGGGACAGCGGCTATGGCTGCTCATTGCCCTTCTGGTGACAGGGACAGCGACTGTGTCGGGTTGTGGCCCCTCGAGGGTGGCATTGGTACGGGGAGCACAGGCATGTCCGGCCTCAGCTCCTCGAGGGTGGCATCAGGGACAGGGGCCGTGCCTGCCCTTGGCCCCGCAGGGGTGGCATTGGGGACAGGGACGACAGCCGCGCCTGGTCTTAAGCCCTCAAGGTGGATGCTGGGGTTGGGGACAGCAGCCGTGCCCGGTCTCCATGCCTCGAGGGTGTCCCTGGGCACAAGGAGAGCATCCGCAGCCGGTCTGGTCTCCTCCAGCGCGTCCCTGGGGACAGGGACAGCAGCCCCGGCTGCGCTCGGCCCTGGCGCGGTGTCACTGGGGACCGCCACGGCCTGGCGCTTCGAGCTGTGCGTCCCGAGGGGACCGCGGCTCCTCGGCTGCTTGAACGTGGCCAGAACGACCCCCTCGTTGTGTCACTGGTTCATCGGGGAGTTGGGCACGTCCCAGCCATAAGAGCTGGGTCTTCCCGCCTGGAAAAATCAGCCAGAGCTGCCGCTGGAGTGTCCGGAGAACGGAGACGCTCAGGCGTTACTGCTGTCAAATGCTGAGTTTCAGCTTTTTGAACCCCTTTGACACCTGGGCAGCGCTGAAGTTGGCTGCGTTACTGAAATACATGCCATGCTGCAGCAATGACACGTGAGATGTGCGGCCAAAGGCTGACACCGTGGTTCTCTCTGCTCGTTTTGGCTTGCATGTAGGATATCGGCTTGTTCTGCTCCACACATTTATTTTCTTACCCTGGTCAGTGTTTTGTTTTGACAGTTTTAGGCATGTTTGAAAAACCGGTGTAAGAAAAGGACAAAGTCTGTGCGCTCCAATCTGTAGTTTCCTGGTTTAAGGTTGTGAGTGATCACCAGGTTCTTTTTGTCCTGGATAGTGGCATTTAACAGGTATTTACACACTGCTCGGTTGTTTGCAGCCAGTGCTTTGTTTTCAATAGGGACGACTGTCAGATTCTTTGCAAGGTGCTATTGAGAAAACATTGCAGGCAGTGCTCACTGAAACACCACCCCGAGCTTGGAGAATAAAGCACTTCCAGTATAGAAAGTCTGGATGAGTAATTTCTGTCTTGAAGTTCTCATATATTATTACACAATTAGTAAGTGATCTAATTTTACGTGATGATCTAACTTTCCACTTGGTTAAATAAAATTTGGGCCCAAGAATACTCTGAAGCCACAAATTCATTACCCACGTATGTGTTATAAAGACTTCTTTTTATTTTTTTTTTTTAATTCTGGATTTCTTGCTTTAACATATAATTGGTTTGACAAAAATCTTTCCTTTTTTTCCGAGGCATTGCTCCCTGTGGTATAACCCTAGTATTCTGGCAGAGGATAAGAAGAAGGCCTAGCTGAACTTCTCTACATGTGGTTTGTTGGTGCTGTTCCCTCTTTATCAGTTGATTACCTCTCTGAACTGCAATCTTAAGTATCTTAAGCATCACTGCCTTGCCCAGAGGTAACGTATTTGTTGCCCCTATCCTAACTGTTTCCATTTCCACTGTAGATCTGTGCTGATGAGAATTGAAGGCTATAGGTGAAGATCCACAATTACTTGTATCATCCTGTTCTAATACTTTTATATTATGATTTCTCATTTAATCCAACATAAACTATTTTTTTTGGTTATCATTCTAATGTTGGTCAGATGTCATTGTGAAGAGCTTCATAAAGTTAAGTAGGTATTTCCTGAGTAGTTAATTCGGAATACAGTAGTCCATATGATTAGTTAATAATTTTTAATGACTTTATGCCATTCTCATCTTCTTATGTGTCAGTGATTACAAATTTCTACTAACTCAAGAATCTTCTTTCTGTGTTCTGCGTCTTAGGCTCATAACAGCAATTTAGAAAATAAATCCATTGTTTTTCCATTTTTTTTTTTAAGACAGAGCTTTTAGGCATTCATCAGTGTTGAGTTACTTCCTTTTTACTTTGGTGTTAGAACTAGAACTCAGTAAATACCTCATCAAGAATTTTACTAATGCTACATATTGATGTAAAATTCTATTCTCTTTCCTACTTTTTTTGTTGTTTTAGACATCCATGGTGTGTTTTACCTTGTTCTCTATTTACCTGAGTGTTCACTATGTCTATGGAGTCTTTTTTTAGATTTGCTACTTTTCAAAGCAGAGTTGCTCCGTGTGTGAGCATGTAAATAATACTCTTTATTCCATGCGTGTGGAATATGTGTTGCGCTAGGCAGTATGCAAGCACTCTCCTTCCACGAGTTAGGTGTAATGTATACTGTATATCAGGGGAGCACGGTTGATTTATTCTTAGTTATTTATCCCACCCGCCAGTTCTTGTGTTCTCTGCAAATAGTAAGAGCTATAGTTTATGTATATAATTTCACTTTGCTGGCAAAGGGCCTAAGTAGCATTGGGATATCCTTAAGAAATCAGTATTCAGAAGCCAACTGAGAGTCATGCAATAGGAAAAAATGTCTTACACGGGGTATAACACCTTTCTCCCTGCCAGCTCTTTTGGGATAAGTACCTGTGTGTTCGGGCTTTCAACCAAGTGAAATGTGAAGTAATTCTCCCTCTTGCCTCAAACTCCCTTGTGGATGCCATATGGTAAAATCTGGAAACAGCTTATACGTAATAATTTATTACACACCTGTGCTTGTCAAAAGTGTGAAGTGATGCTCTGTAAAGTTCCCAGGTGGCTCTGGGTACAAGAAGTATAATCTAGGTATATGTAGTCCTGCAAGATCCTACATATGTGTACAACTGGTTCAGATTTTTCATCAGTATCCTTTTTTATTTTTTTTACTGGGAAGTGACTTTCAAGTATCCTGGATTTTTATGATAAGGAGATGTGCTAATATTTATTTCTTTCATGGAAAAAAAAATCTGTGAAATAATATTTGAAGTTAAATTAACTTTATGCCTTCTCTTCTTTTCTTTAACTGTATACACATATCTTTATTTTTTTTCCAAGTGAGGAAAAAGTTAAAGGGGAAGATGCTTTTTATAGTTTCAAGGCTATAACAAGTTAAGATTTTGAGAGCTAAGAAAACAAATTTAACTATTGATGAGGTGGATTTAAAATATTTTTCCTAAGCCACCCTAATAATTTATGAGGTGGTTTTAGATTCCAGGTTTTCTTCATGTTGAATAAATTCTAAATCAGACTCTTGAGTGGCCCTAAATCTTGCACAGATCTAAGTATAGTAGGTCACAAACTACAAGGTATTTTTATCCACTCCAACCTATATTCTTGTCAGAAAACCATACCAAATTTTTCTAGTGAGACCTATTTTCTAAAAACCTATGTTAAGCATTACTTTTTATCACCATTATCTCTTTGTTGATTGTTTTCCTTTGTTTTGTCCACGGTTGATGGCAGGCTAAGCCAGAAGTGTTTCCCCATTTTAAGTGATGTTAAAATTGTGTAGTCTCCTTAGCCTCAGCATTTACTAGAAAGCAGCCTCAGTGTTTCAAGAGCTTGTCAGTCAGTTCCACTAAAATTGTCAGGCACAGGCTGCCTAGTTCTGCAAATTTGAAAATCTGCAAATTTTGGGCAGATATAACTGAAATTGGGAGAAAAAATAGTAGGTATTTTTTTAAAAAAACACATAGTAACAGTGTGGTTCTTAGTCTTGTAAAAAGCTTTCCTAACATGGACCTTTGTGTTTCTGCCGAGCTAGCACATTTTCATAGAATTAGAACATAACAGGAGACGGGAGAGTGAAAATACCGTCTCTGGCTGTAGTGACCATAATAATAATTTAAAAAACCTCACACTTTATTATCCAAACAGCGATCCATTTTGCTGGCTACTGCTTGGGTTGCCAAAACTGATTACGTGTATTCTTAGTACCATACTTTAAAAACAAGTCTTCTCTCAGATAATGATGTAACCACAAGTTGTGGACTGCAGGATTGTTTTTTATTTCTTATTTTTCAATTTGTTACTGAAAGATGCTGTAAAATACCTTTTTCTTTTGATTGAATCACTTTGTAAAAGAGAAGTCCTAGAAGTGTTCTGCTCTGCTTTGTTAGTACTACTTTTCTCGTGAAGGCTTATTCAGGGAAACAAAATTTTGTTTTAGTAATTTTTTGAAAAAATAATGCTGTATGGTCATTTTAAGTAATGTTTTCTTAAGGAAGTATCCTGTCTGTTCATTAATTTAGTTTATACTGATGGCATTTGGATACTGCTCTTTGGCAGATATCTTCACAGGAATTATGTAACAGCTTCCCATGTACCGTATCTGGATCCTGCTGAATATTTATGGCACTTGAAGATCAATTATTATTCATTTTAAGATAATCCGTCACTGCTTTATTAAAGCTTGTCAAGCTCCAGTTGGAATCCTATGAGGCTGGAAATGGAGGTGTTGAGGGTTTGGGCTTGCAGCTGAGGGAAGTGCTTAGCTTGTGGAAGCCTCCCTTGCCTCAAAAGGTGCTTTAATTGAGCTCGTGGAAGAACCAAAAGTTGGGAATGGTGCCCTGCTTTGTGACCCCTGTTTTGGGCACCCTTGCATGCTCCTGCTTGGTGAGGAAGTCGAGGTGTTTTCGCAGATGTCTGCTGCAACGCAGGGTCTGAGGCTGTGCGAGATGCGTGGGCAGGTTGCTCGTTTCGTCTAAACGCTGCTAACACCACGGCCTGCCTGCCCATAGGGGAACCCCTGCTGTGCCTGCGGTGCACGACTCAAAATGATAGCAGCTGATTTTAGTATAACACTTCACTTTACGTGTATTTTGTCAGGAAGCAGTCATTTTGGTGGGCAGGATTAGTCAGTTTATCCAGCAGCCCATTACTTTGTTGGCAGCGTATCTTTTGTGTGGCCTCCTTGCTTTTCCTCTGTTTTTCTATATATAATAGAAATCATTTCCTAATTTGCCAGGTCATGGATTTGGTAGCATTTATGCTGCATCCTGAAGATCATTAGCAGCATCCCAGTATTTTTAGAGGAAGAGGTGGGCACTGAATGAGCTTTTAACGCTGACTAAGAAGAAGAATTTGTCTTTGCTGGCACTGAGCCACACAGTAAATGTTTGTGCTTAACTGTGGCTTGAAGCGTTGGATGAACAACAAGAGAGCCGTGAATATCATATCGAATAAGCCGATATTTAAATAAATAACTGCCAGTGCTACTGGGGAGATTTTGCGAAAGGATTAGGAGGAAACCCAGGCATTTCCTCCCCTGGAAAGCAGCTCGTGCCCGTCTTTGGGGTGGCGTTGGGCCGGTCACGTGCGCAGACTGCGTTTGAGAAAGCTGAATCAGAGCGATTGCGCAGCGCCTGAGTCAGCCTTTCAAAGTTTCGTAGAAGCTGATTTCTCTCTGTTGTTTTTCGGTGTGGTTTGTTTCTTTTCCAAAGCAAGGCCCGTCTGGGAAAGCACAGCCACAAGTTTGATGGCCTTGGAGCAGGGCAGAGTAAGCTCCGTGTCATGGGGAGAGGCGGGAAGCAGTGCTCCCCTCTCATAGAAAGGCAGTAGCAAATGTGCAACAGAACCCATCTATTTCTGGTTTTAAATCATTTCTGTGCTTTGCTTTGGAAATTTTTACAGTTTTAAGAATATTTTCTCCTAAGGGAAGGGATGCCTCCGCGGGTAGATATTTAAGAACAGCGACAATTTGCAGTTTCTGTAGAACGTGCTGGACTGGAGCGGGTGCTCGTGCTTTAATTCCCGAGTCAAGTACAAGCCTGAGCAGTGAAACAGAAATAATCTGAGGCCCAGTCACGTGCCCTGGTGATTCCTGCTTGTTTTATGTTTTACTGTGTCATATGTTGAATGAAAACAGTGCCTTGCTGATAAGTTAACAATGGTCAGAAGCCGCCGTGGGTGACAGCAGCGGGAATCCTACGCACGAGTTACGGCCTTTTTAGGCAGCAAACATGCTTTCCTCTGTGGTTTTTAATCATTTATTTATTTATTTAGCGTGTGTGTGTGCGAGCCAAACATGGCTGCGTAACTTTGGCTTCCGTTGGTGTAGAAGCAAGTGGTTTAAACAAATATTTTGGAAGATGTGCGTGGGGTCGGTGCCAGCCGGTCACCCGCCCGCAGAGCCTTGCAGAGGCGGATGGGGAGATGCAGGTCGTGCCTTTTCCTTCTTCTCTGCCTCCAGGTTGTGCCAAGGGAAGGCCGGGAGCGGCTGTGGCCGTGTAATGATTCCGAGAAGGTGGAAGCAGGGGGCAGTGCTTGATATTTGCTGGTATTTCCTAAGAATTATGAAGCTGGATCCCATCTGGATCAGCCTGAAGGAGAGGACAAATCTGCCCATTTTCTACACAGCAGCTAAAGGAGGAATGTGCCTTAAATCCTGCCTATTCCCAGGGCTAAGCACCTTCCTCTAGGGAGCGTTTGGGATTCTCTTGCATGAGGATCATGAGCCCTTTATTTCGCAAAGGGAGCAAAGGTCGATCTTTGCTTTCGAAACCCAGGAGGTGGTAACGGTCCTGCCTCATTAGCGGAGTTGTTGTGGGAGATGTGAGCCCAAGTATCCTTCTTCCTAAGGGAATTAGATCACCTCACTCCTTCCATCTCACTCCTTCCATCAGAGCAAATTCCGTAGTCACCAGAGTCCTGACTGGTAGGAGGTGGTTTTTCCTGAATGGATGTGACTCTGGAGCCCGGTGCTTGGGTACTAGATGACTGAGGACCCAAGCATCAGGACATGGAAGAAGATAATCCATGAAAGCAAGTTAGTCGTTTCTGAAGTAAGAAAGGAAAACTGTGCAACCGTAGCAAAGATCACTTCCTACGTGAAGATCTGATCCTGTTCAAAGATGCCTGTTTTCCTGCTTAGTAATATCTACACTTTGTGTGTGCAAGCAGGAGTAGAATTTTGATTTGAAAACTGTAGGCAAATCAAAAAACACAAGGTAGGGAATAAAATAATTTGTTTTGTAAATGACTTCGGAAATGGCGTAAAAGGTAAATAAAACAATTACTTTCAATCTTCTTAGCAAAGGAGGAGATAGACATAAAATACCATATATATAAAGTACACACATACGCTAATTCTCACTTGATAGGTGAAAGTGGCTGTCACAGAAACCATATGCAAGCTGGAGGCAATTCATTTAATAGTATTCACAGAGTATTTAGCCCCAAATATAATTCCTTTTAGTAGGTTTAGAAAAAGTTCAAAGTAATTTGTGTTATCATCATGTTTTAGTTGGCTGTTGGTATAAACAAGCATTTTGTTTTGGGGTTTTTCTTGGTTTTCAAAATTTCGGTGCAGCATGCATGACAGCCAACTGCGTAAGCAGTTCTCTTTGTCCCTCCACCTTATACCTTTGTTTTAATAACATTAAAATTTTGATTATATGTGATAGAATTGAGCTAGTAAAAAAAGAAAAAAATCAATATATTTAATTTTGTTACTTATGTGAAAAAAGGATTGGCTTGTAAAAGACAAGAGTAGAACAAACTATGCTACTAATAACTGCAAGTATGCACCTGCGATTTTGTGGTTCACTGTAAATATTTTCACTTCAGTTTCATTGCTGTGTAGCTTTGGCATTTGTGTTTGTTTATTTTTTTCATTTTTGTGCTTTTTAGTGCCTGCAAAGTGTATGTAAAGTTAGAATAGTGTTGAACAATAAAATAACATGAATTAAAATAGTGCACATGTATATTAAAAATAAAACATGTAGGACTTATTTTTTAATATGTGATTTTAGGTAATGAATTGGAAATTTAATTAAAAATGCCTAGTTTGTACTTGAGCTGCAGCCACTTTGCCAAGGTTGGAGTAGGAGGCTACTTAGAATCATTTTTCTTAGTAAAACCTTTCTTCCCTTTTTTCTTAATCCACAAACAGGAGCAACTTGCTGTAACTGTAGATAAAGTGTCATCAAACAAATGGAAGGAAATAGCCCGAGCGCTGCTATTTTCAAATGTTTACGTTAAAGGAATTGCCTGTCCCCATCTTGGGAGCACTTGAGAGTATTTTGAACTTTGCCCGTGAAAGAGATTGAAGTGATTTCAATGGGGCTTCACACAGTACTGAGGAGGAATGATTGCATTTATGAAGAGCACTTCAAACGGAGATTCTGCAGTGAGTTTAATTAAAAAAAAAAATCACACAATTTTAGCTGCTGAGGTTGCTTTAGAATATAAAATGAACAGGGTAATACTGGATCCGTGTGGGGCTGGGTGCTGTTTTGGGAATCAAGGTACCTTTCAGGGTAGATTTTTATTTTTACAAATCTCAGCAGTGAAACATATACAATGTATATAATCTTGGTGCCAAGTGTGTCAGCAGCTTGATAGGATTTTCCTCTTTGTAAACATAATAACATAAAAGACATGTAAAACACAATAGCTACATGTGTTGGACGTGCACCTATAAGACTAGCTATCTCATATGTTGGCATAGACCCCTAACAGCATGAAAACACAGGTGAGGAGTTTCATAATGAGCTTTTTCTTATGGATTCCCCTTTATTTGTAACTGCCTCTTCCAGAGTCCGTTCCCCATCATGTCTTTCTAGGACTAGTTACTAAATTTGGCGCAGAGAGTTGCAACTCCAAGACAGCCATTTTGCAACCTACGTGTTCTTCTCTTTCTGCTTGTGAGTATCGCTGCTCTTGTTGCTCTGCCGTGGAGAGGGATGCTGTGAGAATGTGTTGCTTCCCACCGAGATTTCTTCAAGTGTTTCCTCTAAATAAGCAGTTGTTCTCTGCTGCCTTCTGCACAGGTGGTATCGTTCAGTGCTGTCTTTGGGAAAAAATAGGACTGAGCAACCCTAATGCAGGGAGAGCTCGTTGTAGGGGCGGGGGAGACGCAGGACTGTTTGCTGTGGTTGAGAGAAGTATTTTGGTAATTCAGTTCAAAGCGGTTTTGGTTTTGTCTTTTTTTTGTTGTTGTTATAGAGCTACAGAGGTAGGAAAAGAATATTACCTTAACTGTGTGTTCAGAGTCAAAGATTGTTCCTTTTGTTTTAATAAGGAGAAATTTGGGGACTTTGATATAGATGCCTATTATACTGAAGCTTAGGAGTAAAATTTACTTAAAAAAAAAGAAAATGCAATATGGAGAGCCTGAGCATATAATTAAAATGGTTTGAGGATTTATAAAAGAAAAACAAAAGAATTCTTTTTTGTGATCGCATTTTGCAAGCATCTGCTCTGAAGCTTTCAGATTAATTTTTAATTTTTACTTTTCTTCTCTTTTGGCAAGCAGTTTTTCCACGTTTCCAGGGCTTCAGCAGCTCTCCTTTGTGCCCTGCCTGTGATGGCAGCGGGAATGTGCGCAGTTCTGCCGCAGAGCGACGGGACCAATCTCCTTGTATTTGTGCTCACCCGTAATAATGCCAATTCCAGTATCTCAGGAACATGAGTTGAGTTTTTGAAGTGGCAGGAATATCACACATACTTTTAGCTGGATTATGTGTAAGTACAAAACACTAAATCGGAAAGGTGTGTTGGCTTCAAGAGGACCCTGGTAATAGGTTAAATAGCAGCCAAGAAGATGCAGTTTGGGCCAGTATTGTTTTCTTGTGGACGTGTTAAAATGTGAGAAAAAATCACCCGCTGGTCAGTGGTGTTTCCATCGCTTGAGGCCTTTAAGAACAGGTTAGACTCCCTGTATCATCCTGATGGCTACTGCAGTTATCCTGCCCTGGGGCTGCAGGACGGACTGTCCGACCTTCGGAGGCTCCTTCCATCCTCTTTTTGGGTAACAGATCTGCACACTGAGTAGATTTTTATAGGATTAGAGTATGAGACTGATCTATATTGAAACTAATTTTGCGCTTTCTGTGACCTGTTTAGTGGTTGTTTTTCAATTGCAGTTCTTACCTGTAAGGAAGGCTCTGGTAGCTGCCACATACACTAAGTAAAGGATATGTTTTTGCTTCTGTTTAGGTATTATTTTTTTTGCTGTAATGTTACAGGCAGGTGAGTTGTGGAATTGCAAAAACTTCAGAGGATTCACGCAGTGTTTTATGGGGAAGACTGTGTCGTAAACACGGATCTGCTGGAGCGGCTGCATGCAAACAAGAGGCAGAACTTGTGGTTTTCAAAGACTACAGCTTGACAATTGGTACATGAGCAGGTAGTTCAACAGTGAGTTTTGTAATCAGACTTAATTTTATCTTCTCTGTGAATTTTTTACCCCCTGAGAACCAGTTCATTTCTCGGTGAGACGAGCAGTAAGTGGGAGCTTTGCTGAGTGATCTGGAGATTGTGCGTCTCCAGCAACAGGGATAAGGTGAGAAGAAATCCTGTGTTTTTATTGCTTCATTAGCAATACTCCTGGTCATGAGCAGAAGAGGAATGAGGAAGCTGGAGAACTGATTTCTTGACAAGACATTAAAAGCTGTGATTAGTAAATTATTTTAATAACTGCAGAATATGCTATCAGACACTTACAGAGTCGTGGCTTGATACGAGAATGGTTTGCAGAGAAAGCAAGTGCTACGGGGCATATGTTCAAATGCAAATTATTATATATTTTTCCAGATAAATGATAACCAAAATTCCATGCTTTTATTCAGCTAATGAATATCCAGCAGTTAATTAATGCTTGAATATACAGTGTCCTATTAATAGCTACATAGGTTTTACATTAGTAGTAGGAAAAAAAGATGGTATTTATATAGGATCATAGACAGCCCCAAATCAAGACATTATATAAACATGTGTCAAATTTACATTATGTAAGAAGTCTTCTTGGCTTAAGTGGATTTGTGTAGACATTTAAGCCAGTAGTATATTGGGGTCAGTATGAAAATATCTCTTAAAATGAGAATATTAAGGGTTTAAAATTAAGATTCATGTCACTAGAAAGACATTTTTTAATATCATAAGTATGACTAATATTAATGTTAAAGTTTCCATCAGCGTTTTTACGCAGGTTGTCTTTCTAAACTATAAACATTGGCTATTGCATTTTCAGCTAATGCTGGAACTTTGTGAGCGTGACCTGTAGGAATGACCAGAATGTGTCAGGACAATAGGTTTGGCTTTTTTTTTATATATATATATATATTATTTTGTTGTCTCTTAAAGCAGACAAGACAAGAGTGTTTCTGAGGAGACTTTCAACTCATTCCAAAATCAGTCCGAAACAGAAGATTTACTGGAAAGGAAGTGTAGTGTTTTAGTTATTTTTCCTGCATATACAACTCAAGTGTTTATAATGAAATGCAACTGGCTTTTCAGTTTTCAGGGAAAAACTAGGAGACACGGGGTGCATGCTCATTAGCCAGAAGGCGTGTTAAGAAGAGGACTCCAAATAGTTTGCATTTTTCAAGGTAGTTGTAACCGTGTACAATGTGAGTTCTTGGTGCCTGAATGGTTGGGATTAACATTTCTCTCATTGCTCCCATGTTTTTCTCCGTAACAATCCCGTGTTTCGCGGGAGCTGGTGCTCTCTGACTCTAGGTGGCAGTCACTGGTAGAGCGGAGGGATCGCACCGGCCTTGCTTGCCTGGGATCCTGCGAGTCCCTGCGCTGGGTGGCTTCTCGAGCAGGAATTTTTATGGTGTTGGACAGCAATAAAAACATCACCTCACCCTCTCTCCCTTCTGATCGGAGAGATACTGTGCTGCAAGAAAGAAAGGGAAAAACAAAGCAGGAACTATCAGAAATTCAGAAATACTACTATGAAACATTCGCAAAAAAGAGTTTTAATAATGGCGAGAACACCTAAGGACTTCCCCCTAGACTGATTGTTCTAAATTAAGAGAAATTATGTTTTTATTTGTAACACGGGAAATACCAAAGCCTCCCACTGAATTCATTTTGAAAGAGTAAAGTAGGTCGAATAAGTTGCAACCCCCAGTAAAAGGAGTGGAGGAATGTGGGGGTTTAATCCTGTTTGAAAGAGAATAGGAAACCCTTGCGGTCTCATGGACACGTGTGGTTAATGAGTGTGAGAAATATTTCTGTTTTCTTCAGACATCGCCCCCTCCCCAGTACGCAGGAACTCCTGTAGCTGGACATCTATAGTGCCCAGACTCTCTTAATTTCTATATTCCCTTTGATCATTTTACAGGTAATTCCTTCCATTCATTCTTGTTCTCATGCTGTTTTCACTCTGCTGTGTCTCTGCAGTTTAAAGCAGGATATGCTTCTTTTTAATTTTTTTTTCTCTCCATTCCTTCCAACACCAGTCACCACCAGGCAGTGAGATGGTACCTTGCAGGTAGGGATGGCAGCAGCACCCAGGCGAAGGACAGACAGTTCCTCGATACTCGCTGGGCAGGGAAAATTGCATTTCAGGAGACGACTTACTGCTTGATAAGAAAACTGTTGTGATAATAAATACAGTTGAAAACCAGGAATTAATCTATACATTATATTGATCTCTGGTTTCAAACTCAGTGCCAAATTGCAGTTTTGTTTACGTACATGCAAATCCCAAGAAACTCTTTGGAAAGCACTGGAGTCTTTCTGGATTTACGAAGCTCTACTTAAGATCAAATTTTGCCCTCCAGCTTCAATAACAAGGAAATGATTTGTTGTTGTATCGTGTATTGCATTAACTACTAGTGTTAGTAAAGGGGTTCTGATGCCGTCAGCACTTTGGAAATATTCTGCAAGAAGGCAGCCCTTGCACTAAAACATCAGTAACTGAAAACAGAAAGATCTTCATTCTTGTTTAACGTAATCATAGGAGCAAGCCTTTAATTTTGATTTTTACATACTATGCTGTAGCCCTTTTAGCTGCAAAAGAATGAGAAAGCAATTAGAGCTTAAATTAAGCCTCAATTTTTATGTTTATAGTGAAAATATAAATAGCATATATACCAGGTTTTATAATTCACATGTCAAGTGCATTTCCAGAGTTGTCTTAAGAAATACAGCCCGTCATTTGAGAGCGAAAGCTTTCTAAGAGTTGGCAATAATCTAGTACAGTTTCCTGTGTGAAGATCATATGCAAGAGAGACAAGATAGAGATACTTCTGGAATTATGTCAGGATTATATATTAGTATGTCAGGCATCCCAGGCCCTAATAGATTGCACAGTACAGTGATAATGAGGAGTGATGGTTTCTGTTGCCAGCCCTGCCTTGGGCCCATTAGGTAACTATTGGGAAATCACTGGTTCTTCCTCAATTTCCCTGTTGGTAAAAATGATGATAATGATGTGGATTTTTTGTGTTTCTTTTCGAGATCTAAAGGGACTCTTTAAAAATGAGGTATTACAAACATGATGAGAAATACAAGGGGTAAAAGATGCATCTGTATTTCATACAGCTTAGTGCTGGCAACTGCTTATAGCATTATTGATTCTGGTGTTCTTTCCTGTTGAGGGTATTACTATGTACTTGTTCACAGGCTTATAGAAAAATCGGACTATTTCTTATGCTAGACTCTCTTTCAGCGTTTCGTTCAGAATTTAAGGATCGCCTGCTTTGATTCTTGCCCATCGCCATCCTCCTGAGGGATGGTTAAAGCTTTCGTTAATGGAGGATAAAGCCAGAAAAGATCTGTCTGTCTTCCTTTTCTTTATCTCCTCCCTTTCTATCCCGCAGTCTCTCTTTGGCCATTGAAAATGTAGGTCATATTGCATCACCATGAAGTGGAACAGTCAGAAAGGTGTTTGAAAAATGCTGACATCCTTAGCCCAGGGTGCATGCCAGGGTCCTTTGTTTACAGTGGGAATAGTGTGGTAGCTGTTTAAGAACCAACAGCTCTGCTAAGGTTAGTGCTATGGTACCTAAATCGAGTCAGATTTTATGGTGATTTTCATCTGCCTGGAGTAGTTTAAAATTAAACAGATAAAAAATAACCGCTCGCAATAATGACATACATGAGGAGCTAATTTGAAATCTTTAATCTGCAATAAGCATCACTGTGCAGTGGAATAATATATTACCTTTAACAGGGGAGCTCAGTAACAAATTTTGCAAATCATGTTAATCATGTGCTCTGCATTGTCCTGATTAGCTGTGGCTTTCTGTCTTGAAAAGTATGTATGTTTTTATGTTATATATTTGTGTATTATTTTAAAAATTATTGTTTCACTTCACTCATTTTTTTAAAGGGCCAGCCAGGATGTTATTTATTTAAAAGGTGGACATTTCTGATATCCAGTATCTTTATTGCTTGCTTACCAGTCTTTTGTTTTTTTCTGTGTTTTTGATATAATATGAGTTACAATCAGTGTGCAATGTTTCTATAACATCAAACACAGAACATGTCTTCCTCTTCTCTACAGTTGTACACAAATACAGTTTTTAAAGGTATAAATATAATTGTGATTATCCTCATGTGTCATAGTCTGTTCCTGCAAGCTGGTGTGTTTTAAGGATTGAACTTTCCAATGGTCGTGTAATCATGGTGTAAGATGCAGGCATTTTGAGGTATAAGGCAAGATACAAGCATATAGAATATCATTCATTATTTATGAAACCAGGTATTTTTCTGGCCTGCCTGTTCTGTGCCTTATGTGGCTGTATTTAAGCAGCTAAAGCTATTTAAATAGCGATATGCAAGGGCTTCTTATGACTTTGTTAATCTTGCTGCTAAGGAAGATTTCAAAGTTACATGAAAAAATCATTGTGAGATAAAGCTGAAATTAGTTATAACATGGTTTATTTGGGAAAATAATGAATGCAAATGTATTTATGTTGCAATTAGGTGAAGGAGAGTGGCAGTAATCAGTGTTGGAGCCCCTCAAGTGCAGCTTGCTCTGCATATAGTATGGGAATGGGAATTTTTTATCAGTTTGTTTAGAAGTGCATGAAAGGTACTTCTCCAATGACATCTCCATTGACACTTCAATATTAGATATTTAAGTCTGACCCTTCTCATTATCTATGAAGATTCATGTATGTCTATGAAGTAGTTTTAGAATAACTTACTTTTTTATTGTGTACTGGGAATTTTGCTGCATTTTGGTTTGCACAAATACATAGTAAATATTTAAGTACTTGCAAGAAGTATTTTCCATCTGTTCATTGCATGAAATCTTGAGAGGCTTCAGCTTTGTAACTGGTATTTACAGAAGTTTGGTACGTTACCTTTATTTGAAATATATAACTAGTCCTTATTTTTGCATCTGTAAAGATATTCTGGAGGTAGCAGGTCCTGAGTCTGTCCCCAGCATGGGGTAGATTGTCCTGCGAGTTGCTCTGTTTTACTCTGGAGCAGTAGCCCGTAGTCTAGTGCTGGCCACCCCTTATCCCTTCAACAAGCATCTCCATTTCTCCAAGCAGCAGAATAAGGTCTCATTAGGTTTACCTGCAATCATAAAAGGTCTAAAATGAAGCCTAGTGTCAGGATGATTATTCATTATTATGTCCAAATCTTTATTTTATCTTAAATTAAATACTATACATTATTCGTGGTAACAATGCCTGTTATCTATATAGAAATAATTTTGTGTGGGTATAGCTTTTGTTGCACCAGGCTGCAGCTTCCTCTATCACTAGCTCTTCAGAGTTTTAAACAGCAATTGCAGCCAGGTTTCTTTGATTTTTTTCAGGCACAGAGAGTAATAATGTGAACTCTGCTTTGAAAATGCAGGCCTCTTTCCATGTTCTCGTGTTGCTGCTTTGACTATAGTTGTCATCTTTCCATCCTTCCGCCAGCTTTCCCTTCTCCAGCGTAGCCAAGAGCCCACCCTGCGGAGGAAGAGCCCCCGTGGCTTCTGCCCACTCTTCCCAGTGAGATGCTCCCCAGGCCCTGCTCTGCACTGGCAGCTGCAGATCTAACTGAGCTGCTGCAGCCTCTCCATATGGATCATTTCCATTCATTGCCACCCGTTATCCGGAGCGTGTTGTCTTCAAAGAGTCCTCGAGCTGTCACTTTGTGCTTCTGAAACTCACTCTCTTGACTTCCTTTAAACGCTGCTCCAGAAGTAATCCCTACAGCAAAACTCCAGGGAGGTGGCATAGATAGTACACGGTGATCTCTTGTATGTAAGAATAAAATCTGCACCTTCATCTGATCGGTTATTTTTGCCATATATGTAGATTTTTAACTCTTTGGAAAACACTTCTATTTAACCGATATGGTTCCTGATTTTTTTTCCATTTTCCTGGAGCTTTCCTTTTATGTAGCTTATGAGTAAAGGTAAAATGAAGAGTATTTATGCACTTAGCGTTCCCATATCCAGAAGAAAACGGGAAAGAAAGAGAAGGGACTGCATGAAGGGGTTGAGACTGGATGAAGCATTGAGTGACCTGTAAGGGGGATGGATGGCCCATGTGAATTTAGAGTCTTCCTCGCCTGAATAAAGGCAAAAAAAAAGGGATTTTGACAGTCTGCATTTCATTTCCTGGCAAGCACCTGGAGGAGCTACAGAGAAAGGTTTATTTTGTAGAACTCAGTGAAATTTCAGTGTGAAGCAATGGAATAGAATGGTTTCTGAGGCTCTTACATATGCAGAAATTTGCTAAATGATCAGTTGCCCCAAAACTTATTAGCTATAAAGCAGAACAGTGACTGCAGAGGAGAGAGAAAATAATGCAGTGCTTGCTGGCAAGTACTACCCACTGAAGAGGACAACATTTTGGATTTTGAAAAGTCGTCAGGATATAATTAAGCTCTGATGCAGTTCTTGGGATCCAGAGCGTCGCTGAGCAGAGCAAAGCTTAGTAAGGCTTAGAAAGAGTAAATATGTCTGTGGGTGATCCCAGTGAAGGTAGGGTCAGCTGGTAAGCTGTGCTTTAAAATGAAAAAGCAGGTTTTATCGTCACTGGATAAGGAGTGTTTAAAAACATGAGCTCAGTTTGCAGACAGCTTCCCCGAGAAGTAACAGAACCCAGGAAAGGCCTCGTCCTGCACCTTCCACGGGGGCAGAAGAGCCTAAAAGGATGGCTTGGATGCCCTCCTGGGCTGCATTCCTCATGTCTGGACTTTAATCCTTTGAGAGGAAGAAAATAGTTGTGTCTGAAGTGGTATCCATTCACAGCACAAGGTTGGCTTGCGTAAATCCAGCTTTATGACTTCTTATTAGATTAAAAAAAAGGACCAGTTTAATTGCAAAATGCTTATAAAAGTCAATTATTTGATCTTCAATGTAACCTGTATGTAAGGATGGTTGAAAAATGCTCTTTTAAGTTCTAACAACGCTTTGGGTTAGCTTTAACCAACTAAGCACTGATTTAGACTAAACCAAGATAAACTATGCTTCAGTTTATTTTGTGTAAACAGAAAGTTTATAAATCCTAAATTTAAATGATTTAAAAACTTTTCCTAGATATGACACAAATTGCTTATGTGGAAAAGGCCTCGATGCGTGTAACCTTCTAATTTTTGATAAATTTTTCATCGGCGATACAATAATAGGCATTACTGACTGTTACACGAGTGATCATTTTCAGCCATCTGAGATGCATGACGTGGTGGTGAAAATGCCAATGGCCGCGTAGCAAGGGCTCTTGTTGTTGGAGTCATGCTGTATTCCGCAAAAATCCTGTGCAGAAAATCCAGCACAGTGTCGTGCCCAGCTTGTGATACAGACACAGCCTCTACTTGGGAATCTGGTCAGTAATATTTAAATGCAGTACTAGGCTGAAGATTGGGATTTCAAGCAATGCATACCTTTGGGGTAATGTCACAGTGCTGTTTAAAGACCTGCGCTGTGCATGAGAGGACATAGCGACTCCCTGCTTACCTTTCAATTTTAAACGCTTTGCAAGAACTGTTTTCGTGGAACGGAATACGTGCTTCATAGGAGTTTCTGAGAGAGAAAATTATCGTTAGGAAATTGAGATGAAGCTTCAGATGTCTCATTGTTGCACTGTTCCTGTTTTGTTGCAGAATTAGTCCGATAGAAGTTAGAGAAAGCTTCCAAAATCTGAACAGATGAAGATCAATTGATAAATCAACCCAGTGATTCACCATTCTTGCAAGGTACTGTGATATGCTTACCAAAATATTTTCCTTAAGCATAATATTCACATAGTTTAGATGGGAGGAAGCGTGGGGAACAGGATATTAACAGAATTGCAAAGTCTGAAGTGTTACCAGATGCAGCGTGGGGATTTTTTTTCTTAAATGTGATGTTTAATATATCTTTTAGTGGGAAATAAAGTGATCTTTACGGGAAGGGACCTCAATGCATGTAGCAGGCAAATCTTAAAAAGATAAAGGAAGGTTGGATTATATATCTTAACTATATAGATAAATTATATATAACTATATAGATAAATTTCCACATTTCCATGTTAATCTAAAGCATTTGAGTGCAGTTATGCTACTGAAGTATATCATGGCCTGCTGTAACTGCATCAATATGTTCATGCATGTTTCCCATGTTCAGCACGTAGGAAAGTAAACTGAGGCAGGAACTGTACAGTTGTCTAACACCGTGGATTTCCTCTTCACAACTAGTGTCACGGTAGAACACTTGGTAAAAAATAAATAATTAAATAAATAAATAAATTGAAATTTTGGATAAAAAGCATGTATTACAGATTATTTTATCAGATGCTGCTAATTCCTTAAGATGATATCTATCTTTCTCTGTTTCCCTTACATTTATCTCTAACTCATGACATGCATTTTAGCATTTTGCATATTTTTGCTCCATACCAAGGAAGAAAAAATATACAATCTTTAAGTTTGTATTCTTCCTAGGCGTAGACTTGAAGAATCTACTCTGTTACAGCCTAGCTGTTTGTTTTTTTTTTTTTCTGGGAAAATCATCTTTCAGTTTCTTTTAAAATAGACTGTAGCAGAAAGTGTCATTATAGTTAGCATGGGGCTGGCCTGCAGAATTTACTTAAGTGGCAGAGTTAATCTGAGCTCAAGAAGCGCAAGGAATGTTTGTCATGGTGTGAGTCTTGCAGTGCTGTCCTCTCTTGAACAGCTCGGCTACAACTTTTGCTTTCCTCCCTCCACTTTCCATTTGAAACTTTTTTCTGTGGAAAGTTTATATGAAGACAGGTGCTCTCTCAGGAGAAGAAACTTTGTAAAACTGTTATTTGTGGGTTCCCTTTGCAAAGCTGTACAATTTCTAGATACAGGTTTGGAGGGGCAGGTTTGTAGCTCAGCAGCTCAGGTTTCTGATTGAGAGGGCACAACCTGAGATGTGGTTTGCTAGTAGGCAAAACTCAGATACAGCAGATCTTGTCCTGTGTGTTGCGCAGCGAAGACTGTGTAGGTTTTTGGCAGTACTGGTTTTCAAAGTAAACACATCCCATTGTTTATTTTTACACAGAAAATTAACAATAGAACCAGTAGAAAATTAATTCAGCTCTTTGCCATTTGATTTATCTAAATGGAATATTAGAAGATTTAAAATATATGGATAAATGAAGAATTCATTTGAGTGTGGAAACATTAGATGTACTATTACATTAGAGCAGAATTAGGGTAAATAGTCTTAACGCAGATCATGTGTCTCTCTTCCTTTACATTCCTGTGAATGTCTACCTGGAGGAGAGCTCTGAAGATCAACTGCCCCAGCCTTCCGCTGAAAGCAGGTTATACCCAGAGGCCCGTCAAGATGACCTGGAATATTTCTAGCAAGGGAAGTTCCACCATGTCTCTGGGCAACCTGTTCCAATATTTAATTTTTCTCAGTGAAGGATTTTTTTCTTACATCTAGACAGAACTTCCCCTGAAGCAGCTTGTGCCCATTGCATCTTGCTCTGCCTGTACATCTCTTGTGAAGAGAATACCTCCATCTTCTCCATAACCATTTTCTACATATGGGAAGACTGTGATCAGATTCCACGTAAGTCTTTTCTAGGCTGAACAAACTAAATTCCTTCATATTTCTTCATACGTTAAGTTCCGCAACCCTCCACTCATGTTACCTTTTGCTGGACCCTATCTAGCTTTTCTAGGCTCTTGAACCTTGTTGGGATGCACCAAAACTGGATCAGTATTCCAGGTATCACTTAACAAGTGCCAAGTCCAACAAAATAATTGCATTCCTTGATCCCTTGGCTCTGCTTTTACCCTTCATTGCTGCCAGGGTGCTCTGCATCTGCTGATGCTTGTTCAACTTGATGTTCACCAGGACCCCAGGTCCTTTCCAGCAGAACTATGCCCCAGTCAGGCCAAACCTGTGCTGCTGCTTCAGATTGTTGCATACGTGCAGGACTTCACATTTATGTTTGCTAAACCCAGCACAGTTTTTGTTGGTCGAGGCTTCCACCTTGTCGAGGTCTGTCTGTTATAGTGACTGCTTTTACCTCTCCTCCAAGTTTTGTGTCCTCTGAAAATGTATTGAGGGTGTATGCAATCCGATCATCCAGCTCATGGTAAAGATATTGAATAAGACTGGACCCAGTATTGACCCCTGAGGAACTCCACTTGTGACTGGTTGCCAGTTAACTTAGAGCCATTAACCATGACTCTTTTTGAGCACGGCAGTTTTTTGTCATTTTCTACTCATCTTATGGTCCACATATCTGCTCCATACCTGTGACTTTCTAACCATGGTAGGGCTTTGCATCAGTCAACATTCAGCACCCTTGGATGTGTCCTGTCAAGTCCCACAGACTTTTGTATTTCCAATTTGTATGCTATTTTACTGCAAACTTGGCAGGGGGGTGATCCGTGTAGATAGCTGAGGATATGAGGACTTGACAAGCAGTTCTCATGGTGGTCTCACAGGAATCTTGAGCCGTGTGGGTTGTGTTCAGGATCTCCTCCATCAGGGGATGGCCTTGGAGCCCTGTAGAAAGCTGACAAGAAACCAGGCACATTACGTGCCTGTTGGCACGTGCTAGTTAGGTCTCATCAGAAGATAGCTGATATCAAAGTGTTTACATTAAGTGCTCAGATTTCAGTGAATGGAAACTCAGCACAAACGTTTTGTTAGAATCATTTTGAATAGCTGCCTGTGTGAATCACACTAAATTGTAATATTATATTCTCTGTGTATAAATAAGAATTCAAAAGATCATACCTATTCTAATTCTTTAGATTAAAATGATTCATCTGTGTAATTAGGTTGCTGAAATTGTTTTAACATTGGCAAATAGAAGAAGTGATTTTAGTACCTTGCCTAAAATAAATGAAGATTAGTTTGATTTCCAAATCATTAACTGAATGCACTTTGTGTAATCGTATTTAGTAAAAATTGCAAAATTTGTATCACTATTCAATGTTTCCTTTGTAAAACATCTAAGCAGGGCAATGATCTGCTTAGCTCATTTTTCTGCTATGTAATCATTCTTGAAGAAATATGACCAGCATTTAACGACAGTTAAGTAAAAAAGGAAGTAGTTAAAATATTTTGTTACATACTATGTGTCTTATAACACGTAGCGATGACATATGTTTATAAATTGGGTATAAAATGTTCTATTATCTCCAGCTTAGTCACGGGGAAGTTTTGATAAACATGCTGGACATATGCAACATATCGTTGTGCTGTTATCCTAATCCTAATGCAGGCTTCTTCTCAGATTTGCTTACAGTTATCGGTCTCTGTTCCTTCTCCTCAAATAAGGAAAGTTAGGCCTTTTTTGTTGTTGTTTTCTCTGGTCTAGGTGGCTAGAGGTATCCATGATAATTTCATGTTTCTGCATTTAACGGAGTAGCTGAATTTCAGAACTTCTGAGCATCTTCAGCTCCCCCACTGAAGTATTTCTCGTATATAAAATTAAACATATCTACCTAGTTTCCAGAGTCTGTGGAAAGAAAGGATAATAAACTGGCCTGATTTATTCTGTAAATATCTGTTGTCTGCTGCTCACGACAATCACTCACTGGCATCTTGCTTTTGTGTGTGATAAGAAAAGGAGAAGTCACTCAATTTCATTGGAAGTGAGAGTGCACTGCAGATTACCATAATGTGTTTTCTTGATGTATTTATGTTTTTCTATAGCAGAGGCTTAAATGAAATGGTCTGCTTTATTATGTTTGGACAGTTCTCCCCCTATCTGGACATTCTGATTTATATGAACTTTTTATTTCCTGCTTTCCAGCTTGTCAAATCATATTCTTCTACCTCTCATACTTGAGACGTATTTTACAATGCACAAGAAATACTCCCAGTTCCACTGCTGTCAGCAGGAGCTGACACGAGGTCAGGATTTCACCTCAGTGTATCAGCTGCTTGAGTTGTTATTTCATCCTGAATCTCATCTACCAACAAGCCTTCCCTGCTGCTGTTTGTTCCTACTCTTTAAGGCTGTCTTGATCACTTCACACCTTTGAGCTGGATTTAACTTGGTTTTCCCTTGGGCTGTGATGCTCTTCAGATCATTTCCCAGACTTTTTTTAAAGTGGATTCATGATTTTTCTTTCTTTTGAGTACTGATAGTAGTGACACCCTCATAGCTTGTCTTGCCCTTCCCACTTCAATTCATGCATTCTTTAGCTTTAGTTCTGGAAAGTCTTTAGTGAATCCTATCATTATCCTTTTGTTCTTAAAGGAGTTCAAGTGCAGATTTGGCCTTCCTTCTTCATGCCAGTTAAGAATTATGCCATCCCAGGTCTCACACAGAGGTTGTCTTACAGATTCTAATTGTTCCTATTGAACGTCTTTGCGGGAGTGTGTAGCAAAAGAAGGAAACCTGACAATAAAGGTGAAAAAATGCCTGCAGTGGCAGCACACAAACGTTTCCACAGTTTTAACTGGCTGGATACTGTTTGTATGAATACATTTTATCATATGATTGCAAACCACAACCAACATGGTGTTAAATTCATTTAATGAGCTTTGAAACTGTAGTTTTCCTTGTTTGTGTGTGTATGTGTGTGTTCTTTTTCCTTTTCTTGATTCCATTATTTCTTTCCTGCTGAAGGTTGTGGTTTTTTTTTTAAATGATTTTTCTTCAGTCTTTTTTCTTCTTCCTTGGTTTTCTGTACATCATATGCTGTTTTCTACTACATTTTTCCTTCTTATCTTTTCCTTTTCCAGCTTCTCTTTCTCTCTTTCTCCGAGCTGGATTTATCCCTCCATGTTTCCTCCCTCCGTTCTCCGAACACCACCTGTTCTCATTCTGTCTCCTCCAGACGCGCCGGCAGAGCCGTTCACGCAGGCTCGATCCTAGTGATACTCCTGGTGCTATTTTGCTTCCTCAGTTAGACCTTTGGAACCGCTGGTGCTTCAGATCGTTGTTTCGTTCTCATAGGAGTAGCTGCCTTTGAGGCAGCGTTTTCCACCCTTCGCTGCTCTGCCTATTCTTGACCGGATGGATTCATCCCACTTACATTCTGGGTGCCTTGTGGAGGTGCCTGGTTTTCATGCAAGGTTTTGTGCTTCGTCTGCAGTCAGTGGGGAGAGAAGGGCTCTTCAGACAGTGCTTTGGACCAGGGCAGACTGAATCAAGCTCCAAGTTATCCCTGGGTCTCCAGTGGTGATCAAGGGAGCTGTGGATGACGGGACTTTTAACCGGCTGTCTCAGATACTTACTAATAGATGGGGTGAATCCTTGTTATCTGTGTTCCACCTGTTATCACATTTGCAGTTCGTATCCCCTTCTAACATGATGGATTTTCAGGCTTTTCTGGGGTGTTCACAGGTTTTTATACCCTAAATCATCAACACACCCCTGTGTAGCACTGTGGAAGCAGTTTAAAAGAACTGAAGTCGTGTGCTAGAGCTGAAAAGAAAGGTAGAAAAAAAAGGCACACACATATTCAGCACAGTGAGTTCATAAAATGAAAAATTGCCTCTCCACCTCCAGTCCTTGTAATACGAGTGATTCATCTGCCCCGATTCCTGCTCTCTGACGAGTCACTCAGTTTTGTGCACTGATCTTTCTGCTGCCACTTTCCTCCCTCTGCTGGAATAGAGACGTATTCACGGCATCACGAGGAAATATTTTTGCTAGAGGAAGGATGGTTTGCTAAAAGACAGCCTGAGGCCCAGGCTGCAGAACTAAGGTTTTGAGTGGGAATATATAGGAAAGGGAAAGAAAAGGTGGTAGAAGAGGGAGGGGAAAAAACAAACAAGATCAAAAATCCCACAATTTTGAAAGAGGAAAAAACAGCAAGAAAGGCGATAATCCAAAACGAATGGAGATAAAGAGGGGATCTGCTATCCCTGGGTTTGGCTGGCACTTTTAAATTAATAACTGCTTTTGAGTAGCTTGATGAGTGTCAAGCTTAGAAAGTGAAAAGTTGATCATATTGGCTTGTTAGAATAAGTGAATCCATCTACTTTTGACAAATACACTTTTGCCTGATTTAGCTTATATACATCAGTAGTGAATAAAGAAAAGAAAAACATGATGTATGGATATTAAATAAATATGTCATGGTAAAATATCTTAAGGCAAGTGACAATATTTTATAGCGCTATCTGGACACCCATCAATACACTTGCTTTCTGATCTGTGTAAAGCAGTAATAGTGAAATCTTTTGTGAGTCTCCTAGACTCTCTGACAAGGGAGATTTCCTTTGGAGATTGCTGTGGGGCAGCTCTCCCCAGAACAACGGAGCGCTGTCCAAATGACAGCAAGTTTGTAATATAAACCACAATGTTTGACATGGGAATATAATTCTGCCACTGGCTGGTCTTATGCTCTGCCTGGAGTCTGAGCTGAACTTGAGATGTAATGTTAGACTCCGTGTGTGGAACCAGTTGAATTGTTGAAAGAAACCAAGAATGAAATGTTGAAATGTTGAAAGAATGAAATTTTCTCTTATCTGTGCCACAAAATAGCTTAGATTCTGTTCAGAAACTTAAGATTGGTTGTCCCCTGGCTGATATCTTTCCAAGCGATGTTTTAACTTTAGTGATAAGTAAGGTTTATATATATATATATATATATATATATAAAACAAAATAGTACCATTAGATGATGAATCATAAAATAGTGCCCTCTATTCATCATTTATCTTTAGAGTCCGGTCCTGTTAGCACTTTCTACCCATGCTCAGCTCCAACATGAAGAGTCATTCGACGTTTTGGGGAAACTGCAGTACAAGTCGGTATTGCTGTCCTTACCTAGAGCTCATGCCGTTCGCCTTTTAGTTTTTTAAGCGGTTAACTTAGACTTAGGCTAAACAAGTGAGGAAAACACCCCCCTCGGTACTCTGTTAGGTGCGTAGTTTTACGAGATACATTTGGATCACGGCATAAAGGGTGGAAGACTGAAACTATTTTCATAATTATAGCCTATTCCATTGGGTTACCAACAGGCTTGTGTTTTAAAAGCTTTTATGTGCATAATTTTGGAAAGGCACAGTGATGCATTCCCGGTTCTGAAGGGAATACCGGGATGCACAACAGCCCTGGAAGGACCGGGATGGGCAGCTTGCGTGACAGTGCCATTAAGTGTGCACAGAAACCTGCGCAGAGCAGGGCCTGCGATTTGACATTGCTACTTGAGCAAGAAAATCCATAATCAAAAAGTTTTTAGAAGCTGGAGTTAGCTTACGTGCAGAAACTAGATTTGGCAAAACTTTGTTCCAGCAGTAGATACACCATATAAATATTGATATATTGGTAAGCGTGGCTAAAATACCAATATTTGTGCTCTCTAACGCTGCCCCGTGTCACCCCCCAGCGCAGGACACGGGGATGCGGGACCGCAGCCGCGGGAACAGGCCGTGCAGGCGCGGGAGCCGCTGCGGGCGCTCTGGGCGGCCGCTCCGGCAATAGAAGCGGCGGAAACGCAGCGACTCGCACTCGGCCACGTTCCTCAGCGGGCGCGGGGCGGCCGGGGCCGCTTGGCGTGCG
>JAWLRI010000449.1:1756042-1773498 GCA_034781795.1 Crypturellus tataupa
CCCCGCCCCGCTCGCGGCCCAGGTGGCGCCGGTGACAGCGGCCGCAGGTGCGGGGACGCGCCGGTCCCACCCGCCGCCGCGCTCAGAGCCTGTCGCTTTCTCTCCTCCAGGAACAGCTTTGGAAGAAAGTTTCAAGGAGTACGGGAAGAACCGGGAAGCGATGCGGCTCTGCCGAGAAGGTGAGTGCCGTTCGCTCTCCAGGAACGCCACGGAGCTGTCCCGTTGCCGCTCGGGAGGCTCGCGGGATAGAGGGGAGACACCGACGTGCCAGCCCGTCGTCGTGGAGCTGGGACGCGGCGGCCCGTCAGCGAGCGCTGCTGGTACCGTTAACGGCAGCCGCCGGGAGCCGCGGCGCCGCAGCTAGGCCGCTCGCAGGGTGTCTGTGGGAGAGTTCGCGCTGCTCCAGCGCCGAGGACACCTCGTGAGCGCAGTGGGGTCCCTAACCCGACGTGCGCCGGAGCACGGATCTCCGTTCCCGTCGCACGGATCTCCGTTCCCCTGTCGTGTCCGTGCGTTGTGGTTGTCCCCTAACCTGCTGCTAATGAGGGCGACCTCTCGCCTGGGGCTAGCGAGAGCTTGCCGGGGCAGCCCTGGCCTTCCAGACGCAAAAACGCTACCTGAGGTTGTACCTAGACCTATCAAACCTATATATTACTGCTAACTTTGTAATAAGGACTACAGAAAGCAAGAATGAGCTGTTTTGGATTGCTCTATGGCTGCTACATAGCAAAGAAATGTTCTAAAACGTTCTTAATAGCATTAATATCTGTTCAGCTCTTATCAGGCATTTTGGAGAAGTATACTACAGAATATATCATATATATACCATAGTCCTCACAGTTTTAAATACGAGGTGGGTTAGATCATTTATACGATACTGTTAGAAATGGAAGACAGGCTTCATAAACTTTGTTTACGATCCCAGAAAAAGGGCTTGCCGGGGACCTCAGGAGATGATCTGATTCAGCACTTCTTTACTCGTGAGCTAGAAACAGCAAATGCAAATTAGAGCAAGTTGACATGGACTAGTAAGACGGGGAAGCGCTGATCTATTTTGAGGCTGAATCAAAAGCTATATTTATGATGCGATTCCTAATATTGCTACAATATTTAAAAAGAACAAACAAACAAAAAACTGTTTCTAGGACCAATATTAGTAGCCACTGACCTGTAAGAGATGCAGTGGGATGCTGTGTTGTGGTGTTCTGAAAGACTTCTGCTGCTTGGCCGTGTTTTAAGTGCATATAAAGTTAAAAGGCATTTTAAAAATCACTTTATTATGCTATTATCTAAGTATCTGTGCCATATATATTTTTAAACAGGTCGTTCATATGTTAAAACAGCATTTATAACAGTGATAAAACTAATGTGCTTTACGCATCACAATGGTGATAAAACTGTGCTATACACATCAGAAAGTGTATCAGTTATCTTGGTAAAGATTTTGCTAATAAGGATTTTCAAACTTGCCCTTTTTTATTCCTAACTGTTAAAATGCAGCCATCTAGGGTTTCTAGATTTTGAAGATTAGGTGGCAGAGTGAAGAATAATCTTTTTTTCGCTGGAAACAGATCAAGAAACTGTTTTTGTATGGACTGACCACCGAGACGCTGCTTTTCTCTACTGGCTCCAGCCATGTGAATGATTTGTAGGATTAGGACCTATCTGAAGGAAATTCATTAAGCGCTTCGAGGTTTAAAACTGAAACCTAGTAGCTTTGTCAGGGTTCCAAAAGTCTATTTATTCTGGTTGCAATACGACATTTGATTCGGACATTAACTTAACATACGACTATAGTCAGTCTGTAAGCAACTACTGGGAACAAAATAAAGGCAAAAGAAAAAGGCCTATGAAGTTTGCACTTAAAAATAGGTGAGTGGGAAAACATACCAGTGTATATATATAGGTGTGCACATAATACTATCAAATAAGACTTAGAGAGCACTATAACTGATGCTTTTGCCCAGAAAACTGAGGAACAAATAATTAATGAATAATTGGACTCCATAGACAGTTGGTCTTAATAGAGAAAATAGGAAACAAAAATATAAACTCTGCCTAATCAAGTATGCTCTGAAGATTTTGTCATAGTACCATACAATATATTAAGTGTGCTGAGCTACCTAGATCATTTGTAAGAAAGTTCTCTTCTACAGGTGGACCTCTAACTCAACTCCCAAACCTCGCAAAAGGAGTTCAGGGTTATTTGGGCTAAGTTAACCTTGTATTTCAACCTTTCCAGTTGGCATAAAAGAATGAAATATCCATGGCCTGGAGAGGGGAAGAAGTAGTGAACATAATGTTACAGTCCATTTGTGAGAATTGGGTTAAGTCCAGAAATTGTTCTTTTTGTTTAGCAGTTGACACCTTTTAGATCAGGCTCGCGCCAGCCCGTGTACCCATTAGGTTATAGGTGCTTCCTTTTCCACCCACTCTTTCCGTGCTGCAAGTCCTCTCATGGGAGTAGCTTTAGCATCATCTGCCTGATGGTGAAAGATGAATTTCAGCCTTTAAGGTATTAGAGCTGCATCCACTGAATGCAGAGTGACTGTTCTCACTCTGATAGCACTGTATTAAAAACCGAGTTAGTGTTATTAGCTTCTAGTTCTGTGGAGGGGTCAAGAAACTACAATTAGTTTGTACTCGCAGATATTTTTCTTTCTGCATCTAACCCTACCTGACATGCCCAAGCTCACACCAAAGTAAGAAATAGAAATTGAATTTGTGCTTCTCGGATTTGTCTCTTGTCGTACTTCCCCCGTCCCCACTGTGTTTTCCACTGTGCTAATCCACAATGTCCATTCCTGCTCAGATCTTGAAGACCGTCACCAAAGCAAGAAACTCAGCGGATGCTCTCGACGCTGTTGCTTGTTGACAGCGCTGACACTCTGTGCTGAGCTTGGACTGTAAGTCCAGATAACGTTAGGAAATGGTTATTTCATTGTAGGAGAATGGTTGTTTTCGTATGTAGTTCATATGACAGAATATTTTCTAGTTCATCCTGTCATTTAATTACCTACTATTTATGGATCAACCGAAGGTTTGATTCTGCTGCAATGTATTTTTTTTTCTGTGATGAAAAAACTGTAGCATTTGCATTATATTTGATAAATGCATTCCAGAACAGCAACACAGAAAATCTAATCACTTTCACTCTTTTAATATTTTAAAATGAAACTTTGCTGTAGTGCATCTTTCAAACTTGTCAGGTACGTGTGGTGTTATGTGAATACATAGTCTCTATTTAAACTCGGCTCATCTTACAGGTGCAGTACATCTCAAAAAGATACTAGTTAGTTTGTCTTTAGAGTGTGATACTTTTTGTTCAAAGTAAATGATTCTTAAGGTCAAACTTTGTGGTAATTTGTGCTTGAAAACTTGGTTACTTTTTGCAAACATGATGGTTTTCAGGAGATTCTCATCAACTTCTCTCAGATTCTAGCTTCCTTTAAAAAGTTTACATTTCTAACCCATTGTAGTAGTGCAGATGATGTGTGAACAGAACAGTGATTATAAGGGTTCCGTCCTGCTAACTTTGACAGGCTTCGACCGAATGGACTTGTGTCTTGCTGAATCTGATGTCAGGTTGGCTTATTTCAATCCACTGATGTTTGAGTAGAAATAACAAGAGATCTAGGGCTTGTCACCAGGACCAGAAACTTTGCCTTCCCGCATCCCCAAGACAGATCCAAACAGATGCTCCCTGGGCTAAATTTCTTGTTGCTACCAGTTATTCTGTATATTGTTTTAGGTCCCCAAATCCCAAGAAAACTGTAGTAGAGAGAAAGGAGTCAAACATTTGCTCTTGGCAAAGATGTTATCATTACCTTTGCAGTAATACGCATTAAAAAGTGAAATCCTATTAAAATAGCTGGGGAGAAAAGTCTGTTTCATTGTTACATTGACACAAAACAATTGTCAAATCTGGGCAATGATTTAAAAAAAAATACATCCTGAAATAGAAATAAAACGAGGGAAGAGAGGAGTGATTTAGTTGGACGAAATTATGTGTTTGTGGTTTTGGTGACATATTCTGGGCATGCTGAAAGCTTGGGGTATCTTTACTGGCTCCTGAGCCTCCTCTTCCTTTGGTTATGCGCATATAATCCTGTTATTTTGATGCTCTTTGAGAGAGGGATCTCTTCGGTGCTGTCATCTTCAAGTGTTTCACTATTACAGGTCATCATCTCAGTTTATAGGTGACTGGCAACTAAGTATAGAAGAAGGATGGAGCATTTCTAACGGGGTCTCGAGCGGAATTGTGTCATTAAAACATTGCTGAGCTCTTATGTCACGTCTAAGAGGTCTTTGCCACCTTTAGAGTGTGCACAGACTCTTGCCAGTGGTTTGTACTTGGTGCGTAGCAGAATCCCAAGGAAATTTCTGCTTTCACTGCCTGCTCAACGGGGCTGTTTCGGGTGAGAAGGTCCACTCAGCAGTTGTGGAGGGAGATGCAGAGGAGACAGCTGCTTTGCTCAGGGTGAGGTGACTTCAGCAGGGTTTCCTGACGCACTCGATGTGCTTGGGGGTGTTGCAGATCAGAATGAAGCTGCCCGTGACAGAGTTGCAGTTTTTAGACTGTATTCTTCCTAATAAAGCAAAACCTTATTTTTTTTTTTCTTTTTTTCCCCAAAAATTCAAATCGATTTTTTTTTTTTTTTTTTTTTTTTTTTTGCTAGGTCTTATTTTCGACTGCGTATTAGGCACCTTCACAAAGCACTCTTGAAGACCTTGTTATCTGAGCAATCAATCTATCCTGTGAGCAGATAGGAACAAATTCTGCTCAGCATCTTGTCACCCACTAGCGGTTGAACTCCTGGTCTTAGACAGCTAATATGTCCTAAAAATTCCCAAACAAAACTACTCCTTCCCCCTTGTATCTTTAAGACAGGAGCTTTTAGATTTGATTATACCAAAGTGCATCATTATTAATGGAACTATATGCTTTGACCTCTGTTGTGAACTGTATTCTTGAAGCCCAAGCTAGAGAGTAGAGCCCTGGTTTCCAGGACCGTCAGCCTCACAACAACCATCCTCACAAAGACTCAAAGCCCTAGAATTTTCCTAGTAGCAGCTTTAATAAATAATTAAAGCATTGGTGAAACTTTTGTTGCAATATTAAGTTGTATTTACAAGTAAGAGACAGCATCTTATTTCAAATTGAAATTTGTTTTTATTCAGCCTGTGGAGGTGCTCAGCTCAGTTGATTTTTGTTGTGTTAAATCATGTCAAAGAGGCTTAGAGGGCTCTATAGTCCTTGACTGCCTGCATATACACTGTGAGAATTTTTAATAGAAAGAAATAAATATTTCAAAGTAGCAACATGAAGTGCCACACTTCTTTTTTGACACTCTGCGTAGCTGTTCTCGGTATATAATTAGATAAAACTCCTCATCGTTTCCTTGCATATTAATTGGCTATTTACACAAAATGCTTTAAGGATTTGTGGACTGGTTACCATAAAACAGTTACAAGGATATTTTGAAAGTACACTGAATTGCTTAAGAAAATTGTAGAGATTTTTAATGAAATAATTAGAAAAGCATGGAATTTATAAGGGTGCTACTTTTGAGATAATTTGCAGTGACTGGCACTTGTGGTTTTTCTTTTTTTTTCCTTCATTTTTTCTCACTCAAATCCAAGTTCTGTTTACAATTTTTAATTATTTCTGGTGAGATGAGTCACATGTTATAAATAGAATATTGTGATGTTAGACTGCAAGTCAGAACTGTGTCATCTGTAGTGTTTTAAAGCTGCTTTGCAGGTTTTGGATATTACCACAATATTATTCTGATATTGGGAGGCATTGAGAACTTCTACTGCAATTGTGGCTGCAATCTAGCTGATGATATGTGAGGAAACAAGAATTAAAAAAAAAAGCAAAACAACAAAAAGAAAAACCCAAACCTCTTTAAAATGCTTGTCTGTACACATACATAACGACCAGGAATTCAGTGTTATCTAACAGTTCTTGAAGTGGTGTGTTTGATTAGCTAGGTTATCTCTGTCCAGAAGAGGTGATGTCTAGATATTGCTCGATGAATGTCGACTTCTTTTTTTCCTGTAGTTTCTGTTGTATACATTGAGAGAAGAACGATATGCTGAGTATTATACAGAAATGTGGTTTTCACGCAGTGGTTAATACCTAAGTAGAGCAAGAAAAGACAAAAAGGCTTAGTGAAGGGTACTTTTAAATTGGGTTAAGAGGATGGAGATGACATTCTATAAGGTAACTATTTTAAAAGTGGTTTCTTTCTTTGCAGTGGCTCCAGCAAGGTCCTTTTCTCAAACAGTTTTCCTACTGCCCCTGCCCTATGGCTGTAATGGCCACATGCCGGCTGGGTTTACATGTGAAAAGAAAAAAGACCATCTTTTACAAATTATGACAACATTTAAGTTGTAATTTCATATTCTAAATAGTCTATAAGATGCTAAAATTTACTTTTGGAATGAAAAAAGTTGCTCCTGAGAAAGACCTCATTGGCTTTTGGGCAAGCAAATCCCGTGCCTGCCCCACCATGGCTTAGAGCTGGGATTCCTGCCTGTGCAACACACGCTTTGGTGGAAGCACTGCAGGTTGTTGGCTCAAGTGGCTTAGAAAAGCTCTGTTATTTGTGTGTAAATTCTGCTTGTCAGCCTTTGTGGAGCAAGCTGTTTGTGGTAACCTGTTTTCTCATGAGAAATAGCATTTATTTCAAAAGCTTCCGTCCCTGCCTCACCCTGGTGGCAGTTTTTGATGGCATGGTGGCCATAGAGAAACTCTACTGATGATAGAGGGAAGAAGCAAAATTCCTTATGGCTCCCTCCTGCTCTGGTGGAGAGCAAGTCAGAACACCTTTGCAGGGCTCTCCGTCTGCTTTTCCATGGATAAGCAGGACTTCAGCTGCACCTTTCACCAGCTACGTCTGTAGTGTGGCTGTATTAGCATATTGTAATCTGCAATGCAAACTTTTTAAAGGTCCCTCTAGAAAATGTACATAAAACAGCGCAGTGCAAAAATCCAGTGTGTAACGACTTATATATTTTAAGTCCATGTTGTATGCTTTTCCTTAAATCTAGAGCTCACATAATTTTATAAGTAAGGAAATTTGTTGGACTCTCACTTTGGTGTGGTTGACTAGGAACCCAGAATCAGCCTTTATTAAAATGAAGACTAGAAGTTTTAATGAGCTGTATTTGAAAAGTAAATAATCTACTTGATACACAGGAAATCCTACATTTTTCTTTAACATTTTGTATTGCTTTTTGTATCTGCTTTTATTGTGTTCCCCCCCCTTTTTTCCCCCCTCGTTATCAACTGCATTGTAGATGTTGTCAGTGGGGACAAATGGAGCTCTGGCGGTTGGCAAAGTGATACCTGGGGACGCGAGGTCTTGTTGACTGAAGTCAGCAGGAGTTTTGGGGGTTACTTGAGCGAGTTCCTGGGACCAGGTCCCTGGGCTACAGGGCAGGACATTGGGGTCTGTGTCACGGCCACGTTCAGCAGAGCTCTGTGATTAAACAACCAGCAGAGAAAAACATTTAAATCGCCAATCATAGGTACTCTAGTCATTGCTTTTGTCATAGCCTAAATCACACCCTCGAGCTAGTGTTTCAGGCAAAAATACAGCAACAAAGTCTGAATCAGCGACTTCATCTCTCCTGGTTACATTGCAAATTTTATTTTTTTTTCCAAAGTAGCTTTGTGGTGGTTTAAAGAAAAGAAAAATCCAGCATGAATTTTGTTTGGGACTCCTAGAATTCTTTGGATGAAGTATGCTTGATTATGTATCTTTTCGGAGTGAATCTAATCTGATTTTTCATGACCACCTACGTGACAGTAGAGTACAGTAGCTACAGTATAGTAGATTTTGCATCTTTCTTATCTTTAAGAGCCTGAGAGATGTTATATCAGTAACTAGAATAAATCAGGTTGGTTTGTAATATATGAATATATTGTGCAAAATAAACAGCATGGAAGAATTGGTTTACATTATTTAAAGAATTGGCCAGTACTTTTTTTTTTTTCCCCTCCACAGTAATTATGAGATTCTGTCAGAAAAGTGGGAAACAGAAATTAAGTATTCTTGATGGAAAATTCCTAGACAGCTCACAGTAACTTTCTGAGTTGGAGAGGCTACCATTTGAATTTGACTTACCCTGTTCAGGAAGGGTCATTTGTATTTATCTTTTTTAGCAACACTGTTGCGAGTGATAAGAAGAGGAAAATGTTAAATTAGTCTGTTTCTTTCCTGCTCAATTTAAACGACTTTCGAAATGCATTAAAGCAGTTTACTTGCCTCTTGCAACTAGAAGGCTTTGCTGGGCTTTGGTATGTTGTATCATCATCCAAGAAATAAAATATCGCAATGAATTCTGTATAAAGAATATAATTTTGGCATTTTTTCAGATGTTTCTGTTAGCTAATTTGTTTTTAAAATGTAGGATCTGTGTTTGAAAGCATGTGTTCTTCTCTTGAGATGGAATTCATCCTGCTCTCCCTGGGACTAAATGGAAACGCTTTAGAGGAAGAGCTTAAATGAATTTCCCGATAGGTTGTGTTTACTTCATAAAAGTACTTTTGAGGTGAATTTCAGAAAGCAATTTCATTTTTCATGTCTGTAAGTTGTGCTTACCCGGAGCAGCCTGCCTAGAAATCATCCTTGTTAGGGAGCTTCTATTCCATAGGAGAGCTCGTAATTTATAGAGGGGAAGTCTTGAGGCGAGTGCAAGCTGTGTCGCTTACCACACTTGGTGTAATCCATACTTATATAATACACTGCAATTTTCTTTTTATCCGAAATACTTTTTTTTTTGGCTGATTTACTGGGGAGGAGCTCATAACTAATTGTGCTGTGGGGAATATGTTGATATCTAAACTATACCTGACACTGTTTTAATAATGTCTCCTCTGCAGGCTGAGTAGAGCCCTCTCCTTATTCTGTTTCTTCTGCAGAAAGTGGCTCAGTGCTGTAACCTGCTCCGTGCGGCTAGTTCAGCACTGCTGTTTGCAAGGGGTATTTGGAGAAAGAGAAGCCAGAAACAGAGCTCAGGTTGGGAAGTTTCCGTGTGCTTGTGCATGAGTATCACTTGGTGTCCCAAAGCGTGGTGGCACAGGCCATCGTGTCCTTTGCAGGGCTCCTCAGCCGTTCTTACAGTCTGAATCTAATGATCTGAAGCGTTGGCTTGATAGCCTTGGAGATAAGAGCGCTATTTTTATCCGCCGAGTAGGTAGCATGCAGGAGAAGCAAGTAAAATCTCGCACTGCCTTCTCCCCGTTTGCAGCTCCTTGGCACCGAGAGGCACCGCTTGGTGCCCTGGCGCAGGCAGAGGGGTGCTGGGTCCTTGGTGCGACACAACGCAGAGGCCTCCGCGCTTTAGGGTGGCCACGGGGCCGCCGCCGCGGCCTCCTGGTCCCCGCGAGCGCCTCGGAGCGCTCCTGAGCAGCGCCCAGGGCGCGCAGCGCGGCCGTCCCAGGAGCGCGACTGGCCCGACGGGTTCCGCAGCGCGGCCGCTGGCTCCCTGCCCGCCTCGGCCTCGCGCCTCCGCGCCGGGCGGCTCCTGCGCCGGCCAAGAAGCGGCTGCGGGCGCGAGCGGAGCCTTCCCGTGCCCGGGATCTTGCGTGTAAACCCTGCGTGTAAACCCTGCCCGACACTGTGGTCGCGCTGTGCTGTGGAAATGCGGTTAGCCAGGTAGCCAGGATTCTTACATATTTTAGATGTTCTTTTTTTAAAAAAACTACCTGCTCTGCATGTGCTCTGCACCATCTCCGTTGCACATGGGGACCACGATGCGCCGCTGGGCTCCGTGGGCTTCTCCGTGGTGCATGACCTCGCTGCAGAGCCACGTGTCCCATGTCCCTCAGCTCCTTACATCATCACGAAGGTGACGTTCTTGATCTTGCCACTTATGGAATCGGGTTTATTCTCATTCCCTTTTTTTTCATGTAGGATATCTAAAAATGTACATTTTGTGGCCAATTCGGTGCATTCTTACTATAGTAAAACTTTTTGCTTGCTCATAAAGCTGACCTGCAAAAGGGAGAAAAGTTGTGGGTTTTTTGACATGTGTTTTAACTATTCTCCTGGGTGTCCATATAGCTCTCCAGGTGTAACTAGAGGACCAGAGTGCTAGTGAGGAAGCTTACTCGCCTATTAGCTGCAATGGGACCAGAGAGGGAAAGATTCTTGGAAGTATCTCTCAAAAGCATGAGTGAGACCAAACCAACAAAATCAGTAGCATCTGAATATAATTCTTCTTTCCTTTTTGTTTTGTTTTGTTGTAGGTATTACTGTCTATGCACATTGCAAGTGGGCTGATGTTCTGGTTATGTGTAGAGACTCAGACCTAAGAAAGAGCAGAAAAATTACTTTGAAGCATGTCAGTCCCTTCAGATCTTCTGCAATGACAATGTGGTTCAAATTATTTTTATTTTTGAATGCTTCCAAGTATAAAAATATTAGAAGTTGCAGTTCTTCCAGGCTTTTCCCATTTGAGAGTGAAATGGATGATTTCAGTAGCAGAGAACTAGTGCCAAAAATGGAAAAATGGGACAGTTTTGCTTATTTTTTTTCTTCTTTTTCTATTGATTTTACGCATAACCTTTGGGATGCAATTATTAAAATTTTGAAATTTTGTGAAGTTGGTCTCTTAACAGTGTAGGAGCACTTGGAGCACTGAAGAAATACCCATTGAAATGAGGATACTGAGGGGCTTGTAGGAGGCAGAAGACGAGCAAAAGCAGAAACTGAACTTCTTTCTGAGAAAATTTTGAATATTTCATCACAGTTTTCTTTATTAAAAGGAGACTTTAGGCTGACTTGCATTAGTGTTAGATCACAAGCAGTCTGCACTGTAATTATTGACCTTGTGCTGTGAACAGGTACTTTGATTTGTTTCCATATTTACCTATTTAGTTGATGCCTGGAAATACAACCATTTGTGAAAGGACAAGTAGTGCTAGTTCAAAGCTTAACACTTCTGAATGGAGAAAGTCCCTCTTGGGGAGAAAGTTCTGACTATGGTAACTCTGTATATGCTGAAATATTTCAGTTCCGTGAGGATAGATTTAAGGCCTACCAGTTCCTTATCTGGATTATTAAAATATTCAGTCATGTCAATTTAGCTAGAGGTGTGTGGTTTCTAAGTTTAAAGTCTTTTTTAAATGCTGAAATTAAAATTGTCACTACCTGTGTGTTGAAATATAAAGTAGAAGCAGCTCTTCTTATTATGATGGCAAGAATATATTTTATTCTTCTACTGTTTCTTTTATTCTTACTAAATATCGCAGATATCGCAGTACTGTTGCAGTTTTTTGGCTAAAGCACATTTATGTGCGTGTTGCTGTGCAACTTGCCTTTTTTTTTGGTGTCCTATTGTATCAAATTAGCTGTCAGTAAATGTGTAAAGCAAAAGGAATTTTAATGGAAAAACTAACTGCGCTTGCCAGATTAAGAGGAATGCAGAGATGTAAGTCAGTATTTGAAAATTAACAAGTGCGAGTTTCCCTACAGCCGTGTTGGACGTAATTGAAAGAGTCTTGTTTTATTTTTGAAGTGGATGTGCAAGTATACGGGGAGCGGGAGTGGCCGGGGCGGGGTGGCTTGAGGCAATTAGATTGCCTAATAAAAGAAAATATTGAGTTAGAATGCAGTTCACAGGTCACCTGGAGCATTTTCTTTATTTTATTTTATTTTTTTTAATGTGTATTTGCTGCCTCAGGTGTCAGGTGCACCATGTAAAATCTGCGTGCTGTATTCTTTCCCCAGCTGGAGAATAGAGGCTTGGAATGTGCTGATTGATTGATTGATGTTTTTAATTATTATTATTTATTTTATTATTATTTTAATATGAAGGTTGCAATAATGCCATCACACAAAAGATTCATAGTCCTATTAGTCCTCTTGTTAAAGTTTAAATTGACTCTGCTATTTCACTTCGTTGTTTACCCTTCTTATATTACGCTCTGTTTTGTTGTTATTTTCCCATCACAGAAGATAGTCCTGGTTACATTGTTTTCCTTCAGTTAGCCCGTAGCTTATGTGAAGAGGTATGAAGCCATAAGTGATTAATTACTGCTGCTACTCTCTCTCATTTAGTAAGTGCCACGATGCAGCCAGCGCTTAATTATGTCGCTTTGAGGCGATGGGGACAGTTATTTGGGGGAAGATTGTAAATCCTCTTACTGAAACAGCCTTGCCAAAACTTCTCCTTCAAAGGCCTGTCTGGGTGAGGGGAAGGAGAAGGTGATGAGTTTGAAACACATCATCAATTTGTAGTCATATTGTATCAAAATGCTCCTGTGGAGGTGAGCAGTTTACATAAAACTTGAAGTTTAGACCTAAAGAAAACAAATTTACTTTTTCCTACTGCCAAAGCAGAGCTGCTGCAAAGTGTACATGTATGGTGTATAAAAAAGGACAGGAATACAATAGCTGTTGATGTTACAGTTAATGGTAAAATTGAAATACAGTTTAAAATATGCTACTTAATTGGGAGTAGGTGTGTGACTAACTACTTGAGCATAACTTTTTTTTCCCTGACTTAATAGACCACGTTTTTCTGCATAATAATAACTGAACAATTTCTTTGTGCCCTTTCACATAGAATTAGCCCTGATTTTAGTATTGCCATGTAAACCTGAAATCTTTTCATTCATGAATTCTGTTTAATTTTTGTTGCATTTGGGCTTCTTACGTATTTGGGGTCCTTAGTTATTTCGGAGATAAGTATGTACATTTTTTGATTACAAAATCGTAAAGAAAAATTCAGCAACTTCCCTAAAGTATAATGATGCCTAAAAATTATATACATTGCCTAAGTGCACGTTATGCATGTAACACATGTACGAGTTGGAATGGAGATTTGTTATGTGAAGAGTGATGACAAATCATATCTTCAGCATTTATGTAATATTTATTAGCATTGATGTAATATTATTAATCATGAAAATTGGCTGGAGAAATTTAAAATATCTTGAAATCTGAAAGCTAATTAGTGAGTAAATGAGAATAGTTTTTGTAGCTGTCTGACTTCAAATTGCTGATGAAAAATCGCATATACAGAATACAATTTGTGTGTAGGATATTTTTTTTCGTGTGCTGAAAAGCTTTAAAAATGCTAGTTGTGCTTCACTAAGACATTCGTTAATCATCCTTTCTAAGGACAATCTTTTGTAGACTTGATCACTGAAATTTTGTATTATTCAATATAATAATCTTCGAACTGTTTATTAGTGTTGAAGGAACAATTGGGCACATGTTTTCTGTTAGAATATTTCCAAGGTTAATTGTGTGTAGCTGAATCCACATACAAAGAATTTAACTGAATACCTAGTAGATGTTTGCTATAATATGTTTTTTATATATATAATTACAGGAACATTCACATCTTAGGAGCCTAAAATTAGCCCTTGCAGCTGCGCGCTAGGCTGCAGGTGCACGTGTGTATGACACACTTCTCTTCAGTGTCTGCTGCTCTGTTCTTGTCAGCAGCCAGGATGTAGGAATTTCCTAAGACTGGTAAATTTGGGGGACCAAGAAGGGTCACGAATGTCACTGTTGCATCCTGCATGCTCAGAAAGGTGGGAAAAGAAGTCTTCTGCAGGGAAGACTGTGGTGACTGCATGTTCCTAACCTTGGACAAGACTGGCGTTTGGATTTGCTGTTAGGATATCCCCAGAGGAGTTTTACTTTGTGCAGTCTGTGACAAACCACCTTTTTGCTGGAGGTGGCTGGTCCGGGTGATGGCATTTTGGCAATGCAGTAGGATTGAGTGCATGGAGAACACGGCTGCTTTAAGGTAGGTCGTCTCTTCGAGTTTCACTCTGCAAAATTCTGCCTTAAAAATAGAAAAGGAAAATAAAAACTTGTACATTAATTGATTCTTGGGGACCATAGTTTATATTCTTGGGGACCATAGTTTATATTCCAGTGATAGAATAGGCTGTCTCAACTGTCAAAAGCAGGCTGAAGGGAGAGAGTTAAATGATAAATCATTGTAATAAAGTTCTGTGGCACTGATCATAACTGGTAATCCAGCTACTGTGCAGAGTTAAACTGGATCGTGGTCTTTGGTCTTGAGTAGAATGTAGTTTCTCTGTGCTAAAGCCTTGAGTTCTGGGTATTCTTAGAGTTTTAAGGGAGCGATGTGTTGCTCTGTTGTATCAGAAAAACATTTGATCAAGACTTCAACTGTTTCTTCCTTTATCTTGCACTGTGAATCATGGTTTGTATGCTTGTATTTTTGAACCCAGACAGAGCTATGCCTTTCAGATGGCTCCTCAGCTACTTAGTTTCTTAGAAACTGAGTGAGCAGGAAAAAATATAAGCTATTTAAGAATGTATAGAGAAGGCAGCAAAAACTCTCAAATACGGGTAATCTTGCCAAGAATAGTCCAACAATGGCTCTTCCCTTGGAGCCTAAATGAAGCAACTTTGGGCTTTAACCCCAAAGAGAGCTTATAGAGACTGAGAATGTCCATTTATTTTCCCTTGTTTTGTTTCAAAAGTGAATTTTGGCTCTGAACGAATACGAGTACAAACCTTGTGGGACAGACTTTTTTTTAAAAAGAAATTTGTGCATGTAAACTTAATAGTTTTTTTTTTTTACTCTGCTTGATTATGGGCATACTCTACATATTCAAATTTGTGTTTGCCTGTGTGGATTGTAAATATTTGTGTTCTATTAATATGCAAGTGTCTTTACTTGGAAATTTGCGAGCAAAACTCAGATGCGTTTCTTTTACTAGAATCTCTCATTTTGGTTTAAAACTTAGGTAAAATAGTCATTAAGCGCTCTGAAGATTTACAACTTCAGTTATTAGTTTGTTCAAGATATCTGTTTAGAAATATTCCTTTTATATTATGTAGCATAGTTCATGGTTTTAAAAAAAAATGCTAGTAGTTTAAATTCATTTTGATAAGTACGTAAAAACACGTGCGTGTTCATGAGTGATAAGCAGCTGTGTCTGCTTTCTGGAAAATGGTTTGGAAAAATGTTGCTTAGAAAGTAACACTTTCCTTGCAGAAAATTAAGTGTGTATATGTGAAAAGTAAGTTTGGGGATGCTTTAAAAAAAGGGCTCTTATTTGAGCTCACTGTCAGTTAGAAAAAGGGAATATCTGCCTTAGAATTGACAGGACCTCTAATAAGATAAGTTACTGTGCTGCTCCAGTTCGTGTGTTCGTGCAGTATTACCCAAGGCTAGGTCTCTTGCACCACTGTGGTAGAAATCTCGCTGCCCCGGGAGGTTTGAACATCTCAGATCATCTCTGCTGCTCAAAATTACTGGCTACTGAGAGCCCGTGTCAGCAGTAGGTCTGGCCGGACTCCCGTGCTGCGCATTTCTTGGCAGAATTTGGCCTTTTCGGACAGGCTGTAAGCTCCCTTAGTGCAGTTGTAACTGAGCTCAACTTTATTTGCTATCTGCTCTTGTTTGGTGAAGGCTCTTTCTACTATTCCTAAACAGCGAGTTATTCTCTACTCTTCACCTTTTCACTGCCTCTCTCTCTCCCCTAGATCATGAGCTTTTAAAAATATTAGTTTTGGAGTTTTTATTTGCTTTTAGATATTAGAAAACCACGGCTTACGTTCTCCGTAGCTGCAGAGGTTGCAACCACAGAAATACGTGTAGTGCTTTAACAGGAGCTGACAGCAGCCAGGGCAAGTGTCATAAGCCTCGTGGCAAACTGCAGGGGTTGGCACCAGAACTTTTTTCCTTCAAGATGTCAAATATTTTTAAATCAATGCACCTGTGCCCGAGTTGCACTGCCACAAGTTGTTATTTTATTCTCAGGTTTTTCTCCCGCTTTTGATGTTCTTTCAGATGTTGGTAGTTAAGTTATCTTACAGAAAAATGCTAATAATAGTCTACCTTCAGAGGAATAGGTCTACCATTTAAGGCAGGTTAAAACAGGATGTACTAACTTAATTTTTATCTTAACATCATGAAGGCCAACTCTGCTCCAGCAAGAAGAGAAAGCAAAACTAACATGGAGGAAATGTGTTCAAGAGAGCTTTTGTGCACACCATTTAAAATCAAAAGTTTTGATCTGGGAAGTAAATAGATTAGGCCATTAAGTTTTGGCAACATTTCTAAGTAATGGTGCATATTTAAAATTTCTGTATGTGAAACCTCCAAAACAATGCAAACATAATGCAATGTAAATCAGTGAAAATTTGTCCACTTACTTAACGGTAAAATAAAAAGATAAATTTTGTTTTGGGGTTTGGGTGTAAATGCAGTAGGCATTATGTCTGTGGTGAGTATAAAGTCAATAACCTACTATATCCCATTTTAATGTTGGTACATCTAATGTTGTCAATAGTTGATTAAAAATATTACAGAAGTATATTCAGGTTGGTGTTGTGCTTGAGGCTTTTCATGCTCTGCTACGGGGTTTGCAAAGCCAGAACTTTTGATGCTTGCATCGGTTATCAGCACGTGAGATGTCCATTGCTAAATTGTACTAAATTGCAACCAATGCATATATATTTGGACACAGTTGGACACAGACTGTTAAGAATGCTCTTAATAAGCAAACGCTTGCCCTGGGATTGGATAGGGGAGAAGTGAGTATCAGGTATATTTTCTCTGAGAAATATTTATGCAGTGTTTCTGTGTATTCTTCTCACATTTTTTTTTCCACCAAATTTTCTTTGCCTCTGATAGGAAAGAAATGAAAGGTCAAAAATCAAACTATTTAGCTTTTGCTTTCTCTTCCTCTGTTTCACTTTTCACTCTCACTTTGTGATTTTTGTTTTTGTATTTTTATGTTTTCTTTCAATTTTCAGGAAGAGCCTTCTGCAAAGTAGGAAAGTTACATTCTGGTTTCTGAAAACATCCAGAATTAGGACTTATTTCCTGTAGTTTGAAAATTTGGACATGATTTTAACCCTGCTTTTCTTTTGATACTCCATCCACGGCAGTTCTAGAAGGGATGTTTGCCTTAACCAGCTGCTAGGATAGATGCAGTGCTGTGTTCCAGTCTGAAAAGGAACATCTAAATTCATAGGAGATTGGATTAAATTTATGGGGCAAAGAAGTAGCCAATAACAACAAAAAAGCAATACAGCTGAGATAACTGCAGAATGTAGTGGCTCGGTAAAATGCAAACAGGTAACCTTCTATCAAACTGCATATTTTTAGCCTGTTTTATCTGTTCTTTCATCTGTAATGTTAAATCATGGAGTCAAGAATACACAGCCAATTGCTTTTAATGTGCACAGGCATGAATTTTTGCAGTGTAAATGCTGGAAGAAAAGGCAAAAATAAGAAATTACTTGATTTCTATGCCTCTCCAGCCCTCAGAAAAGGAGATGGCAGCTCAGTTTGTGGAAGATTTTCTGAGCAGACATGCTCAGTTCCGTGTTACCTGATGTAAACTATTGTCAGATTGCTCTTATTTTGCTCCTTATTGGGGGGGGGGGGGGGGGGGGGGGGGGGGGGGGGGGGGGGGGGGGGGGGGGGGGGGGGGG
>JAWLRI010000449.1:1773513-1823605 GCA_034781795.1 Crypturellus tataupa
TTTTTCCCCCCCCCCCCCCCGCCTTTTTTTTTTTTTTTTTTGGTTAGAAATTGCATATGAGTCTTTCCCATTTATTTGCCTTACCTCATACTTACTACATACTCCACAAATATCACTGAAGTATCTCTGAGTTATGTGGTGTGTGGTCATTCCCTTGATTGAGAGTATAGGAATATATCACTTAAGGCTGTTTTTCTTTTTTATGCAGTACTTTTGAGAGTAGTGGATTCTGGAATTTGCACTACTCAGATTTAATATCATGGAGGTAAATGAAGCCTATTTTTCATTATAGTGTCAATAGAATTGCTAAAACTAGCAACATCTATAACAGCATTTATATATTGATACTACATAATACTGTGGGTATGGAAAAAATAAATAGAAAGTTTGAGGTCTCGGTTTAAATTTTTAGTTTGACCTTGAAAAACATTCCCAGATGGAGGGAGTTAAATTAGCCCAGCTCTGCAAAGAGGAACATATGAATCACGGTTGCTAGGCTCTTCCATGAGAGGCACGGGCTTTACATTTACAGTTAAGTATTTCAAAAGGAAATCTCTAAACCCGAAGGAACAGTGCGTTTGAAATGACACCGCTGAAATACTAGAAACTTCATTAGACTTTTAGATGGAGAATTTGCATGCCATTAAATGGAATAGGTATAGAGCGTTAGACTTGAGAATATCAGCGGCAAAGACTTCTGAACTTCCCCAAGCGCACGTGGAGGGGAACGGGAAAATTAAGCATCTCTGTCGTATGCTTCTGGAACACATTTCATATGTAAATGTGACTAAACTATTTAGTGTATTCCCTGCTATTTACACAGTGTATTTTTCATCATTTTTTTCCTACCAGATCCACTTAGGAATGTGCCCCAGTGGAACACGAATAAAAAATACCATTTCCCTGTGACCTGCTTTTGAGCAGAGTGACAGTGCAGCTTATCAGAGGGGTGGGAGCTTCCTCGCCTAAGACCGTGACTTCTGGGGACAAAAGTGCTCAGGTTTGAGCTCTTTTCCAGCCATCTTTACTGGTCTTGGCTGGGTCACAGTCTTGAAGGTTTCAAACCCATTTTGAAGGTTAAGGACCAGATGTCTGTGGTTGCATTAGTGCTGCCTTTTGGCCACTCGTGCCTAGTGTGATGCCCTCTGCTTGTCCAGGCTGGTTTGGGACCTGCCAGCTCCCTGTAACAAGAATGGATTTGATTGCCTCTTCTGCAAAAGTAGTTTGATAATAGAAAAATAGTGTTTTCTTTAGCACCTACGAGAAAACAAAGGAGATGCATTTAGGATTCTAGTCTTCCCTGCTGACTACCTAATTGCGTTCAGATATACCGGGATACAGGATCATTTTGTCTTATTTGGGTGATCTGGCTGGGTTTGTGAAGGACTTCCTTTGAGATCAGTTGTGTGTGCTGCAGTTATTTTTTTCCTATGTCAACTGTTTTTACTTTTAGTCAGAGTGGTTTCTGATGAGTTTATTTAATAGAGTATTTTGGCATTGCTGTCTGTCACTTACAGTTTTGATTTTAAAATTCTGAAGATTTGCTTTGCAGTATAAAGGACTTCGCTAAATTTGGAATTCTTGGGAACGTAAATTAGAAAACATTTTTGCTTGCATCAATTTCTGTAAAGTTGTTTTTGGTTGTAGTTTAAAAACACAGCTCTGTATTTCCAGCAAATATTCGTAAGAGAGTGTTTAAATAGAGCAAACGTGACATCTGAAGCTAACGTCGAGCAGAGCTTTATCTTGCAAGATAGAGGCAGGCAATGCTTTTCTTGCGTTGGAAACTTTTTTTCCTGTACTCCTTGCAAAGTGGTTATAATCTAGATGCTGTGTCAGAAAAGAGGGTGTTGTTACAGCCACTGTTGTGCAGTTCACCCCGGTGCATTCAGAGCCATAGGATATTTGCTTTCCACATGGAAGCTTGGGTATACAGACATACACAGAGCTCCGTAGTATATTTTAGCCATTGACAAAGCAGTTTATATATGTACTTTTTTTCCTCTGAGGCAGCTTATTAAATCACAGGAAGTGGCTATTGAAGAACAAATATTTATCATTAATAGCTGTTTTATCCTAAGGTGTATCTGCCTGGTTTGGCCTAGTTTACAGCAAGCTACCTATACTTGAGGTCTTAATGCCTCTTTTGAAAATGTAAGTATGAAAGCAAGACTCTCTACCTAATGAAGTGCAAATCAGTTTAAAATGTATTCATTTATTGTAAAATCAATTGCTTAAAAAGGTGTCTCTGATTTAGATAAGTATTTATCACATCACTTTAAGCAATAGCTCTAATCTGTCACAGCTACATCTGATGCCCTTGGTCATTATCTTTGGGTGTGCGTAAGAGAATTTAGTTGCAGACATTATTATGGATATTGTATTCAATATTAATGTAGCATAAATAAGAAACTTTGAAAACCTGGGATAAAGCTTATTTTTAAAATACAAATTTTTGATATTTGAGGGAAAAATTGTTATAAAAGAAAACTCTTGCTCGTGGAAGCAGTTCTGTGTGTGTTCACATTCTTTTTTCCTGGTAGAAGCCTCTGGAGTTGATTTTGTTTCTCAGTGGTGACAGAGATGCAGTGCCATCCCTTCTCTTGGGTTGTGTCCCATTCATTCCTAAAATATACTTACCCAATGTATTCAAAGGTTATTTTATGCATAATTGACATTATCAATGAGCAAAAATGATGTTTCAAGTAAAATATGGCATGTTTATTAAAAAAGTATATACCAAAAAATAAAGAAACATAAAGATTGGGTCAATTCTAAAACAAAGGTAAATACATTTAATGTAGTATCTAAGCTATTGTTAACATAGAAATCTTTTAATTGAATATTCTTTTAAGTAAATAAGTTTTTTTTTTTTTTTTTTTTTTTTTAATATCAGTTTTAAACTCTAAATAATATTGTAGATACCTTAGCCTGTTTGGCAATAATGACTTTATGTAGTATTGTATGTTTCCAGTTTCCTGTTTTTTATCCTTTAACGACTGAACAACATTTTCAGTTATATTATGCAGTATAACTTTAAGGTGTGTAGTAAATGTTGTATTTACTGCATCTCTTGACTCCTCCAGCATTTTAGCTGTTATATTGTACTCTTAACAATTGGGCTTCTTAAAAAGAAACACGATAGAAACTTTTTTTTTAAATAAAAGTTGGCAAGTATGTGTGTTATCTCGGAAATCCACACATGCTCTGACACACTCTTATCTCTCTTTTTCTCTCCCTCTCTCTCTCTTATATAGCTGTTACACAGATCTTTGGCAGCAGATGGCTGGAATATAATGCACTGTTAAACAAATAAAACCATTAGGCATGTAATACTGCTTGGAAAACGACTGTGCATTTAAAATGACTAAAAAAATTAAATAGAAAATAAACTTAATTTTAGAATTCATTTAATGAGTGGACTAAAATACAAACCCCGTTTAGACTACATAAAACATCTCTTACGTTGTGTTTGTAATTTGAAGTTAATCACCTTTTTATTACGTTCTTGAATTTAGCACAGGATAATCAGTCCTAAATCAGATTTCTAATAGATGTCTTCTACAAATAATCACTTATTTTACATTTCTCTTTGAAGGATGATTTTTGCTTTTGTAATATTCCAGCAAGAAAATCTGTTGCATTATGTGCTCATTTTTCCTCATTTTCAAATTTTATACATATGTATTAAAATTATAATTCAACATGAGTATCATGGCTCTTTAATTAAACTGTTCTGAATAATTGTAAGCAGCTGAGAGATATGCCATTTTGTCTTTTTGTTTTTAGATATGCCAATATTTGGTCTTTGCCCGGCTCATGATGATTTCTATTTGGTGATGTGTAACCACTGTAATCAGGTCGTAAAACCACAGGCATTTCAATCACATTATGGTAAGTGCTTAACTATTTTTAATAATTAAGGGTGAGGTTAAATCAGGATTAAGCCTGGCAATTTTTTTTTTCTTTTTAATTGATGGTGTGTAGATCATTACATTGGAAATAATGTCAAAGAACATAACCTGTGTTTAATCATTTTATATATATATATATTGTAATATATATTTATGCAAAGATCTTGTTTCTTGGGATTTTTTTTTTAATATCTTGCAGAAATACTGCATCAGTGCAATTCCCTTTGGAACTGGCATACCCGTAGTGTATTTCACAGACAGTTTGTGGAGTGTTTCCCATTTTATATTTATACTGATTGTTTTTACATACGGTTCTGTTGCCGTGTGAGCTCTGCACTTGAGCTAAAAGCTGAACTCGCAGATTTTGCTGTAAAAGAGCAGCACAGTTCGCTTCGAAGGGAGCAGCGAGCTTATTTATTTTGGGAAGTATCAATTTGTTTTAATGGTTGGATGGTTTTGTATGTAAACTATGCTAGGAAGCTCTTGTTGTGCTGGTTGGTGTTAGCCAGGGTTTATAAAGGGCGGAGGAAATGTGAAGTGCTCCCCAGGTGCTCTACTACTTCCTAGAGCACCTATCTGCCGGGGTTAGGCCATTCTGCTTTTCCTTTCTTAAGGTTGGGAATTTTGGACCATTTCATATCGATGTTGGTTAGGAGGATTTCGATACTCAGCCTTGTTTGTTGGGAAATTCGGGGGACAGTTTCTCAGCACGTGCTAATACAGGAGATGGACAAAACTCCTTCTGAGCCACTTTCTTCTTCTGCGTGGCCGTGTTCCCTCTCCATAGCCTCGTGCACCCACTGCTGCACCTGTATTTGCCAGGGCAGAAAGTGCTGGATGTGGAAAGTGCTGGATGTGCTCGGGGAGACTCTTCTTGTGTTAGAATTTTATTTTTCTCCTGTATCTTATACACTCTTGCCGCTTGGCAGGGAAAGACACGTTTGCTTCTGCTTCTTGCTAGAGAAGGACAGAGTCTTCCTGTGCTGCACAGAGGCTGCTTTTTTTTATCCTTTTCCCCTGTCCCTTCCTTTTCGTGTGGTTATGTCGTATGGATTATGTTCCTATCTCTGTTACTGGATTTCTTGGGCTGTGTTGCACAGAGTGACTCACAGCAGAGTCTGATAGGTTTTATGACATAATTTGTTCTAGTTTCCTTGTTACTCTGTGGATGGCAGTACTAATCATAATAAAAATTCCCAAGTCTCCAAAGCTGTCGGGGGACCAGAAGGCAAAGGCTGCTCTTCTGGTTGCCATGAGTTTTTGTATCAATTGAGCACAAGACAAGTCCACCCTGTGCCAGTGTGGTTCCTCACCTGTCATTGAACATCAGTTTGGGATGTCCAGTAAGTCCTTCTAAAATATCATATTAAATTAATTCTGACAGTTAAAAATAAATGTATGGGGGAGGACTGGAAGGTACCTAGTTGGGAGTACTTGGCATATTGAATCTTCTCTCTCAAGGTCGCTAATAGGGACCTGGCTCAGGCTGGTGGTGCTGGAGAGCTCTCGGTGTCTGCGGATGGTTTGGGGCATCTTTCTGGGGTCAGTTGGTGACCTCCAACTACGTTCTGTCATCCGTGTTATAGGAACCAGTATCAGAACTGCTGGTTAAGCTGGATCAACAGACCAGAGAAACAGTTCAGATGTTGAATAGGGCCAGGGACCCCAGAAACTGAAAGCACTGGGTGACAGGCTGCTCCTTTTATCAGTATTCAGGGAAATTTATTTTATTCTAAGGCTGTTAATTCAGGCTCTTTGATAAGCATTATTGGCAGCTTAAAAGGAGCAGAGCAAAGAAAGAATTCCAAAATGAAGGTATGGGAAGTACTTTGAAAGGATTAAAGAGGAAATACTAGGTTAATATTCTCATTCTGTATCCCACACGCATTGTAGGAGTGTGATCTCCAAAGATCCCTTTCAAAATATTAAAAATTCTTCTCTGTAGTGTGAAGTTATCAGCGATAGATTGATGCTTTGAGAGAAATGCAGGAGGAAGGGATGGAAATGACAAGGTTATTCTTAGTGTTTCTTAAGCCTCTTATGAACAATAAAGACGCTAAACAAGTGCCTAGAAGCTGGGAGAGGAAACAGGCGGAGTCCCTCTGATGAGAAAAACAGGCTTGGGTGGAGTGTCAATTATTAAAGGGTTTTAGTTTGCCAAAACTATAACCTCAAAAAGGTAAGGGGGCTGCCTTTGATTCTGCATAAAGCAAGCTATCTCTTCTCTTCTTTTTAAATCAGTCTTTGCATTCTTAAAACCCTTATGCAGTTTCTTTTTCCTTTTAGCAAACCGTGTGTGAAGCTGTAAATATTACAAGCAGATGATTGATTAGCAATCACTCTGGGTGCGCTTGTACCCAGTGCACTCCCAGAGAAGGAAATTGCTGAAGTTCTGGGAAGACGCAGCTTTTCTAAAACACAAAGTACATTCTCATGATAAAAAGGCAATAAAAAAATTCTTGGATTTGTCAGTTTGCTCTGAATTAGATTCTTCATTTGGAGCTTTATTTCAGGGATTTACAAAGGGGAGATTATCTGAGCAAGTTCTGAAAAATTACAGAGCATCAATAAAAATGTGCCATTTTGTAATGTTCTCAGAGCCTTTTTAAAGTTATTTTTAAATCTAACCAGAGAAATGGTAATGTCTTAAAATATTATACAACTAACTTTTGGTGTATGTGATGCTGGTACTTGGTGTTCTTTGAAACTGGTCATGTGGGATTTTGTTTTCTGAAGTAGCATATGTGCTTTTAAAATGTCACTTTGTTTAGCCTTTCTTTAACAAAACTATTAACTATACCTAATGAGCTAATTAATTTCTTCCAAAGCATATTTCTAATAAACTACTTAAGTAGGTAGGTTGCAAGTGTGCTGTAGAACACATGCTAGCTTTTTTCCCCAGACCATGTCTGTCAGGAATAATTTGAATGTAATCAAATATATTATTGGGAATATTTAGCCTTTTTCCTGAAGTATTTTCTTTACACAGAAATCAGTTAGGTACAAATCAAAGAACAGATACACACAGAAGCAGAATGATGAGCTGAGGAGATGCTGTTTTTTTCAGAGAGGATCATCCTTGCCTTTCATCTTGATGGACTTGAAGTCCTTCGCTGTGTTTTTGCTGCCTCTTTCTGAACAGTTACATTTTCACAGCATCAGCATCTTCCTTGCATGACTCAAGCTCAATCAAAGACGAGGGCTGGAAAGAAGGGGTAATGTTGAGGCATGCAGGCTCGCCGGTGAAGCACCAGAGATCCCTTATCACGGTGATCTGTGCCAAAAAAGCACTGTTTTTCTCCTGGTGATCCCGTGCCAACCTCTCCAACTTCATGCCATATATGCTCTGTATTCTAACCGGTTGTATTGCTTAGGGCTCTGCTTTGCAGCAGAGGAGGAGGATGTTGCTCAGTAGTGAGGAAGTTCTAATGGTTTAGAGATACTGATTTTCTCTCTGAATTTATTCTTTTTTTTTCTCTTGATTTCTCCCTCTTCCCCCTCATGTGACTTTTTTTCTCTGTGCCCTTTTTTCCCAAAGTATAAAATGGGGGTTAATTCTCAGCAGTTGGCATGGAAGCGTTATCAAGCTTACCTGTTAAACTTGCACAGATAACATCTGTAAGTCATGTAGTCACTATGAAACCATCGACAGAGCAAATGTTGGAAAGAGGGAGTGATACAGTATCAGGCTGTTGAGTCATTAAGAAGATATGTCCAGTGTTTTGATTGCCCTCATGGTTTGACCCAGACCAATAACTGCGCTGTTGAGCTTTGTGTCAGCTCTGTGTGCCTGGGGGGGATCTCGTCAGCATTGCAGTTTCCCCTTGCTCTTCTTTTAAACTGAAATGCAAGATTTGGGAAAGGAAGCATGATACAAGTGGATTTACAGCTCCGTATGGTGCCAGGGAGGTCGGTGTTTGGCACAGAAGAGATGGTCACACAACCGTAGGTGCCTGGAGAGGGCAGAGCTGTGGGCAGAGAAACCTGGATGACCGTGTTAGTCACTGGGCTCTGTGCACAGGCTCGAGGCAAGATTGAGGCGTCACCTCCGTGCAATAGCCCAGCCTTTCTCCTGCCTTCCTCAGCCTCTACTCACACCCACTCCTCCTTAGAGGTTTTTCTCCTCTGCCTAGTCATAGGTTTTGTGCTGGTATTAAGTGCTTGAGTTTTGAGAGTACTTGTGTTTGCAGAATTCATTGCGATTAATTAGGATAAATGATCCCTTAACTATCCCTGGTAATACGCGGTTGTGTTTCAGCTATAATATTGCATATAATTCAAGTATTACAGTCCCTGCAGCATGACATGTTACGTTTGATTTCTTTTGACACGCCACAAATTGAACACAAATTTGTCATACCCTCTTTCTAATGCATAGAATTTGGCAGTAGCTACTTTTTTTTTTCTGAAAATCTGAAATTAGCATTTAATTTAAGTGTTTTATTGTTTTAAGTTCTGCAGATTTTGTTTGGTTAGAATAGAGTAGAGAGAGTGTTCAGTAAGTAATGCAAAGACAGAGATAATGGGTCTGTACAAGGCAGTGTTTGAAGCAGATAGAAGAAGAGAGAGATGTACTGAGTCTTGTTTGAAAGCTGTTGGACCTGAGGACTGGGGGAGTTGCTGTTTGGTGGATTTTAATGCTTATTTTGTAGGAGATTGCATGAGCTCATCCATGTTTGAGAGATAAGCCTTCATTATGGCCTGCATCCTTTTGGCAGCGAGCAATTTGTTTCAGTAATTAAGTGTCCGCTGTTCACTAATGACTTTCTTAAGCAGTATGAAAATGTTTGACATAAATGCTAGCAATTCCAATTGCTTGCAGTAGCCTAATAACCTAAATAAAACTTGTGCGTTATCTGATGTGTCGCGGTGTGCCGGGGTGACAGCAGCAGTGTCAGACGTGCACAGGTGGCACTCGGTGTGTCGTGGCCCATGTTAGTTTACATGATTTAACGAACTGTCACTTGCAGCCTCAGCAGGTTCTGTTTAAACACAGCCCTCCCGCAGTAGTTCACGCAGGCTCCATTGCAGCGGGTGGGTTTTTGAAGTATATGGGTCCAGCACCAAAAATTTTAATTTCTTCTTGGCAGAGAGATAGGAAATTCTGTTGCTTTTGCAAGAATCATCTTGGCCTATGCCCAGAAGGAAATGGGCTCAGAGGTCAAGCCAGGATTCATTTTGGGAAACTGCTTCAACTAACTTTTTCGTTACTTTCTTTAAACACATTTTTTTTTTTTAACACATCATTAAATAAATAGGTAGAACTGCCTCAAAAGAAGTTCTGTACATATGCAGTTTTTAAGGAATAATGAAGTTATGCACTGTATTTGAATGTAACATCCCCAACAGTTCCTATGCAGCAGTTTACTTTTGCAAGCAGCATAGCTGTGGTCTCTGTTCATTACATGGAAAACCTAGGGAGGTTAAGAAGTTGTCACACACTTGTAGAGGGCATAGAGTTATTTTAAAACAAGGTGATATTCACCTCGGATTTTTAAAAGTAAGAAAATACATTGCTTTAGTTTGCCACTCACCTTGTAATTCATGTTACTCTATCTATGGTGCTGTATATGCTAAAATATTGCAAATTTTAAATGGTTTGGTGTGTTCTTGTCCTCCCTTACCCTCGATGAGCAGTAATCAAATTTCATGCTATTCATTGAAATAGTTAATAGAGCTAAAAGCCAGTCGTTAAGCATGCAAAATTAATTTGGTACATGGAGCAGAACACGGTTCTTGGAATTCTCATTGGGGGTTTCTGTAGCTCCAGGAAAGGCAGCTCTGCGCCGGTTCCTGCGCTGCCGTCCCCGGCAGGTTTCCTTCCCTGCTCCAAGGGCCCTTCGGAGCCGCTGGCCGCTCCTGCGCGCTGGCCCTGGGCCCGGGGAGGTGGCATGCGGAGGTGACACAGGGCCGGCCACGGGCACGCAGCCCTTGGCAAAGTGCCCGGCGCTGAGCACGGAGGAGCGAAGCTGCAACCTGTGCAAGAGCTAGGGAGTGGGGAGAAGCCTGACTTGGAGTCAGTAATAATAATTAAAAAGAAGAAATAAAAAAGGCAGGATTCTTGCTGTCATGAAGGGGAGGTGCAATGTGTGCACTTGGTGTTAGATGGGTGCTGTCAAGTAGTTTAATTTCAAAAGTTAAACAAAGGTGAATAAACTAGATATTTATAAGGACTTCCTTGTTTGTGCTTTTGGGGGAAATTTGCATTCTCATGAACCGTGCGGATTACTTCAAGAAGTGCGGACTTCAGATGGTGGCCACAGCACTTGGTAATTCCAGAGAGGAATATTCTGGGAAGATCTGAAAACAGTGTTGAGGATTGAACTTTCAAGAAGAAAATAAAGTTGGTTGCATGGAGGTAGGTAGCTCCAGCTTGCACAGATTGCACCACTCATCTCACCAGCCACGTCCTAAACAAGTCACGTTTGGGAGAGAGCAGCTTTGCAGATGCCCTCTTTTCATCCATGACTGCAGCTACGAGTCTGGATGGGAAATCTCAGCAATAACCATCACTAACTTAACGGTTTGCTCGCATCCCATTCCTGCCAGCGTACAACACTTGCAGGGAAGAGGGATAGGAGCTGTGCAGGTTTTTTCTTTGGGAAAAGACAGCGTAGTGCACAGCTCGGCGCTTGCAGGATGCAACTACCCAGTAGCGTGAGACCTAACTGGTTTGCAGCGTGTGTGTCCATCCCTCTAAGGAGGAGGGGAGGGGAAAGAGAGAACACAGGGGAATAGCTGAAAAGGGAAATGTAGAACAAAGAACTTAAGTAAAATATATATAAAAAGAGAGTTGACTACAATGAGGAAGCTAGTTAGGAAGGTAGGAGAAAATGACCTCATAGAGAGAAATGTGTAAGTTGCTGGTTGTAGTACTATGTACTGGAAGGAAAAGCCTAAGAAAGGAGAAGAGAGGGATTTAACAAGACAAAATGAACAGAAGTCTGTTATTTTGTCTCTGTTACTGTTTCAGCAGCAGTATAGATTTGTGGTTTGTGCAATGTGACAGCATTCTCTGATGTTTTGGGGAAACCCGTGGTGTCCAACCTCAGATGCTTCTCCAAGCTTTATCAGGCAAAGACATGAATGTGTGCGCACTGCTACTAGCATGTCTTGTTACCTTGTTTCGCTGTACATCCCTTTTATTGCTTTTTGCTGAATTTCGTAAGTATTAGAAATACTCATTTGCAGTATTACAAGTTGTCTAGAAGGCTAGTGTTTTGTAGGATCGACATGTAACTTTTGCAGAGCCTTTGAAAAGCGCAGGAAGAGGAATGCCCACCAGTTTCTTTGCAAGTGACAAGGAAACCTGGCAGTGTATTGCATGGAAGAAATTTATCTGTCCTGGACCTACAAAAAAAAAAGGTGTTTTGTCGAGACTTGCCTGTTATTTGAGGAAAAATAGACAGTTGGAGAGCTATAGTCACACCTGTATATGTGAAAGTCAAGCTTGGGTAAAGTAATCCTTGACAAACTGGAATAAATCAATAGCACATTTATTTTTTTATTTAGAAATCTGATACACTTTTGATAGAATAAAGGCTGGAAACTGTGTTTTTAGGGTATTACCAGAAGAGGGAGTGTATAACACTGCAATGAAAGTGCTAAGCTTATTGATAAATAGCAATCAGTAACCGCATGGATTGCAGAATAACTTTTTAAAAAAGGGTAAATTACAGACTGAAATCCACATTCAAAGCAAGCAAAATTTATGCCAACTTTTATGCAATATTTCAGTGCTAAAGGAAAAATATACCTGTGTAATTTAAGTGGTCTTGAAGTCCATTCAGATCCCCAAATACTGTGTTGTCACCTTCATTACAGTGAAGTTAGTGATGGAGTTGTTTTTCTCTTGCATTTCCAGGTCATTGTGAGAAGCCTCACAGCTCTGGTCCTTCCCGTTGTTACACGGGACGGGTGCTGCTCAGTTTCCTCGGTTTCTTTTTGGCTGCTGGGCTGTGACAAACCTCACTTAACCATATTTATGCCTGGAAGGGACACCGCATTGGCCCTCTCCTGGCCTCTACGATCAGGGGAAAGGTTTTGAGCCACCGCTGCGCAGTCTCCTACTCCTCGCAGCGCCTTGTACTCTTTGACCAAAGGTCATCGTGTGGGTCACGAAGCCACCAACCAGCCAGCTTCTAAAAATACCCACATCTGCTCCGATGGTCGTAGCAGGAGTATGAGTTCATGTGCGCGCATAGTGCTGCGAGGCTTGGTGCTCACGTCTCGGTTGTCACGCATTGAGCATAATGGCTCATACCACTTAATTTGGGCAGCGGGCTGCTCCTTTCTGCAGCTATTTCCAGAGGATCGGCTGGTGTTCTTAGGTGCTGACCTTTAGGGCTGCATCTAACACCCTTTTTAGTTGCTCTGCACAGTTGATAGCTAGGGATAGGCAGGGAGTGCTGTGTCTTGAGGGTGCACTGGCAAGGCTGTCATGATGCTCCTCCATACTCAGTAATCCACCTTTTTTTCTGCACTCTTTTTGCTTTCTCCAAACCTATGGAGCTTCTAAGTGCTCCCATCCGGAAAAGCATCCGCTGAAAATCTTGCCAAAGGTATTTGTGTTTTCTGTAGTGTGTAAAACACTCTCAAACTGGCAACTTTTCCAGGTAAAAGTCCACTGATTTCAAAACCCATTGGCTCGTGGTTCGGAAGGACTAGGGATTCATTCATGATGGTACTAGAGTAGTTTTTCTGACTTTGGAAGAAAGACATGTTGGACCTCAAAGACAAGTGAGTAGCGATAGTTTTGGTGTGATTTCCCTGCCCTATTCTTAGTTTTGGCTCTGGGGCATCAGGCAGCAATGTGACGCCAGGAGAAATCTGGCAAGGTCCCTTCGGTGCATCCCACATGGGGACGAGGCCGTTTTCCAAGCAACCTCGCCAGAGCTCCCGATTGATCAACTTGAAGTTGTTTGGTGTTGGCTCGGGGCCTGTCATTCCCTTCCTTCCAGGAAGAATAAGAATAGTAACCAGCAATCAAGCAATCTGCGTAAAGCAAAATATTTACAACTAAATCATTTGGGAAAGCACTGAACGTAAACCCGAGCGGGCTGCAGTGCAAGCAAGTTGAGCTGATACCCATCAGGTGCAACCTTTGGATGTCTGAGTTTATTACAGACCCTTCCAAACTTCTAAGATGTACTCAAAAAAGTCATTACTGCAGCTCCCAACCCCGTTTAATACCTGGTGGCCAGCTCTGGCACGGCCAGGCTCGTGGTTTGCAAGCGCTTCCCTTGCGGAAGCTGCTCGGATCGTGCTCCGCTCTGGGGAGAGCAGAGGGGCGAAGGCCGGAGCGGGTCGCCGGACTGGGGGAGAGGGCAGGAACGCTTCGAGACGTTGCGAAATTGCTGCCTGGGGTTGCTGGATTTTTGGAAAGAGGGAACGTGTCGTTTCACGTGCGGCCGTCCGCGTGCTCGGCCATCGCCCCGTCTGCCCTTGGGGACGGTGCCAAGAGGTCCTGCCTCCGCACCCAGAACCCGGTTTGGATGCTAGCAGTGAAAAACAGCATCTTTAGGACCTCATATCAGGGAGGGAAGAAAAACACGACACCTACAGCCCAGCTCTCGGATGTTATTAAAGTAACATAAAATTTCAAAACACAAAAAGGGACATAAGATGCAGATCAGTGCAAAGAGAGAGAGCAGGGCTATCACTTGCTTTGTTACCTTAAAACCAGGTGAGCAAATACATTGTAAATAAAATATTTAAAATCATCTAGTGAATTTTAAAGAGGATTTTCTTTGAAATACAAGATATGCAGAATATTTTTAGGTTTTAGAGTGATCTTCGAGGTTGGCATTTATTAATATTCAGCTCACTCTTAGTGTAGTAGTCTCACTACTACAGTAGTAGTATTGTACATGTGTACGTAGTGATAGTATCAGATACAGTATAAATATCTCTTCATGTTTTGTGCCCAACAAGGAAGTAGGGAGGACGGAGGGGATTGGTACTGTTTTTCACCTTATCCTGATTTTTGGGAAGGATTTTTTGTTGCATTGCAATAGTTTGAAAGCAGCTGATGATCTTGCAAGAGCAAGAGCCCATATCAAGCCGTTTCTCTCCCCTTTTCCCCTACCAGCCTGCTCTACCTGTCTGGGCAGTGGGTACTTATATTGAATGTAATGCTATTGTTGTTCTTGAAAATAAGACTTAAAACATCTTAAGAGATTTAGTATCAGCAAATTAATTTCATTTATTGTTTTTATATATGTATGTATTTTAAATACATTCAGTAAAATTACTTCAGTTGTCAAAATATACTTTCAGGATGTTATTAAGCTGTGGCACTTATATCTGTTTTAAGGTGCAATCTTGTGAGCATTTATTCTATAAAGTTGCTTAAAAGCCATTAGTCATATGTGGCTATATAGTAACATCAGGAAATAACAAAAACAACCCCAGAGATTGATATAGTTGGCTTATATATTGCCGCTATAATACAGCATAAAATCCCATTGCGTTCCCCCAGGATGGTGGCCTTCCCATGGTGGCTTCCACCTTTATCCCTGCATGAGGGGTCTGTCCCCTGGATCCCTGCTTTGACATTCGGCTGCAGGGACTCTGTGTCCCTGCCTCTTAGCTCGGAAGAAAGACAACTTTCTGCATTGTTCCACATTGGAATTAAAATGCCCGATCTCGGTCAGTTTATTTGTGGAACAAGCAACAAAATAGCGGTTACTCGTCCTCTTGCTCCTAAAATAAGAATAGACTAAATCAAAGACTAAGGAAAAACAAATTCTAGGTGGTAAAGAGACAGGGACATCAGTGCTGGTTTCCCACATGGTAGTTTAAAGTCAGAAATTTTGTGGACCACTGAAATCTGATGGAGACGTACCCGGTTTTAATTACAGGTGTCAGAACAGTAGGCAGAAGGAACACGTCCTGCAGAAACGTGCATGGTTTGGTACCGAGCTTAAAAATGCAAGGAGATGTGTTTTAAAAGCAGCATAATCCAAGGAAATGTTTGTATATTCCTGAGTGCATTTGAACATCATTTGCTAAGTGAAGAAAGGCCAGAAATATCAGCTTTGGTGGTAATTTAAGACAAGAGGAAAAAAAACACCTTTTTTTCCTATTCTCATTTTTCAGCAAACGTGCTCTAATTTTCCCCCCTGCCAAGCGATTGCTCAGGCTGTTGCCCAGAAATTAGTATCTTGCTCAGAGTCAGGTTTTGCTGTCTGGCTGCTGGGTGTCTGTGGGGATCAGATGCCAGCGCTGAGGCAGCGGCGCCCGGAATTTCCAGCGCGGGAATTGTGTTGCTGCGGGAGAAACGGCCGGATGCGTCTTCGCTTGGACACAGCCCGCTGTGAACGGGCTCCTGTGCCTCCAGGTGATGTGTGCCCATAGCGGGCACGCTCGCTATTTCCTTGCATGCACCAGGCATCGGCCTCGCTTCTTGCCAGGTAGCCTCTCCGACGGCGTCGCCCTCTCGGCACCGCTTTGCAGCCCCGGCTCGGCGCGGTGCCGGGGCGCTAGCGGCCGCCCCGAGCGGAGCTGCCCGGCCCGAGCGGATAATCTCAAAACGAGGGATTAAGTGCGGCCGGCCCGCCCGCCCGCGCCGGCCCGAAATGTCACCGGAGCCATTTGGCCAAAGTTCAGGAGCAGCTGGGAGCGGAGTTGGCTCTCGCCGGGCGCTGGCTGAGGTTTGCACGCGCGCGGGCCCCCGCGCCGGGTCCCCAAACGCAGCGGCTCGCTGCAGGGCGAGCAGCCAAGTTCGGAGCCGCACGTTTTTTTAGTAATTCCCTTTTATTTTTCATTTATTTAACTGCCGTGGGGGGCGTATCTTGTTTGCGGTAGCTGCGGTTTGCTGGCGCAGGAAGTGCCGAGCAGGCCCTATAATGTGTTTTGAAGCTGTTTCCCTGCAGGCGCTGGGAATCCACGGAGAGGGAAAAGTGATCCAAAGAGCCACTTCTACGGGGGAAAAAGCTGAAGGGAAAATAGCAGTAAAAATGTAGATTGTAGATTGCAATCTTGTTGATCTTGTAGATAGATTGGTAACTTCTAATCAAAATATTAATTAAAGGACCGAACTACTAAGAACTTGCTTATTTTAACTTGTTTTCCAGTTTATAAATGGAAAGTTAAATTCTGTTACAGAGCTGCACTGTTAACTTGCTGCCTGCAGGACGGTCTCTGATGTTGTATTTAGTTTGAGGGGAAATCACAGATAGAATGACAGCCTGAACGTATCAAGTGCAGTTGTATTTTTATTTAAAAGGCTAAACTTGCAGAAAATAGCAGTGCATCCTAATCACAGCATTACTAGGTTCTTTTAATGCAAAATTCCAATTAAATAGCTTTACTTAAAAAATTATTATGCAAGGATAGTAAGTTTGTGCCTTCATTTGACTATGTTGGCTATTTCTGTGAGACTTTGCTGTCTTAATGCCATTGTAAACTTTAATTAATGTGTAGAAAATGTTACTTATTCTTTAAATACTAAACCAATTATTTCACGACAATTATACCTGACCAGTGTTAATGAAACAAGCTGTAATGATTCTTTTTTATGATTGAAAAACGATTAGTGCTTCAAAGCATGAGATGAGGGTAAAATAATTTAAGGACCTTAAGGATTCTTGATTTAAGGATCTTAAATCAAGAGAACAAGGTACTTGTTTTGCGTTGTCTGTTGATGTTGCAGCTTGAATATTTATATTCCAAGAGATTTCAAATTTTGGAAAGGTGCTTTTGAAGGAAAGACTGTGATTTGCCTTGCCTCACAGGCTGGTCCTTCCTTGAGAAGTCATGTTTTGGAATTAAAGGGTTGTGTTTAGTTGAAAAGCAGGAACAGAGGGATGGAGGGTGAGTCCTGCATCCCAGTTTGGGTCCTGCTTGTGCTCCTTGTGCTCGCTGCCACCGCCGGCGCTCGGACGGATTCACTCCTTGGCCAGGTGAAAGGGCTGCCCAGGGCTGGCAGCACCCGGGACAATGCAGGAATCTGGTGCTGAGCTGCAGGCAGCCAGGGAAGGTTCCTCAGCCCCTCAGGTGCATTTCTACATCTTCATGTAGAGTGATCGCCTCGGGCCAGAAGGGACTATTGCGTTTGGTTCTGTGGCTCATGCTAAGTATCCATATACGTGCTTATTTTATTTTATTATTCTTTTTTAATCTCACAAAGCTTTAATACGATGTGGCTGCCAGTCTCGCTGGTTATTCATGTAGTGCTTAAGATAAATATTAGCCTTTGGTGTCTTTCTATCTTGCAGTTTCTTAATGACAGTATCAAAGAATCAGATTCACTTACCTGACACTGCTATTTTTGTATATCCTGTGATATTTACTCCTCTGTTAAGAAATACATTCCTTTTGTTCTCTTCTTTATGGAGATCTTACTGGTTCATGTTCTTATACCCATCCCTAGAGTGTTACTAGCCCCTTTGTATTTTGATTCACTAACAGCCTTTAAAAAGTTCTTGGCTTGCACGGATTTCTTGTAGCAGAGCTGAGTCTGGCAATGAACATACGTGGATTAAAGTTTGACACGTGTAAGGAAATAGCTACAGGGGGAAACATTAAAATTTCTGATTGCAGTGTGAATAGAAGCATTAGCGAGGTGAAAGCTGAACACGCGTTTGAGTATGTGAAGGTAAATGAATATATTACACCAGTATTATAATATTAAGTGATAAGGTCTTGTAGGTAATATTGTTCATGCTGAAGGGGGAAAATATGGTGGGCAAGTTGTAACCCCAATTTCTGAGTAGAAATATGGCAGAGGTGGAAAATCAGAAATCAGATTCTGTTTACCTTAGTTCTTCCTATTCCTGCTTTTAACACATTGTTTTTATTTAAATTCTGTTCACCAATCATTTTATTTAACTTTGGTATAATAGTTGTAGTCCTCTATGGCTCTGTGCTTATTTTGAAAAAATGGAAGTTTCTTTCATTCAAATTAGGTATAAATTAGATTAGAGTTTTGCAACTATTTTTTGAGGAATTTGACCCTTCCTGCATCTTGGTACATTGCTGCTCTGCACATGCTCCTTTTGCTTGATGCTTTTTTATCATTCGTATATATCATATTCCTAAAATAAGGCCATCTCTCTATATATATTAGCAAAAATAGGGTTTATTCAATGCCTGTTTTTTAATCAGTGCAGGTATTGTCATGTCATCAAGAGGCTACACAGAGATTAGTGCTCATGTACCCTGATGTGGATATCATAATCTCCCCGTGGCCCGGATACCATCCGAGACACTCCACTGTCTGTCCATAATAACTTTGCAATATTTATATTCCAGTGCTTGACAGATTTACGAGACGGCCACCAACCAGAAGGTCCAGGGCCGATTCCCTGGCAAGAAATCTATTTTTTCCCCTCTTGTGGATTTGCTGAGGAAGGGATACCAGGAGGTTCATGGATGTTATGCCCGAGGTTTGTGGAGACCTTGTCTCCTTTGCCTTGGGGTTTACCTGAGCACAGGCTGCGATTTCACGTCCTGCCTCTCTGAGCTTTCCCTCGTGCCTTGCAAGAGTTCTGCAGCTCTCCTCCGGGGTCTGAATTGCTGAAATGAATCCGACAAGAGTGTCACTAATTTCAGTTTGCTGCTGTGTCAGAGAGCCCTAAGAAACATCAAAATTGTAGATGCTTCCTTGGTATTACAGAGCTGCCTGGGTTGATGCCTTAGAGGTTATTTTACATCTCCCGAGGGCAAAATATTTAAAGAGAAGTATTAAATCCTATGAAATTTGATTATGGAACTACTTGTGCGCTTCAGCGTTCTGAATTTGAACAACAAAAATGGTCGGTCTTTCCAGAAAAAACGACAGGCCCTCCCTGTTTTTGTGCTCCTTTATCTAAAAGATCTCTTATGTGTGGATTTCACTTCTAGAAAAGTAAATCCCTAGAAAAATTATAAACATATCCATCTAGAAATCAAACAAGGAGCAATTGATTTTACAGTTTTAAAAGCAGCCAGTACTTTTCGGTACTTGCTTTAATGAAATGGGCAAATTAATAACCCAGCACTTACATTCTGCTTGTGTTCAAAGGGATGTGGTTAATTCTCCATCATAACACCTCTTGGAGTTGAGTAAATAATTTGCAAATATTCAGACTTAAATGTTGGGAAACTTCAGAGGGAAGAAGTAGCACCTTTAATGCCACCCAGCAAGGGTGGGGAAGAGGAAAGCCAGAATACTTGGGAGAGGATGTGTTCTGATTCCCAGCTTGGTTTCGTTTCCTCTATTAAGTGCCCTGGTAAAGCAGCTTTTATAAACAAACCAAAGTGAAACGTGAATTGAAACCTTTGTCTGTCCAGGAGTCCTGTACTGATAGGAAATGGGTTACACTAAACTTTTAATTGCAAGTGGTTATTGCTATGAATCTATCGTTCAAAATAGTCAGTGACTTTTGAGTTGAATTTGGGGTTTCAGGAAGAAAAATAGTTCAGGGTCCTTGGACCACCATTATGAACATGCATGTATATTTTATTTATATGTTTTAAATCAATGAATGAATATGGCGGGATTTCAGAGTTGGAATGATGCCCTGAAAACCAGATATCTGTACGCTTGAGAATTTGCACATTGTGAGTTGTGCATTTTGTAACCAAAACGTATCGTAAAAAAACCTTCATTCTCTATAATCATGCATTTTCATAATAAATTCAATATACTCTAATTAAAGTTTAACCAGCTTTTATATGGTCTTCGGGGAGATTTGTGGTATGTGCTTTGGAGATGATTGGCAAGGGAAAGTTTTTGGAATTCATGCCTGGAACAAGGAGACCTCAGTCCCGACTGGGACTCGCGGTCAGTAGAGCAGGAAATAACACCCAAACACTTCTTCTAAACAAAGATGCAGAAAACAGATGAAATTTAAAACTTTCTGTTGATACAGTCCTCATTAGAGAAGTAAAAATACACTAGGAGCTGACAAAGCTTTTTGGAGTATACTTAGCAATTAGAAAAGTCTCGATGTATCCGGTTTATTTGGCTTTGACAAAAGCTTTTGAGAGGGGAAAATAATTTTCTGACTTCTCACTGTGGGAGATGGTGAATGTTTCACTGAAAACCACCAAGTTGCTTTAATTTGAAAGAACATTTTAAAAGAAGTTTAAAAGATGGTTCACTTCTTGTTTTTTGCTGTATAATGTCCAACCCAAACTGAGGTCGAACTCTTTCTTTTGCCCCTAAAAAGGTGGCAGTAGCTTCTTGGTTATTACCCTCTTGGTGTAAATAAATGTAAGTCTGTCTTTGACCAGTGCTGTAGCACACGTGTGGTGGAGGTGTTATGCAAAACCATAAACCAGTACATTTTAAATTTCCACTTGGCAAAGCAAACATGTTGACATACCAAGTTGTGGAGGTAAACCCTGGGGTTTTAAAAGATACTCTTTGAAACTAGCATTTTAATGGATTTTAGAAAACACCCAGAAGAGCCATAATTTCAGCTAAGTTTTATCAATGTAGCTTAATTGCCTCTTTAAGGGATGATATGAATCACAGGCAATTGCAACTCCTCTGCACTACAAATGTGCCGAGTATTTTTAAAGCGAGGAAGTGCAGGCCGGTAGGTTGCATCAGGACTGCCAGCTTGGTATGCGCAAGGCGACTTTTACAAACCTGTTTCTTAGGTAAATAGTTTATACCTGCTACCATTTATTTACAATTTCAAGAAACCGGTCAAGATAAGGAAGAGTTTTGTGGGAAGCAGTGTCAATACACGAATAACGCAGTGCGTGCTCCTCTGTGCCACCCAAAGCTGCATTTGGTGGCTGCAGTATAAATAGCCTACTTCCTTAACTGCTTTTTTTGTCCTTTCCCACTGAAGTGTTGTTTTTCTCCGAACGCAATGCCAGGCGCTTGCATGACTAGCAGGCAGATTCTCTCTGTGGTTTGCCTAACACTGGGTGATAAACACCAGAAGCGACTGCTTGTGGCGAGCACCTTCCTTATTTATTTATTTACTATTTTTAAATGAAATGGCAATATGAATTCTCCCTGGTGACATGACAGATTGTGCTTGTGCCAAGCAAACTTTGGTAATCTCTCATGTTAGTAGCTTTGGCTCTGTGGATATTCTTTCCTGCAACTGTCTTGCTGGAGTGGAAAAACGGATCTTTGGGCAGAGGACGTCTCTTCTGCTAAAAGTGCAAGTTTTACCCCAGCGGGGCGGAAGGTGGAGTGACCTCAGCCTGACTTACGCCGCGCACAAAACCGATCAGATGATTAGAGGGACATCAGTGGAAGATTAAGGCAGAATCCTAGGTATCCAGGCCCCTGATTAGAGCGGGATAATGAAGCAGCGAGGAGCGAGTGAGCAGCAGAGCAGGATCCCTCACGGGCCGTGTCGGGCTGCAAAAGGGGATATCTGCCGCTGCTGCAGTGAAATCCGCAGCAGTGAGAGGTGCTCTGCCACACGGGTGACAACAAAAAGTGCAGGGCGAGGATGTGGCTTTACAGCTACCGCTTGTTCCTTAGCACAGGGGACTTCTGGCACCTCCGGTCAGCGAGGCTGTAGGCATATTCCATTGCTGTGAATTCACTTAAGGTAGATGGAATTGTTTATTTCCAGAATCTCCCATCTTTCGTAGCTCCGTTCAGTTTTGCTGGGCTAGGGGAAATGGTTCCCTGAGCATTCCCCCAGCAGGGAGCCCACCTGTGTCAATACTGCCTTGTATCTGCCCTCCCTTGCAGGTGAGCAGGAAATAGGCGCTGGGCTGTGGCCACTCATTTCTCAGTTTTTAAGTCATCTAAATCATTCCCTTCTTTCAGAGTTTAAATGCCTGTTTTTTCTTTTGTTTTTGTTTTATTTAATGCATCTATCAATATTGGGTATGATAAGTTGAAATACTTACTTAATTCTGCAGACTAAGATTGCTTAAAAGAAGAGAACTTAAAATACCCCTGTGCTTGGAGGGAGATGTGCCTGCTGAACTGGCACTTGGTCAGGCACACGCTGGCGTCCTGCGCTTGAATTGCTGCTAGATTTCACCATAGAAGGCAATAGGGAGATGCTGTGCAGTTTGTCAAGAGTTTAGCAATCTCATTAAAAGGAGGAGGAGGAAAAAAAAGAGAAGTTTCCCAGCTTGGCAAATACCTTAGTTTATGGGATTTCTCAGGTGGAATTAACAGATAAAGCTGTAGCAGCTACTGAATTTTAAGTCTTTCATATTTTAATTTCTTTTAACCCACTGAACATTCCTCCCTTATTCAGGCACAGATGGGATGGCTTCTTTGTGCTCTGGTGATGTTGGAAGAATTCTCTCTTTTACCTTAACATTAACAGATATAAAATGGGGTATTCGGAACATCCTTCTGTGCGTGATTTATAATTTTACTGGTAGGAGCCTTAGCTCTTTACTGGGAATGTCTTTGCATGGATGGGTGTGCCTAGGAAGGGGTTTATCCAAACAGAGCAGTAACACTGCTGGCAGGCCAAACCACTGCCAACAAAACAAGCCCTGCAGTAGCTCAGGTGTGACCAGAAAACAAAAGTTGCTCCTAAACGGCACTTATATCCACCTTGTGCTTTGGACAACACAGAGATATTAGCAGCAACATAAGGTTTCCTTTTACGCTTTGTATCAATGCACACTTTTAGTTCCACAGGCTGACTTAAATCCTTGTGCCGGTTTTCTGCACGCTGAGCGCATTGCGCCACGCACGGAGCTGAGCCCAGTGTGTCTGAATGGGCGGCTGCGCTTTTCGTGCTGGCGCTGCTGACACAGGTCAGTTTGACTTCTTGCCCAGTGCTTACATAAAGAGGCGGTATAAAAAAATGGGTCTCTGAAACCTGATCTGTACATCTTATATTTTGCTGCCCAAAGCTATTATTGATGCGTAGGGAGAGTGAACACCGCTGAGTGTTTCCTAATGCTGAGGAACTAAGTGTAAGCCTGAGGAGAACGCATTGAAAATTAAGGTGCTGTTACTGTTCTGTTTTTTTTAATTTATTTTTTAAGCATATAGCAAAGAAAGACATGTTTCTGTGAAAAACACAATCTTTCTATGAAAGGATATCTTCTGTTCATGTAAAAATAAGGTGATAAATCACAGTAAGTCCAAGTGTTCACCCACTGATGGAAAACCATCACCCACCAAAAGGAGATGCTTTTTTTTTCCCTTTTTTTTTCTTTTTTTTTTCTTCTTCTGCTAGCGCCCTTCCTTTCCTTCCCACTTTGTCAGAAGTCGGTCTGTGGTTACTTTTCGTGGATGTCTTATGTAGTCTCCATATGGTATAGTTTGGAGCTTTTTGCATTGCATTTGACGAGTGAAAATAAACATATAATGGAAAATGCGATTTGAAAGCCGCAGAAATTGGCAGCCACACTAGGGGCCTAGTGAGTCTATTTAATGTTCTTAAAACTCTCAAAAAGATTTCACCTTATCAGTGCCCATTTGGTGGTGATATTCTGTGTGCTTTGGCAGCCTGCATCTTTCTTGCTCAACCGTAAGTCCCATTGCACACAAACTGTCACTGGATTTTTCCAAGCTGCTCGTTCAGCGCTTGCTCTAGCCACCGCATGCAGCCAGTTTGCTGTGGTGCAGTCTCTTGTCACAGCTTTCTACCTCTCTATACAGCTCTTCTCCTTAAAACAACAAAAACCTTATATAAATGCAAGGAGTCGTAGGGAGGAGCTACTCTGTTAAGGTTTGGTGCTGAAGACAGGCTTTTGTTTTGGGAAAGATATTGCAAAACGCCGTGTGTTGAGAGCACTCAGCTCGTCCCCGATTACATCCGGGACAAAACTATGTGGTTCAGTTTTCTTTCTCTGTTATGTTTTTGGGTCTGTCACACATATATCACAAGCCTGCAAGTGATTGAGGGAAAACTTTGGGGTTGTTTCTCCAAAGCCCAGACTGCATCGTTCTGGCTTTAAAAAACAAAGCCAAACCACCCCACAGATTTTAAAGATTAGAGACACATTACACAGGTGCAGTATTTGCAATATCACTTTGAAGTGTCAAAAAAGCAATCCTGCCATAAAAAATTGTTTCTCTTTCAAGAGAGTTCTGTGAAGGGTTCCCTGTGAAAGGAAAGAACAGGGATGTTACCTTCTAAAATTTAAAAACTGAACACCTGGAAATAATTATATTTTTAAATATTTTCAGGCTGAGTCAGAGTTGATGATAAATGGGAACTGTAACAGACTGGCAGGTGATTAGCAGAATTCATCATTATAATATGTTTAGCATAATATGCAGAGTCGTCTTGCTTATTCAGTGACAGCTTGATAGTAATTTTTCAATTAAAAGGCTATGTCATGCTGACAATAAATTCATTCACTAAATAAGTATCTCTTGCTTAAAATACAGTCATCTGGAAAGTGATATTAACTTTCTTTCATAAGAAGAAATGATATTAGGCTTTTGAACAAGTTTTACAAAGCAGAGCTCAGTGGCTCTTGCTCGTAAACGTGAATTTTATAAGAACATGGAAAAATGAAACGTGGTGAGTAAACCTGTGGCAGAGGGGCAGGCTCCGAGCAGGACTGCTCCGGATGCCCCGATCTTCTCGCAGTCGGTGGGTGCTCGGAGCAGCCCTACCTGCTCACCAGTCACCTCTGTGCAGGCCCAAACAGACTATCAGAAATTAGATGATGGTCAGGAAGAGCTGAAAAGTCAGGTTGCTTGGATCAACTGCACAGGTCATGAGTGCGTACAGGAAAAAAGAGCAGGTTTCACAGTTCTACCACAGAGTAAATGTCTTAATGTCTCGGTCTATTACAACAAACACTGGAACCTTTCTTAAGGAGCATCGTGGTTACCTCCGTGATACCCAAACCAGCTGCATGGAGGTGACGCTCGCAAGGGAATTGCTGTCGGGGTGAGTTTGGAGTCCCTGGAGAGCAGATTGAAAGGGTCTGATGCCCAGGGCCACCTTGGAAGAGACCTCTGGAGCTGACCTAGTCCCCGAGCAGGCTGCCTCTGTCCTCCCTATGGTCACCCACGGCGCGCGGGCCAAGCCTGTGACGCGAACGTTCCCGTAGCACGTAGCACACTTGGGCTCTCAGGGAGAGCAGCTGCCCTGAGCAGCAGAGAACTGTTCGAGTTGCTCTGTCGCCTCGTGGAATAGGTTTGCTTAATCGCAGGGATTTCCTTGCTGCTTTTCTCTCAGGGTCCTTCAAGTACGAGTGAGGTTTACTAGAGTCTTGTTAGCCAGCTTCATGGGTTCTGCAGTCATAAACACAGAAATGTATCTGTCTTTATTAAAGGGTTAAATTCACCTTCATATTGAGGAAAGGTTCTGGAGTTATGGAAAATGCTCATTTCATTTTTTTCATTTTTTTCATTTCAAATTGTTTGTCCAGGCTTATTTCCATTCTATCTCATGGACTATAGTCTGGATGATTGATTAGCACCAGTCTCAGTTCTTTGAGGTCAATTTTTAAACTGTCAGTAGTTTAAAAAAACCTTTTTTTTAATAACCTCATTCATTTTGAGACAGATGCTATGAAACATTCATGTAAATAGTGGCTGGTAACATCTCGGTCTGGAGCTGATTGAACAGTAGCAGTACAGCTCCCAGAAGAGCAGTGTCTGTTATTCAGATCAATAGTTCAGATGATTATTTTGCATAGCTTGTTGCTGGCCATGGCAGGCATGATGGTCTTGGTCTTAGTTATTATTCTAGTCCCTTTTTCTCCACCCTCCACCAAGTTCTTTCCAATGCAGTAACACCCTTCTCTTCTTTCAGAGAGTAAAAAAAAAAAAAAAAAAAAAAGAGAAAAAGAAAAAACAAACACAGAATAAACTCTGGAATATTGCACTGGTGATCCACTCTATTATTCTTAACCATAATAACTACTTGGGCTTCGAATTTAAGTATACAAAAAAAAAAAGAATATTGGGGAAATTTCTCATTATTTCGCAGAGTAATTCTCCTCTCGGTCATATATGGGTCTAGCATCGCTGAACTAATGGCCCTCAAATAGTAACTTATCAAAGCTGCTCAGGGATTCTTGCCATTGCTATAAAAAGACATTTGGCAATAAGCACTATGTCACATAAGAAGCACAGCCATTTACTTGAATATAAATATGCTAACATACTTCACTTGAGTCCTCTCATATGGCATCTGGTTCTCTAAGGCTGAAGTAAGTAGATCATATTGAACGTCACAGGTGATTAGTCACCTTGTCATTCTAAACAGGAATAATTTTAAAGCTGTTATTTCTTCAGGTGGGATGATAAATCACTGCATTTGTTCTGTGTTTCTATTGGGCGTTTCACCTGAGGTCTCGGAGCTCATCAGAAGTGACTGATTCTTTTTAGTAAAGGTTCTTTAGATAATTTATACCCATTTTGTAGGTAGACAAACAGAGAAACATAGATCACTTGGTTGAGTCTCCAAAGACCATTTCCTGACTGGAATTTCCTAGACAAAGCCCTATGCTTTTACATCTGTAAATCTTTTATGAGCTAATGAACATGTTTAATATTCCAGTTCCCCTCATCTGTGAGAATTTAGTGTGCCAGGTCCTGGATACATCTGCCTGCCTCTTGCTTTCTCCCTCAGTGCTGCCTCCTGCTAGTCTTGCTGGCAGAAGCAGGTGATGGATTGGTTCAGGGCTGGTAACTTATTCTGTGAAGGAAAAAGTTCTTCCTGCTCTGAACAGAGTCCTGGCATCTGAGCACATGGCATTTCTCTGCTTAGAGTGTGGGAGGGAAAAATCTGGGTCATATAAGATCTTATTTTGCATCTTCTGGAGAGTTAGAGGCTTGTGGGCGGTTAGCACTGGACAGGACTTCCACTGTCTTGCAGGTGAAAGAGTTGACTGTAATTATCGAAACTTGACGAGTAGCCTCTTTCTGTGAGGATTTACATTAATTAATGTCAAGATCTATAAGTTGCCTCTGTAATTGGGATGGCCAAGTGGTGGACTTAGGTACTATTCACAGCACTGGTTGCGATCACTGCTTGATATTATTACTGGCAAGAAGAAGGTGCCTTTCCACTCCATACATGGGCCTGTTAATTCTTGGTTCTCTCTTAGATCCATGGCTTGCATGTATTTAATTGCCAGACACATATCTATAAGCAGTTGTTGATAACATATATCATCTAGGAATCACAGGTGTCCCACTATCAGTTGACCAGCCAGTTACCACGTGCGTGTGTGGGCAGAGCTGGGCACTCTGAGCTGTGCTGTGTATTGTGCCTGAGGATTCATTGTTCCACAGAGCTGTCTTTAAAGCGTGTGCGATTCCATCTGAAGCAGTGCAAGAAATATATTCCTGTTAATGGCACTGCTCTCCTAGGCCTTAGCAGTTTTGCCATCTCTTTTCCAACACATTCACTGGTGGAACCTGATCCCTCTTTATGCCAATGCTGCAAAATACTTTTTCAGAGGAATGTCTGTAACCCTTTATTACAGTCATTATTGGTCCTTTTGGTATTGTACCTAGGAGAGAATTCTTCCCTAAACTGATTATATTAAGAAATGTAGAATGAAATTAGTAGTAGGAAAAATGATGGTGGAAATCAGTGCATGAGTGTCTGTGCAGCAGACCATAACAAAAGGTTATCATGAAATAAAAACTTAAGTCTAACTCCGGTTTTGACCATTAGGAGGTATAAGAAGAGATAATTGTTATTCTTTACAAAATCTGACATTCAAGCTGGCCTGGCACACAAGACAGCTCTGCCCCTGCTCTGCGTGACTGAGGTCTGGGTTTGATTCTCACTTTCTTCTTAAGGATGGAGAGAGAGTGGGGAGTGTTATTAAAAGCTAAACCTCGGGGGCTGAAGAACGGAGCTCCCCAAGCCCAGAGGGGCTCCTAAACCAGCTGGGGACCAGCACCGAGTGGAGCCTCGTGGATCCCAGTGCGGCTCGAATCCTCTAGGCTGTGTATGTGGTAGGGGACCTCCCAGGCCAATAAAGAAAAAATGTTAATAGAGTAAATGACAACATGAAGTATTTAAGAATTGTTTCTCTATGGGCTCTGGGAATTTAACCCTCCTCCTTTTTCTCTTTTTTTTTTCTTTTCAGAAAGAAGACACAGCTCCTCTAGCAAGCCGCCTTTGACTCCTCCTTCCTCTTCAGTATTTTCCCTCATTTCATCTTTCCCTTCAAAAAACAAAGGTAGCAGTGGAAGTGGGAGCAATCGTTCATCCAGTGGAGGTACTAGTGCATCATCATCCAATTCCAAGTTGTTGAAATCACCCAAAGACAAGCTGCAGATCAGTGGAAACAATAGGCTAATGCATCCGGTACAGCATAGCAAAGTTCCCCATGATAAAATGTGAGTATGCATTTTGACAAAGAATTAAATTTTATTACTTGTACAGGAATTACTGTATCATTTATCATTTCTTTATAGTTTAAAAGATGACGTTTTTAGACTCCCCTAGATCTCTTCTAGCTGCCCCATTTAAGATTATGGATACACTAATGGCATTATTGAATAAGAAGTCTTGCAAAGGTGTATCTTGAATCAGGATGAAGATCATTTTACTAAGGGGAACTTAGGTCTCTGATCAAATATATTTACCTTAATCTTAAGTGAGTTTTAGCCCTGATTCAGGTGATTTTTTTTTTTTTTTTTGACCTGTACACATCACAGATTACAGATTACGGTCCTTGCTCCCTGGGACGTAACAGGATCATCCAGTTGCTTTTGTGATATGCTGTATCTGTGAATTTGAATTGCAGATTCTGAAATCCTTGATGACTCCTTGAAATACTTAGGAGGAAGTGGGGAAAAGAGAACACAAGAGTTTATGAAAAAAGATACGAACAAAAAAAAAAAAAAGAGAACTGGGAATAGAAGGGGGGTCAAGTCAACTAATTAAATCTGTATTGTGAATAGATAAGAGTGTTGTTAAGTAATAAAATATATTTTAGGTAGTGATGATAACTTACAACTCCATGATACTACAGTTCCCTGAATATTTTTTTTTACGCATTTTTTCCTTTAAATAATAGCATGACTCCATCTGTCAAAGTGGAAAAGATTCATCCAAAGATAGATGGTGTCCAACTGAAAGCTGCTGTTGGTCCAACTTGTTCTACTACTGTGAGTTCCTCAATAAAGACTGGCCTTAATTGTCCCTCAATACCAAAGCCACCCTTGCCTTCCCCTGGACAGATACTGAATGGTAAAGGTCTTCTCTCTGTGCCTCCATTTTTGGAAAAGAAACCTGAAGAAAATACAAATAATAGGAAATTTTTACATAAAAGATTGTCAGGTAATTTTTTAAATATTATTTGCTATATTGCACATATTGGCGTATAGAGAAGTAGGCCTAGTCAAGTCTAAGCTTTCACATATATGTATGCAAAAATACAAGCTCCAAGGTAAACCAGCTATAAACTTTCATAAGATCTTAAATTAAACTTTAATGTGGTACATCCTTAAATTTTGGAATTTAACTGTTTAACTTGCAGATAACTTGAAATGTTGCTGCTGTTTTCAGAAACCGTCTGGGTCTCAGAGACCTGTCAATTTCTACAGTTTTAAAATTACACTCTTTAATCTTAAAAGATAGTAGAATTAGATAGTAAAAGATTTTTCTTCCTTTTATATGAAAGATGTATGTAGAAAACTGAGCAACTGACACAGTCTGCTCTTTAAACACAGTAACTCAGTTATAACCCTTGAAGGGTGGAGAAGCTCAGCAACAGCAACAAACATCAGTTGGGACTGTTCATTTTGACGGTGACCTCTTAAATATGTTCTTGGTTTTGCAAGATGATGTTTATATTTGAAAAAAAAAATAGTGTGCAGGATCTACTTCTGCTTTGGGATCTTGTGCAGCTGTAAGTGTCTTCATTCTGTTTGCAGAAGTGAGATCTGTATTTCGGGATGGCAGGCTGTGAGAACAGAGCGTGTTTGGTTTTAATTCAGCAATTTTATTTGTGCATTTGCATGTGTTACACTTGAAAATAGTTTTTGGTTTGGTTAAGTTTTATGATGAAAATAAATCTTAGTATTTCAAAGTGTCTTTATGACATCCATTTGTTTTCAATGATGGGATATTTATGTACCTTTTACAGAGAGAGAATTTGATCCTGATATATACTGTGGTGTCATCGATGTGGAAACCAAGAAGCCCTGTACTAGGTCTTTGACATGCAAGGTAGGATATCTTAATCAGAATAACACTGTGATGAAAAGTTTAAATTTTATTTCTTGAGTAACATGACAGAAAAATGGAAACTGCTATTTTTTTTGCTGTCAGTGTTTAGCACTATAAATGGTAACACATCTTGGTAACATCTGGAAACTTATTGCAAAAAAAAAGAAGAAGAAGGAACTGTATTTAAAATCCAATTAAGTTGTTTATTAAAAGATATATATTCCTTAAAGTAACCCAGAAGGGGTTTTTTTACAGGGTTGTTTTCTATAACCCCTTTAAACAGAATGTTGCCATTGGAAAGATTATAACATTATTCCACATGTAGATAGCGTGAGAGCAGCAGTGATGCTGTTCTGCTTGGAGAGAACCTGGAGAATTTTTGAAAGTCCATCATAAGCATTCACGGTATTATTTGTTTATGTAGGATTTAGACAAACAAGCTCTCTTGTTTAAAAAAGTCTGTGGCAGATAATGAGATATTTGTGTAAATGCTGATACTGATTAATGCAGGACTTCAGATTACTCACAAATGAGCAATCTGAAGAAGCCACAAAGTATGCCTACAGGTCAAGCTCTGAATTAAACCATCTCTTAAAAACTTTCAATTTGATGAAGAGCGTGTTCTGGCTCAGAGCACCCTTCCTTGGCGGGGAAGATATCCCTTAGCCCAAGGAACCAGAACTCTAAATCCTGTGCAATTGTGTAATATTTAGCTACTTTCCTGCCAAGCAGCTGAACTGTCAGCAGGGGAAGCATCTGGTAAATAAACCACCTGCAGAACAAAGGTAAAAGGAAGCTGGTACTAATGATCCAAAGGAAGTGAACTTGAACGTGCTTGTTGCCCTTTAGGAATTGCAGGGGGAATGGTTGTCCTAACAGAGGAGGGAAGAGCACCAAGTCTCTTGCAAGAGAAATGGCTCATCCAAAAGTTTTAAGGAGAAAGAAATTAAAATAATTTCTCAGCAATTCCTTATATTACACCTACTCCTCAAATAATAGATGGCATTAACCCAATCCAACTTCCTATGCTGTATGAAAAATGAGATACTATATATAATTTAACAATCAAAAAATAACTTCCATCTGTTTTGCGTTACGTAGAAATTGTGCCACATGCATCTTGCCCTATACAGCATTTGGGATGTTCAAAGGACTTTGAGTTCTGCCTGGCTGTGGATTCTGCTGTATTTTATGTTGAATATGTATTTCATTACGTTAGCTTTCAAAGAATGTTAGGATATTAGAAGAAAGCAGATAAAGGCTTTTTGAATATTTGTAGTGTTTCGTGTTAGAAGTCTGTTTTTTAAATTTATGTTAAATATTTTATGGGTGTAAGTAAATATTAAATATTTTTGTTATGCACTGTAAGATAAGGGAAAATGGTTTCAGATACCATTTTATTACTGGCAATTAAAATACAGATGTGAAAAACATTTGAAAGTCTAGTCTTTCAAGAGATTTGGCAGCTTCTTTTAGAAGTTTGAACGAACCTTAAAAGAATTTTCTAAAGCAGTTGCTGGTTTTCATTTTTTTTTATCATACAGGGACATAATCACCCACTAAGCAATTTTAAAACTTCTTTTACAAGCCATTTGCCTGCTTATTTACTAAACCACAAATGTGATGATTTTCTTTGTTCTAGAATTCTAGACATGTGTTTGAGTGTTTAATCTCCACCAATCTAATAGCCTGGGATTAATGATTTATTCCTGGATTTGTAGACACATTCCTTAACCCAGCGGAGGGCTGTACAGGGTCGAAGAAAACGATTCGATGTGTTGTTAGCCGAGCACAAAAGCAAAACCAGGGAAAAGGAGTTTCTTCGACATTCGGATCATCATCAGCAGACGCCCCCTCTCAGGGAACCGCATCCCTCACCTACTAAAACTTCCCAGGAGCTGCACCAAAATTCTCATGGAGTTACTCTTACAGAATCAAAGCCTTTATTACCTAATAAACCCAAACCTCACCCACCCAGTCTTCCAAGGTAAGGAAAATCTGCATTCCCTGAAGCTACGAAACGAATCCTGATAGTTTCACGATGTGGGTTTTGGAAGGGAGAGGTGGCTCGGCTGGAGGAGGGCAGCTCTGCACCTGGTGACCAGCTGCAAGGAGTAATTCCGAGCGATATCTCATAGCAAAGACAGTCAGATTCTGTAATTAATAAAAAGTGAGTTACTTCAATGAAAGCAGTTCTGCAACAAGTAGGCAGTACTGCTTGTCTGTGGGTGCAACACCTCTTCCCTCTCAGTAGATGTGTTGAGAATAGTGAGAACATTGGAAACTCATTAATGTTAAGTCCCTTTCGCTGGTAATTAAAAAAAACATGAGCTTAAATGCTTGCTAAACTGGTGTTTGCTTGCTAACAGCTGCCCTGCTTACCCCGCCAGGCCTCCCGGCTGTCCAGCCCAGCACAGTGGAAATGCCCCGAGCGATTCCCCTTCTGTCCACGAGTCCCCACAGCCTCCCTTGCCTGCAGCTGAGCCAGCATCTCGGTTATCCAGTGACGAGGGAGAAGGTGACGAAAAGGAAGAGCCCGTTGAAAAACTGGATTGTCATTATTCAGGTCATCATCCTCAACCAGCCGCTGTACGTTTCGAGTTAAAGTTAACCGTGGTCTCTGCCTGGTTCCAAATTGGTCAACAAATGATCTTAGGGGTTTTAAGGGTGGCTTCTGTGTGTACGGGGCTCATTTTTCTTCATATTTTTAGAAAATAATTTTATTACCAAATAAACAGTGAAGGTTTCACTGTACTTGCAAAGTAAAGGTATCATAAAAATACACCATGCACCTCACTTTTGCAAAGAAAAAGAGATCAAAATGCCATAATGCTGAAGGAATTGTAATTGCTATAAAGAGCGATTTGCAGAGGGAGGGCAGAAGGTGATTAGTGTAGAATAGGAGCATACAAATAATGTATTTTTAAGTGCGATTTCATTATTAGTTTTTCTCTTTTGACATTTTTACTGAGAGGTGCTTTCCATCCATGTAGAAGTAACAGTCGCATATATTGTCGTATTTGAATCTTGACAGAAGTTAGCACATATGGTATACATATTTTTCCAAAACCAAAATACTGGATTTTTTCAGCATTTGGTACAACTTCTGGATTTCTTTAATTTGTACCATTAGATGACAGATTTTAAATGATTATGAGTTTCTTCTCACATGTGTGCTAACATTAGAAGTCTTTCATATGAGAAACTTTCGTTATTAATGATTTTCATTATTATTATTGCTTTCAACCAAATGTTAAGGGCTCTTTAAAAGGAGCGGAACCATAAGATGCATAAGGGTTTGTTTGTTTGTTTGTTTAACTGCCTACGAAACAGAAAAGCTGACAGTTTCTCAGAATAACATTTACATGTCATCCTGCCGTCCTCTCCAGTTTAATCAGAGGGATTCAAATTTGACCACTGCAGTTGATCAGAAATATGGTGGTACCAGATGGAAAGAAAATGATCCCAATACAATATGCTTAAAAATTTAAAATATCTATTATAGTAGGGAAATAAAAATTCTAGTGTATTTTTTTGTTTTGTGTTTTAACCATTGCTTTAAGCATATTAAAGCAAATCCACTTAGCATACTTTTTTTTTAATAAGCGAGCTGTTATTCAGAGAGTTGTTACTGAAAGTAGAAAATGCCAATAAAAACCTGTCTTTTCAGTTTTGCACATTTGGTAGTCGGCAAATTGGAAGAGGTTATTACGTGTTTGATAAGCGGTGGAACCGTATTCGATGTGCACTTAACTTCATGGTGGAGAAGCATCTTAATTCACAGATGTGGAAGTAAGTAGAAATGGAGGCGTTGTTAATCTGGCTGGTATTTGCAGAAATGCAGAAGTCTGTAGGTACAGACATAAGTTTAGTTACAGAAAAGTAATCTTGTGTCGATATTAAACCAAAGGTTAGTAGTCTGTGCTTTACATTTTTATGCCACAGATAGCAGAATGTTTTAGTGGCATTAATCAAAGTAAAAATATAGCCTAGTACTATTAAGCTGGGTATTATTCTGAAGAACAGTAGCAACTCAGGTTTCCTTTTCTGTCCTGCTTGCCTCTAAGGAAAATTCCTCCGGCATCTAGTACGACGACATCCGTTCGTGCACCCCATCGGACAAACTCCATGCCTGCTTCGCAGTACGGTGTCAGCGCAGCAGGTTTCCTCCTGCCCACCACGGTTATGGCATCGCCAGCGTTGGTGTCTCCTTCCTCGGTGTCTCTCAACAGTAAGTCGGTACCATCGCACGGAACCACGCTCAACGCCAACCCTGCTGCCCTGGGTGCCGTCGATCCTGTCTGCAGTATGCAATCAAGACAAGTGTCCTCGTCCCCTTCAACACCTACAGTGCTTTCCTCCGTACCTTCACCTATGCCCAGCAAACCTCAGAAATTGAAATCCAGCAAATCGTTTAAACCTAAGGAATCTTCTGCTGGCAGTGGCACCTGTAACAGCACCGGCAGCGCCAGTAGCAGCGGCGGCTCAGGAAAGAAGCGTAAAAACAGTTCCGCACTGCTAGCACCTTCTCATTCCACGGAGTCCTTTAGGAAAAACTGTGTGGTTAACTCTGGGAACTCGGGGACCTCCTACCACCCGGCGGTGACGTCGGCGTCCCACAGCGTTGGCCTCAACTGTATGACTAGTAAAGCTAACTCCGTTAGCCTCAAGCATGACCAATCAGGGAGGGGTCCTCCGACTGGAAGCCCTGCAGAATCCATAAAAAGAATGAGTGTGATGATGAACAGTAGCGATTCCACTCTCTCCTTAGGGCCATTTGTTCATCAGTCCAGCGAGCTGACTGTAAATTCACACAGCAGTTTTTCCCATTCGCATACTTCCCTAGATAAATTGATAGGAAAGAAAAGGAAGTGCTCGCCTGGTTCAAGTGGCATAAACAGCAGCAGCAGCAGCAAGTCAAACAAAGTTGCCAAATTGCCAGCGGTGAATAATGTTCATGCAAAGCACACCGGTGCAATCCCAGGGACACAAGGACTGATGAACAATTCTCTCCTTCATCAGGTATGACATTTTGGTCTTGAAGTCTGCCAGTCGCGATGTCTCATGCAATTCTGTAAAAGATAGTTGCCCCTTCTTCAATTTTCCCATTACTTATTTTGGGCTTTTTTTATACTGACTACACTTTGGTAAGATTTTTATGAACGCTTTTCTCACATAAAGCGTTGGCTTTTTTTGTTTGTTTATTTGATTGTAATTCAAAGAAAAAGAAAGAAAACATCCCAAGTTCTGCGTTTGGTCCCTGTGATTCACTCTCAGATGAAATCCCATTCACACACTAGAAAGAGGAAAAAAAAATCGTGTTTCCCACTGTGGAATTGAGCTCAGTATTTCAGCCCAAATTCTTTTTTCTTTTCCTTTTTTTTTTCTCAGTGATAAATATTAAATATTTTACAAAGTGGAATATAACAATACTGATTATAAAGGAACTGTGATAAAATAAGCCTATTATCCCAAGGTGTCATTGACTAACTTAGTAATAACAAGATTAAATGTTATAAATAAGATAGAAACCTTTTTAGACTGTAAAATAAACAAGATGCGCTGTAAAGAAAGCAGATCGAGGAATTTGTCAGCTCTTGGTTTTAGTTAGTTTTAAGGGCTGTCTAAAAATCACATTGGGGAAACTAGTGTGTTGTTAGAATGAGAAATAGTTTAGAAACTTGTATTTCAGAATTATTAACATATTCAAATTGTTTCAGAGGATCAGTTGGAGGAGCAAAAAATAGTTAATATAATTTTAAAGAGAGTGTAGACAAGGAAAATTTTAAGGAGCAACTTTGCAACAGAATTGTGGGTCAGTCAGCCCCAACTCCATGAGTATTTTGGCACTTGCTTTCCCTGTTGGAAAACTGAGAAATGTTCTGTTTCCTCTGGCACAAAAGCCCTGAAATGTTTGTAACTGGGGAGGTAGGAGTCAGAGAGGTCTTTTTCAGAATGATATTTTCAGCTTTAGCCATAGAGCAAGACTGGTTTTATGTGAAAAAAACACAGCGTTCGTAGGAGTGACCCTTATGTGGCACTTGATAGTTTTTATTTCAGATGCACAGCATAGATTAAAAAGTAATTTGAATTAATTTAGGAAGGGAATCCCATCTAAAACCATTGTAATGTGAAGAACACTAGCTTGACACCTGGGAATACGGACAGGTCGACTCCTCATTAACGGTGACACGTTGTGCTTTGTGCTGCTCCCCCAAATATGCTCTTGTTGTCCAGCAAAGTTCTCTTGGGGAGCCCATCCTCGTAGCGCTGCTCACTCGTCTCTCTGTTTTGTCTGTTTGGTCAAAAGCCAAAGGCTCGTCCCTGATAGCTGGATACACCGTGGTGAGACAAGAACTGGACAGTTTTCACTACAAGCAAAACCTCCATCTGGAATTCTGGACTCCAAGATGCCTTGAGTTATCCCAGCTTCCCATGGTCCTCAGGTGTGGAAATCTACTGGACTGTCGCTCAAACAAGGAATTTCCCTGAAGCCATGTCTGTAGCAGTGAATTTACTAGAAATGGACACTGGATGAAGTCCAGCCACATAATTGCTCTTATCAGTGTTAACGGTGGTCTGGACTGCTACGAATCTGTGAGATTTTTTCCTTACAGGAGTACATCATCTTGCCACTATTTGACTTAGATCGGCTGGGCAAAAGAATGTTTTCTGGGGGGGGAAAAACATTACTGTGGACTTATTTTTATACTGATGGTGTCTTCTGTAGGTGATAGCTACCAGTCAGACACTGTCGATGGAGAGGACCCCTCCACGCAGGGGGAAATGTGTGCGGCACAATGGAAAGAAGCCCTCGAGAAGGGAATATGGCTTTAGTGTTTTTATAGCAATGTTCCTTTAATGGAATATAAAAATAGCACAATTTAAAAAAAAAAAAAAAAAAAGTCTGTGTTTTGCCCAGCCTTTTGCAAGTAATTTAGGATAAGAAGCTATCAGGAGTTTCAAATAAAAACTTTAAAAAAAATACACAAAAAGCAAAAAGACTTGTTTGAGGCCATTGCTCAGAGAACAAGTATAAAAATAATGTTGTATTTGCATGATACAGAAATTATTTTCTATTCTTTTGAATAAGATTTGATTGCAAAAGAAAGTAAAAGTTAGTTAATTTTGTTTAAAAGAAATCCAAAAATATCAAACGGACAAAGGCAAATAACCTCTAAAACTATATGCCCAAAGAACATATTTCTTGACCTATACTGTATACCACAAGCCTTTGTTATTTAAAAAGAGTTATAACTGTATTGGTTAAATTAGGCTGGATTTGCCTTCCAGCCTGTAAAAATAACCCTTTTTAAAGCTGAGTATTTAAAGTATTTAAATATTTTCTAAAAAGAAAAATTAAATAAAAATCAATTATTTTATGCCTTGTTTGTATAACTAAATCATCAGCGTGTTTTGCTTTCAACCACTCTCAGTAAGAGTTGCTCTAAATTCCGGCATAGGATGCAGTTTAGCTCCACGTAAAGGCGTTTGTGTTGCAGTCATCCTCCTGCTGAGGCTTTATGAATACAGGGGCTTTACCCACTTTTATAGTCCAGTCAATTTTTACGAAATATTTTGTCTTGCTTCAAAACACCTCAAAGATGAATTCCGCTAAAGGGCTTACTGTTACTATAATTTAATTCATCTGGATGTTTTGCTTAAGTTTTTAAACATCAGGTAAAGCCTCCAAACGGACTAGACTTTTACTAAGGGGCAAAGCGAGGGAAAGCGAATCGCCAACCAAGAATATTCTTATTTTCTGCCTTAAAGGGGCACCAGCTCTTGCTGAGAAGAGACAATCTGAGCCCGACGCATTGCTCGCCTTCTCCCCAGTGGCAAACAGGACATCAGGGAATCCCAGGCCACTCGAGTAGCAGGCGCGTGGTCGTTTACCCGGCCGTGCTTTCAGGTTAAGCTGAACTGGCTGCGAAGCCCTCGTTCCGCAGCGCCGCGGCGCCGAGCCTCTATGCAGACACTTTAGCTTTGAAGCGATGCGAGGGGTCGCGTTGGGAGAGCAACGCGCTTCAGACGTTCATTATGCAAATGCTTTAGAAAAAGGAAAAGAAAACTTTTCAGGAACTTGAAAAAAATCCTATTTAATAAGATGCCCCGTTGGTAGCGCTGTTGAAACTCCGATTGGTTTAGCTTGGAGGGAACCAAAGTAACGTGTGTGTTCCACAAAGAGAAGTCAAATCCTATTAAATCCTGTATATTTGGGGTGAAATCCATGTTCTGATGCAGTCACTGGGGCAAAATTTCACTTCCAGAGAGCTTCAGTCACAAGTGCAATTTGACTCTTGAGACCTATAAATGCAAAGGCAGCAAAATTGATGAGAACGAACGCTCGTGAGTTTGTGATCAAACTCTTTTTATTTCTCATTTTTGAAGGTTCTGTTGATGTGAAAGCATAATGGCAAATTCCTGCTCGCTCAGGAGCACGCAGGCGTTTGGGAAAGGGTGATCTTCGGTCACCGCGCTCGCACGGAGCCCGTTCCTAAAGATAGTTGTGTAGCGTAAAGCCATCGGGAGTGAAAAATTAGACCATCATAAACTCCGTCTGCCCTTGAGCATAGACCTGCTTAAATATTATGTTTTAGATCTTGGTTATAAGTCGAACATTGTTCCTGAAGCTTTTATTGTCACATAGATCTTACTGTAAATAATTAAGGAAGCTTAAAATTAATTTTCCTTGCAAAATTGAATTTGCAGTGGCTGGGTTGTTTCTAGACAGATTTTGGTATTAATTTAAGAGATACAGTTTTTATAGTCTTTCCAACTTCTCGTTATGACTCCTGCAGTTTTCTTAACCTAAAAAATTGCTGCAATGATGAACAAAGAATTATACAAGAAAAAGACATACTTTTGTATCTTTATTTTGGAATTTCTTGTTCTATTATAAATATTGAAGTATCCCTATTTCAGAAGACATATTTTGTTAATTGATTGTACATATTTAAATATGTATTTTTGCACAGGTCTTTTTTTCTTATATCCAGTTTTGGTACAATTGAGATCATCTAGTATTTATTTATTAATTAATTAAAAAAAAAAAAGAGAAAAAAAAAAAAAAGCAAATACCTTTTTATAATTTGAAGTGGTTCACTGCCAAGCCAACAGCACCCTGCCTACCCTGCAGCCCGCGGGACGGCTCCGTCCCACGGGAGCCGCATCCCATCCCGCGCGTCCGGAGCGGATCCGCCCGCTCCTGCTGCCGGAGCCGTCCGGCTGCAGGATTTGAGGCCAAATGCTCCCCAATGGCATTTTGCTTATCGGTTGCCTGATTCCCAGAAGACTACATTTAGTTAAGTGACACACTGCTTCTCTCTCTCTTATTTTCCTTTTTTTTTCCTCGTTTTCCTTTTTTTTTAAACGTGTTTGTGTGCGTGTGTGTGCGTGCGCATCTGTGTGGGTCTCATGTGGTTTCAAACTAACGGAAAGTGCCTGATATAACTAGTTTTAAGCTTGGACTGTTTAGACAGCTTCTCCTTAAAAGACTTGAATGTTCAGTTGAAATTTTGGAGCTTGCTTTTTCCATCTATCTCTATTTATATATACACACATATTTATGTATGTGTCTATATATACACACACACACTGAAATTTTAATGAGATGGGATGACAAAAGGAAATGAATGATGCTGTAACTTGTAAAATGTTTTACTTAGAATACTTTGCGTTGAGACAGTCCCGTTAATAATGCCATAAACCCCATTAAAATAACGCCAAGGGTTTCAAATGTGGTTTCAACCAGCAGTTTGTTTAAACTGCCCCATTTTGGGGAGGGTAAGGGGAGTTATTCATAAATGAAATAATTTAGAAGATGGTCAAAATATCTCGTATTGCAGGAAAAACAAAAATACCCACAAGTAAGTACCTCTTAACCATTAAAAATACCCATGGGATTTCCAAAAGACATTTCTAAGGCAGTTGTCTTCCTGTCAGAGTTCTCTTGCCAAGGAATCTCTCTCTCATCTTTCTCTCGTTCTGTCCTGGAGGAGGGAATTGGGCTTGAAAAGATTCTTCATGTTTCACTGTTCAGCAGAAAATCATCATTTCTACATTTTGTGCAAGATATTTTACGTTTTAAAGATAATTTTAAAAAATGAGCACTACATAATGTCAATGTGAATGTAGGCCTTGAAAGCATCTTGCTCGGTATTGAGCCTGGTTCTAAAAGCAATCTCCTGTGTAAAATGTGTGAATAGTTTGATAATTTGTATACATAATCAAGAGCATCTGATCAGCTGAACTCCGCGTTGGCTGCTGTATAGTACATGAACAAATGTCATGGGATAGAAGAAATTACTTTGGATATTTAAAAGAAAAATAAATATATAGTCTATTTGTTTTGTAACAAGTTTCTGTAAATAAAATAATTTATACTATTTATAAGAAAAAGTTGTGCTTTGCTTCATGAAAAAGATTAGTTTGTTGAACAAACATGTTACTAAACAAGGCAATAAAATTAGGACTTTTCAATAAATGAGGTTGGTTGCATGGAATCCATTATATGTTTCTGCTTCATTATAAAATCATTCACCATTAAAGGAAAACATTCTCTGTATTGGTGCCTACGTGAGCTAATTTCACATAATTGGATGTGGTCAAATTCGCTTTACTTCAGCATCGCACGAGATATGGATACTGTAGGAGTAAGTGGTAAAATTGGGGCTTCGTATATTACAAGGCATTTTGGATTTTTTTAATTTTTTTTTTTTCTGAAAAAAGTAAAAATCCGTATTTTGGCTGTGTAAAAATACACCATGAATTTAGCAGGTTGGAGGGTCTCGCAGGCCGTTAGCGCAGTGAGGCTTTGAGGTTACACCCAAGGGCAATAATTCCACTTTTTCACCCTTATAACACAAAGGGAACCAACTTTTCTATAGACTGTAGCGTTGGGAACCACAGCTGCAAGGCGCAAGTAACGGCAGGCAGCAAGCAGGCTCTGCTTTGTCTTTCCATATTCTATATTTATGTTAACTTTTGTATTGCATAAAGATTTTTTTCACCTTTCTGCAAACTCTTCCTTTTCTAGGAGCAGGTTTCTGGTTTCTGCTCCGTCCTGGGTGCTGTTGGCTCCGCGGCGGCCGCAGCACGAGCCGTGTGGGACCTTGGACCGCGCTGCTGAGCTCCTGCTCCTGGGTCAGCTGCAAATTCAGGCAAGTTTGTAGCTCTGCTGCCTGCACCCTGTTCAGGATGGAGCCATCAGCTCTGGGTTCCTCATGAAAAGCCCTTTCTGACAAGGTGCTGGAGTCCAGCCCAGTGAACACCAACTTCAGGTGAGTAAAAGTATCTTTTGCCACTCATTGTTTCATGGGCAAATACCAGTTTATATTCAGGAATATAATCACTGATAGAGATGCTAGAGCCCAATGGGCAATGCGGGCAAAATGCAAATCCGAATGTCAAAGGTTCTGTCTGTGTGTGTGGGTGGGCACCTTTTAGGCAGCTTTTTATGCGTTTGCCCTCTGCAAATTGGAGTTGCCCTCTGCAATGTGGTGCTGTGTCCTTGCAGCCCGGAGATGTCATCCTTCTCCGTGCAGGAAATGTTCTGTGCCCTGAAGCTGCCTCCAGCAAAACAAACCGTCCCTGGCTCCTGCTGCACGTGCAGCTCTGGAGCAGAGTCAGTGCAAACTGCACCAAACTGCACCCGGGAGAGCTGAGCCCGCAGCGCCCCAGGCTGCAGCGCGCCCTGCGCCCCTTGTTGAAATGCAGATTCCCACCGGGTCCCTCCTCGTCGTCACCTTCCGCTGCAACAAATAATCGCGCACGTGGCTGCTGCGCTGCAGCGTGGGACTCCCCGTTTGACCGGCTGCTTTGCGCTGCGCTTTGGCTCCGCTCTGCATTAGCTGTTGGATTTGTTCCTAATACCCAGCGTGGGCTCTTTGTTGCAGGAAAAGAAAGGGCATGCGCTTGTTTTGGTTGGGTTTTTCTGGCCCACCGAACTTCAGGGAAGTCTCAAAAACTTTTCTGACGAGTTGTTTGAATTAACCTAGATTCAGATCTTTTTGTAGAAGATAAAAACTAGCCTGAGAATTGCAGCCAAAAGGGCTTGTGAGAAATGGCTGTATTGACATCTGCAGCCAAACCTATACAGAAACTTTAAGGGCTTAAACTTAAACTGCTGCTTGGTTTTAGCTGCTCAGACAGATTTGGAAAAGTCTTTGGCCTCACCTGCATCCCTTCCTGTCCACAGCAGATAATTTTTTAGGAAAGAGCAACTTATCCAGTGTTAGCAAGACTAAAGCATCACCTAAAAGGAGCCCATCAGAAGATAGAAAAATACCCAGAGAATAACTTGGTCGTCTCATGATGCAGGTAAGCTGTGCAGTTTATTGTATTCACAAATAACCCTTAACTTGGGAGCCCAATCTTCCAGGAAAGAAGACACAGACGAGTCAAAAACTGCTTGCGCACAGGCTAGACTTCAGCCACGTTGTAAAACTGCAGTGACAAACCCAGCGATATCCCGTTATTTCCCTCCTTTCCGTGTCCTACAGGCTAATGGCAGTGGATTGTATTGCAGTTGGAGGTTGCACCTCGAAACCTGACTTGGATCCAGGCTACCTTCTTGCTACCAAAGCGGGACTGGAGAGTGGCATTAGTTTGAGGAATTGCATCAGGATTGAATTCCAGGAGGGAACACACAGCTCCGGCATGGGGGCTAAACCCATGGAGAAAGGTGTCAAGAATGAAGCATGAAAGGGTTTGTCTAGAGCGCCACAAACTCAACTGCTACAGGTTCCTCCTGGATTCTCCTCTGCAGGAAAAGCCCTGGGATCAGAAAAACGATCAAGGTTTGTCAGGATCTTCAAGAGGGTCTTTAATAATTCTCCTGCACAATTAGTGTTTTATTAGATAAAGCTGATTGCCTTGACAAGTCGCCTTACTGGAATTAATTTATGAGAAGAACGCTGAAAACCAGCTTTGCTCTAGTAGGATGAACGTTTCTGTTTTGAACTTTGATTTTTCACTTTTTCACTTACAAAAAAAACAAGTGAAAATTCTACAAACGGATATCTATTTTGCACCACATTCACGATCTTTAATAATACTTTTCTGTTCTTCACAAAATAGACAACAACATTTCCATTCTTTTTCTGGTGCACTTATGTACACCAGGACAGGAGGAAGATTTTCCCCTGCGTGAATTAAGTCTATATTAGTATAATTCTGATAAGAGAACTTCTATCCCCTTTGTTTTACAGTTAAAAAAAAAATGCAAAAAAAAGCAAGACACAAGTTCAGTGGCTGCCTGAGAAGGAATTCATGAAGTTTTGATGTATTTATTTAAGGCTTGTTAAGATACACTTATGTTAGAAAGGAAAATTCATGGGTGCACCAGAATGAGGTCTCTGAATTAGTGAGGCCGGTGGCTTATGCCATCTGCGGCATGGTCTGCTACTACGGTTAACATGGGGGTGAGTGGAAATAATGTTACCGAGAGGTAGCTAGATCGACCCTTGGTCCAGCTTGACCTACTTCACCTGCTATGGAAGCACTGTAGGGACAACACGAGAGACTCCTGCAGCTCTCGCCGTTGGTGATTAATTAAATCTTCCCAGGAAGTGAAGTGATACAGCTGTAAACAGACAGAAGATGGAATTATTAGCCGATCACATGTAAATAAGCTATGGTTCTCCTTTATCATTCATGCTCTTCTATAAAAATGATGATCAGAGTTTTCTTTTACTTAGTTAAGCCTGAAACTTGTATTTTTTGAACGTCAGCTACTACTGAGGGGAAAAACCACCCTCTCCCCAAATCCGTAGGTTCTATTTGGGGTTTCGGAGCAGTTGAGCAGCGAACATTAGTGGAGCCTCAACGCGGGTTCTGGGGAGTCCGACCTGTGACACGTGGCAGTGACTCCGAGGGATCCTCCGAGATCTCGAGTAAGCAGGGCAGGAATGTGAAATCCCAACCCTTCAGCTGCCAAACACCAGGACACCCCTTTGAGCATCTACCTGTACGTGCTGCTTCAGGTACTGAGGTTACAACAAACAGAGACACTGGATGGATTCTGCTGCTGCTGCACTGGGATCAAACAGCGAGCACAGCGAAGTCACAGGCCTTTTCCTTTGGAAGAAAGCTCTCAAGCCAAGAAAGCAGCGTAAACAGCTGCTGCCTTAGGCTTTGCTAAGGACAGAAACCGTGTGTCATCAGAATGGCAGCAGCCGACTTGAAACATTTATTCCTTGGCAGCTGTGAGCAAAGAGATTGTAACCCTCTACAGTATTTGATCAGCTGTGTCAAGTTGCAGCAGTGTCTTCCCGCTGTCGTTTTGCCGTCTGCAGATCTCCCGGAGGAAGAAGTCATTTGCAGATGTAACACTTTGCTGGGCATTGACTTCAACAACTAGCAAAAACACCACTTGAAAAGCCAGGCTACTCCTGCTGACGGTGCTCCCAAAGGCATCCCGCTGCTCCGGCCTCACTAGCACTTTGCTCCACCGCAGCCATTCGCATCCCTGCCCTTCTCCCCTCAACTTTAATCCTTTCATAACAGCACTTCTTTTGGTCAGTCAACAGTTTTGGCTACTTTTACTGTAGTTTCTACTCTTTAACTGTTTTCTCTTTTGATTCAAATGTTCTGGGTTCTCTTCAGAAAGAGCTCGTGAGTTCTTTCTGCTCACAGATCTTGATCCTGCTGTTATTAAATGCTGAACATTGACTACACAGGCAAGCAAAGGAACAAAATATGCTACAAAAGGTTATCAATTGTATCATACATTTAATAAATGAACTGGGATCCGTACACCAAAATGGAACGTTATACATAATGAAGTGACTGTAAAAACACTACTTCTCTCGCTAGTAATTTTTCTTACCTACAGTATACCAAGTTATACAATATATTTATAGGTTACTTCCAAAAAACTTTTTTAAACATCTAAATTTTGCATTCCCTTCCCTTGCTTTTAAAAAAAATTACATATTAATTACTCTGGAAAGTTTCTGAACTCTGTTTAGCAGCAGATCTCCTTTCTTGATGGTTTCTTGGTACTGCCAGTTCTTGCTATCAGGTCTAGATTTATGGAAAAAAAAAAGATTTAGAATTAGAGTATGCTTTACATGAAGCCATTTTCTGCAAAAAGTATAATCAAAACATACAGAATTTAACTGGACTGTCAAGAACAAGCTATGGGAATTGATAGCATACCTGTTAGTTTCTACAATCTCATTTACTTTGTCTATTTTGCAGTGCAACCGTCCAGCTGCAATAAATCTTGAAAGTTCCCTAAATAAAGAAAACAAGAGGGTTAAGTAATGATGTTTCATCAAGGAATCATAGGCCTAGCAGCACAGAACATGTTACCACAAGACATCATCTTCATCACACTGTATTTCTGAAGCAACAGCGTATGCATTTTCACAAGGACACCCTCATCTTACTAAACCTTCAGTGTACCAGGGTTAAACACCAACATAAACGCTCTAGCAATCTGGATGTAAAACTCTTAAGACAGTATTTTCCTCTCAGGACAAATTACTATTCTTCAGAAATGGAACTAAGATTCAGTTCAGCATCAACTACTATTCAAATTAACAGGCAGCAGTCATGCATATTCAGAATTTATCCTGGTGTTAAAAACTTCATGCCACTCAAATTGTTAAAATCTATTAATAGTCCTTTGTTTTAAAGTAGCTCTAAATATCTTTTTTTTTCCACTTAAACAACTGGTGGCCTACAGCTTTATTTCATGATAAAGGTAATTCTTAAATCATAATGTTATTAATTCAGATTTACTGTATTTTTTTTTTTAATCGGACTAGCAAATTCACTAGTCTTAAGTATGTTTATTTTATCCAATTTTACAGGCTTTAATTAATAGTAAACAAATTTCCTGGAAAAAAAATGTTCATGTGACCTACTACAGTAAAAGAAGTTATCTGAAAGCAAAAGAACTGGTATGTCTTAAAAGCATTTATCTATCTCTGTTAACTGAATGGTAGTTAGTTCCTCTTGAAATACCTCTTAATTTCTGAATACTTCCAGAAATATTCATATCTCTGTGGTAGAAACCCTAAAAATTCTCTATGAAGGAGGAATGATTCCTGTGAAGGCATTAAAAAGGCAAGGGCACCCATGTACACTGTCAAGTTATAAAAGTTAATTTTGCTTAACTTCATGTTAGTTCTTATTATGACCTAACTCCATTGCTTTTACACTACAAGGGAACTGCTAATCGAGACTGCTTTGTACACCTGACTTAAGCCAAACGCACTAGGTCCTGTTCATCTGTCCTCTGCTAGAAAGCCAGCAAACCTACATGAGGAAACTAGCCGGAACCTGCAGAGTACATAAACGTTTTCTGATGACACACTAATTTCTCTCCTTTTCAAGACTAATTTCTCATATAGTCTTCAGAGGTTGAAAGAAATACCAGCACAATTCTCATTAGTCAAATTTTCTCTACTGAAATGTAGGATTTGTTAAAAAAATTAGCCAAGTTCTTCCCTACAAGCATAACTTGGCACATTTCGGGTCACAGATTTTTATTTGCAGCAAGATTTTCATAAATAATTAAAGCATGTAAAATAAGATTTTTATAAACTTAAAAAGCCAAATAATAACTTACTGATCTATAAATTCTACGCTGACTCCAAACGCTTCTGCCATGTATCCTAGCGTCAGGGAGCGGTAGGACTCCAGGAGCTGGCTGTATGCGTGAATCCTCATTTCCCGCACGTAGTATCGGTAGTGAGGTGCAAACAGCCAGTCTTTTTTCATCTCTTGTTCTACAATAGCTGACAAGAAAAGAAATCAAGTCTGTAAAGCTTTGCAATAAATGTAAAATATCAATTATGTAAACAGAATATGTAGCACTAGTAAACACGTAATCAGTGTGAACATTGTTGTATTTTGTGTACTTCAGGGGATGAAGGGTATTCGACGCTGTACAGAAATAATCAGTATAACTTGTTAGTTCTGTAACCAGAAGTAAAAATACCATGTGAACAATATTGCAACTAAGCTAATCAGCCCCTTTTTTGGCATAGAATACCACTTTTAGGATGTGAGCTGGCATCTCTTATGGTGGTCTTAGCAGGACCTCTACTTAGGTCTGTCTAGTTAGTGCTAGAATAATTCCCACGGGAATAATGCAGTGCTGAAACACAAACAGCACTTGCTATATATCTATATGAAGATATATTCTTACCTAAAGCTGGGTAAGCAAGTAGTGGCTCTGGTATTAGTTATTAGCATTACTAGGTACTGAAGAAATGGCTTTTCCTACTGGCACTTTTAGTTCTCAGCTCATGCTAAAACCAGTAACAGGAAAATATTGCTCTTAATTTTTGCTCTTGTCAGGCCTTGTCTTTCACAAAATGAAGGGGCATTTTTTCTGTCTCTAAACATTTTATTTTCTGCTGTGCTCAATCTCACAGCAGGAAGAACTGCAGTCTTCTTGAGAACTAGCAAAAATGAGTAACATCTGAAAAGCTTTTCCTTCATTTTGATATTTTATGTAGAAACTGAACCGAAAGGCCACGGTGAGCAATAACTAGTTGTCGGATATAGCTGCTCCACAAAACTTGTTCATGATGTGAAACAAATACAGCATTTTAAATACAGTGTGGCAAGAACACAGCCTCACCTAAGGACTGGAAGAAGGCTGCGTAACGGCACTCATAGAGCGAGAAGAGATACTGCCGGACGGCCGGCAAGCTGTGCAGAACTTCCAGAATCTCCGCTCCTTTGATAACCTGAAAACAACCAAAGAGCACGTTCAAATACTGCTACCTGCAGCCAGGACACAAGAGGGTTAAAGATAGACTGGGTCTGTTTGAACCAGTGTGGTCATTCCCTTCCTTACCTTCTCCCTAAGGTCGGGCCTGTCTAGCGCAATCATGCTCACGTAGACGGTGTAGGTTACAAATGTTTTGTAATCCATAAGTTCATAGGATGTGAACGTTGACACTGTATCCAGAAAGAGCTCTGCTGCTTGTTTGAAATCTCGAATAGCCACGCAGTAAAGACCCTGGTAGACCTTTAGGCGATTTCTCCTGTCCCAGTCTCCTCCTTCTTCTATGAGACTTAAAATAAAGAAAATTATATTTATATTACATGAAACAAGAACAGTAGGTAAGCGATTGTTGTATGCAAAATTAAAAAAAAAAAAGAAAAAAAAGAGTTTATAGGCTCTGAACATGCACTGACAAACCTTGAGATGTGCATCTAAACATTACTGTCAACCTCAGCCAAGGAAACCTATTTCTGCTGCCTTTACTACTAAAATCAAAGTTGTTTAACTAGCAGCATAGTAATTTTTTTTAAATTACTATCAAAACAACCTTCAAGAATCACGCTAAAATAATGTTGATATAGCTATAAGCAAGACCTGTTGAGAAAACAATATACAAAAAAAATCGAGGAATGTTATAACAGGGAGCACATCTGCCTTGGTCTGCCGAGAGATTGGAAATTTCTGCTGTTACGGTCACTGTGAAGTTCAAATGGGCGAGCGCACAGAGCTCAAGCCAGCAGTGGAAAAGAGGCAGGAAACCTGCACCCACTCATACTTGTCCTGCCAGGAGGATCCTCCTTCAGAAAAAACAGGCACTTCATCAAGGCAACGGCATGGCCCTGGCCTCGGCTGCATTCACCTGGTACTCCTGCACTGCACCTTATTCTGCAGTATAATTACACCCAAGCCTGTTTGTCTTGAACAGCTACAGAGCAGAAAAGTAGGAAGCCAGGCTGCAAATTCAAATCAGATCAACTAGAAAATAGTTGACACAAATTATTCCTCCTTTTCTCCTCCTCTTCGTATAAGATGGGGGAATAGGAAAGTCTTTAGTGAACAAGGCAGCACCACCCCCTGTTCTTTGATTCTGTCTCACCACCACTCTTAACCATTTCAGCTATTTATGCTGTTCCTTGTGTTAATTTGTCCCACAGTGTTTTAGAGCACTCGGCATCCCACCGGTACCTTTTTGCTTTTTCAATATTCCGCGTGATGAGGTCGTTATCCATATAAAACAGGCCGATCCTCAGGAGATAGAACACGATGTCCAGGCGGTGTCCCAGCGCCACGGTCTTGTCGTAGGTCTTGCGAAACGCAGTCAGAGCCCCCTCCTACCAAGACAAGATTATCTGCTGTAAGGATGTTAAAAACACCTCGATTATCTGCATGTTGCCTATCTTCAGTCTACTCACTGTCTTCCTGTTATAGTCCTGACTTTACTAAGTGTTAAGAAATGTTGCTACGGCAAGAGAAAATGACCTCACATTGCACCAGGGTAGATTCGGGTAGATATGAGGAAAAATTTCTGCACGGAAGGAGCGGTGAAGCCTTGGAACAGGCTGCCCAGGGCAGTGGTGGAGTCACCATCCCTGGCAGTGTCCAAGCAACGTGCAGAGGAGGCGCTTGGAGACATGGGTTTGTGGCAGGGATGGGTTTACAGTTGGACTCTATGATCTTGAAGGTCTTTTCCAACCATAATGATTCTATGAAGGTTCAGCAGAAAATCTGACAATCCTAAAGACTCAGGGTTTGAAACGCAAGGCAGCACTTGTGCACCTGGCTAACAACCCTAGCGAGAAGGTGCTGTCATGTGAACGTGAAGCGTGTTATGTCATCAGAAAGCTTGAAACCATGGGGAAACAATACAGTAATGCTTAAAGAGAGCAAGAGCAGTGCTTTCTCCTTAGGTCTTTCCTTTTGCCCATTCCCTTTGTCTGGAAAAGCAGCGTTTCCTTCCAACCCGCCTCTCTCCCACCTTGTCGCCGATGCGGCACAGGTACTCGGCCTTGGCCATCATGGCGTCGCGGATCTCGCTCTCGCCCAGGATCTTCTCGGCGTCCTCGAGCTCGTGGTCGAGGCGCCGCAGCTCCTCCTCGTTGGCCTTGCGCATCCTGCCCAGCAGCTCCGCGTCCACGGGCCACTCGAGCGCCTTGCACAGCGCCTCGTAGTAGGGCGCCATGTCTGCAAGAGAAGCGCGGCGCTCGGGACACGGACACCGCGTGGGGACACGGACACCGCGTGCGGACACGGACCCCGTGGCACCGACACGGACCCCGCGGCAGCGACACGGGCCCCACAGCGCGGACACGGGCCCCACGGCGCGGACACGGTCTCCCCGGCCGCCCCGTCCCGCCCGGCGCTCACTGTGCTGCCTCACGGAC
>JAWLRI010000449.1:1839569-1871862 GCA_034781795.1 Crypturellus tataupa
GCCGCGCGGGCTCGCCAGGGCGCGCAGGTTGGGCTCCGCGTCCGGGTACTGCTGCACGGACAGGAGGCTGCGCACCGACTCGGCGCTGCGGAACTGCACCGAGGAGTTGAGCGTGCCCATGGTGCTCATCTTCTCCGAGACGTTCATGCCCGAGTCTTTGCTCAGGTCCGGCATGGAGAAGCGGGAGAGGTGCTCCTGGCGCTTGGCCCCGCCGTCCGCGGAGAGCCCTTGCAGGGAAAAGGGGGAGAAAAGGGAGTTAAAGAGTCTTCCACCAGCACAGATGCAGCAAGAGGACCCGGTTTGGGTCCGAAACTGGATTTCTGCTTTAAAAAACCCTTGTTTTTCAGATGCCCTCCTAAAGAGTCACCCGAGAGGCTGATTATGTTTTTCTTTTAGAAAGCAGCCGGTTCCCCCTTTGGGGAAATCACACCAATTTAAGGTGTTCTCAGTTGGACTCCGAGGAACAGTAGATGCTTTTCATGACTTCCCTCTCCATATGCCTACGCTGTCTGCAGCTCGACAGGAATAACCAGCGCTACCCTGCGACAAACCCGTGCGTCGGAGGTAACCTGAGGTCTCCCGCGCACCGAAATAACTAGGGTGCCATGATCCGGCACCCACACCTTGCACAGGGATGACGCCTGCGGCAGCAGCTAACGAAGAACAGAGCCAAAAACCGGGCCACCAGCTAATCCAGACTTGTCCCCAGGCCCCAAGCGCATGTGGCAGGACCACGTGCACATAGGTGATGCTCGGCCAGGTGCAGATGGGTGCATGTGGACATGGGCTTGTCCCCTGCCACCAAACTGTCCTCCCACGGCTCCTGCTGGCAAGCGGAAGGTGCCTGTCCCCAGACACCCTCTATCTCACTGCCTGCACCATATATCCCCGTTTGCACCGTGTATCTCACTGCCTGCACTGTATCTCGAGCAAAAAACTCCGTGGAGCCACAGACCACCCGCTGGAGCTGCCTGTAGGTAGGAAAACAAGCTGGAAGGTCAGGTCGAGAGCAGCTCGCTGCAGATATCCAGGGAGCAGGATGTGGAGAGGAGCCAGCAGGGAGAGCTCCAGCTTTCCACGGAGTCCCCATGAACTTTCCTACCTGCGAAAGCGTCCTCTGGGGCTCCCTATACACTTGCCAGCCCTTTCCATGAGCTGGGAAAGTCTTTGTGGGGACAGCAGGGACGCGCGGAGCCAGCACAGCAGCCTCCGTTGAGCGAAGCCTTCAGCTTTCCAACTGCTTCCTGGCTGTTTTCTGACCCTCTCCACCCAGGCTGGACAACTGGCAGCAGCAAGAGCCTGTGTTAGGAGCCCCGGACGGTGCATTTTGCAAACGCTCCCATAGGAAAGGCCGGGAAAGGCGGCGTTAGCTCTGGCACGCGCCTCCTCGCCGCTCGGCCCCGACCCTGCGACGCTCGCCGTGACGCACACCCCCTTGTGCAATCACCCAGAATTTACGACTTGGTGAATTAATTAAGAAAAACAACAACCCAGCCCACAATTCAGGAATAAACTACTTTTCCCCCCTCCCCCTTAATAAAAGCTGCTTACATCTCATCAAGAGCTCAGCTCCTTGGGCACTAGCTGCTGCCTGCCAGACATTAACAAGAACAAGGTTCGCTCTGCCTCTTGCTTTGAATTGGCCTTGAAATGATCAACGGATGCTGCAAAAATGGGTAAAATCTCCCAGGAGCGCCCGTCCCGGCCTGACCCTGCACTCCGTAGCAGTAGGAATGGCTCCGGCACCCACTGTTTTAACCCGCCTCTTGCACCATTTGGCTTTATTCCCTGCGTCCCAGCTGCCAGAGGCAAAGTCCAAACCGGGAACTTGCTGCTTTAGTCAAGATGTTTCTTGACTTCATGATTGTGGAGAAAAGTTATGTGAACTAATAACCCAGGAGAAGAGAAAGGCTGGGTTAAAAAAAAGAAGGAAAAGATGCATTTTGTTTTGGAAAGGACTCTCTTCTGTATCTGCTCTTTGGGTGAGCAAACCTCTCATCCCTGCCGGAGCTGCTGCCCGGTACATTTTGATGGCCAGGAGATCCCGGGGGTTCCCGGCAGAGCATCCAAACAGCCTGATTGTAATTAAGCACGTGCATTATAAGATCTGGAATCACCGGGAGAAAACATCGACCAAGTGCAGCCCCGAGCGCATAGCCCATGCTCACGTATCCCATGTGGAGCCAGGGGAAGCACCCGGGAAGCTCCAGCTCTGGGATGAGCTTTGCCGAGTCTAAACTAAATCCATTTAAAAAGCACCCAGGATTTCACGCCGCTTGCCGAGGCTGAGCTTTCCCACCAGGTTTGAAGCGGAGTAGAAGGAGCGCTGGCACCACGGGAGGGAACGAGGGGAACCTCAGCGGAAAGAAGCTCCTTTTGCTCCTGTCCTACAAAACCGGCTTCCTCTGGAGACCCCAGATTTGGTTTTACCCAAAACATCGTCCCACTGGGGCGAGGGGGCTAGGAGCTCCCGAGGGAGCTGCAGGGATGCACCGGGAGCCGGGGATGCTCCTCCCTGCTGAAGGCCAGGAGGGTCTTTGGGAGCAAGGGAAATGCTCCTTGCGCTCCCTGGGAAGCCCCGGCACCAGGAGCGCTCCAGCCCGCAGCGAGTGCAGGGGACGGCAGGAACAGCTTGACTAAAAAATGCGATCTACAAAACACGACTCAGGAGCAAAGTTTGCGAGAAGAGGGGTTGTTTAGTCTAGCGAAGCGGAGGCTCGAGGGATGTAATAACAGCTTTCAAACACAAGGAAATGCCTGCACAGAGGAGGGGAACACGTCACCCTCCAGGTCCTCCACATCGCCGCAAGGAGAGTTCAGCTCAGAGAAGGTTGGTCGAGTATCAGCTTGGGTGTCGGGGAAGAGCGTGGGGAACCCAGGGATGGAAATATAGGGAGCTGGAGGTCTGCTGAAGGGAACTGCTGAGCACGGACCACTTTGGTGCACGCAAACAGTCATCCCGGATTGCAATGGGAGGCTCTCAACATAGCAGAGGTGGAGCTGAGCGCCTGGCCGCTCGTCACATCTCACACCAAGGAGATGGGGGCAGCTTGGGGCTGCCACCCTCCGCCACCAGTGCTGGGAAGGCTCCTTCCCTCTGCTCATCCCACATGTTAAAGCTGTCGTACCGGGTCGAGGTCACAGAATCATTGTGGTTGGAAGAGACCTTCAAGATCACCAAGTCTAACCATAAACCCATCCCCACCATGCTGGCTAAACCCTGTGCCCGTGTGCCTTATCTACAGGGTTCTTGAGCACTTCCAGAGATGGTGACTCCACTGTTTCCTTGGGCAGCCTGTTCCAAGGCTTCACCACTCTTTCCATGCAGAAATTCTTCCTGATGTCTAACCCAATCCTCCCTGCCTGAGGTTCTCTGCCCTCTCCCGAATCTGGCAAAATTTCCTCATATCAGTAGCTGTTTTGGAGAAGAGATCGACCCCTGCATGACGACCACCTCCTTTCAGGTAGCTGGAGAGAGCAATAAGGTCTCCCCTGAGCCTGCTCACCTCCAGCTCCCTCGGTTGGAGTCCTTCCTCCGTGCTACAAAACCAAAGAGAATCAGTTTTGTTCTTAGAGTCATTTTACAGTTTTCAACCTCTCCTAACACTGAAGAAAAGGAGAGTGGAGACAAATAAGCACTTAGGTTGTTAGGTCCCTTTTTGCAAATCGGTCTTGCAAGAATCAAAGATGACGTGTGCGCTCATACATTTTCCCTCTCTCTCTCTTTTTTTCCTGGATGTATCACAGTTGTTTAGCTCTGGAAAAACAAGCTAGTTGGGGCCTTTGGGCATTTTACAATAGAGACGATAAGAAAAGCTTGCGCCATACACACAAAATTGCATTCCACACTGCAGCTGCACCAGTGTAACAGCTCTTTTCCCTGGATTTACACCTACAACACATGAAGCGGGGACAACACGAAGCTCTGCTGTTATCCTTGACCAGCTTAGCTTTCTCCAGGAATACTTAAAAATCTATTTCTCCTTTTGCATATGCCGGTGTTGCCGTTGAGTACGAGCTTACCTCCAGAACACTCTTGCTCTCTGCAAACAGCACAGACTGTTATGGGAGAAGAAAATTTAGCCTGCAGGTACTTCCTTAAGTGGGCTATTAGAGCAGCTGGCATCCGTGGAAAAGGCTGCTTGGAATGAGCAGTAATCAGCTTGTGCTTTCTACGTCGCTGCCAGGAACGCGGGGCATTTGCCTGCCCTTTGCAGAGGGTGATGTGAGCACCCCGTAGACCTGCACCTCTCTGGGGATCCCCACGCCCTGGGGTCGGCCTGTACCCGACTGAGCATCCTCTGGGAAATGGGATCGCTGGGAGGATCACGCTCCTTCCCATGAGAAATAAAAGGGACAGCGTCCCTGTGGAGGACAGGGACTACGGCTCTGCACCCAGTTGTTACCTGCTTTTACTGACATCCCCTGCTAATTACCGGTTAAGTTGTAATAGAAACATCACAGCGAGATCTGCTGCCGGGGAGGAATCCGTCAGCTCTTAACATGTGCTCTGCAGGTCGGCGACTGTTTGCCCTTCAGCTCCCTATAAAAACGTTTTCAGCGATGCCATAAAAATATCAGAGGGCTCCAGAGCTGATTATTTCATTTCAGGAGGTGGAGCAGTTACTAACTCAAAGGGCATGGCCAAAATCCTGGAGTTTCTTGCAAAGGACACACTGGGTGGAATGTCCCAGGAACAGGGAAGGACGGAGAGCAAAGAGCCCGGGTGCTGCATCCCCGTGTCCCTGCGCTAACATCCTGCCACCGAATTCACCCAGCAGCTAACGCTGCCATTTAACAACCTGCCTGGGTTCCAAAAGGAAAAAAGAAATAAAATAATCGCGGGCAGGTCACCAAATCCCTCTGTCCTCAGATGCAGCCTATTAAAGGGGATAATAATTCCCTCCCTTCATCCGCGATGCTGGAGGAGCTGCCTGTTATTATCACAGCGCCGAGTCCCGGAACTGGAGCAGAGACAGCTTCCAAAGCAAGGAAAATTATTGCATCTGAGGCATTAATGAAAATGTTATCACCTCACCCTTCAGAGGTGCTGCTTAAATTCATTACAAGTCTCATCATGCTGAGCAACTTCTCCAAAAGAGCAGCTAAGAACTGAGTCATTAACGCTGACATTGTCTGCAAGGAAATTTGTATTTTAGGCATGTAGGGAAGCCAGGTACCTTTGGTGGATCTCCTGCTCCACATTTTGAAAAGGGAGCTTCTAAATAAAGGACAGATTGGGTTTTCACCCAAATATGAGTTGCTAAACCCCTCGTCCCATGGCCTGTGTCCATCTCCAACGTGGGAAACAGCCACCCCCACAGCCCCGTGTTGCTCCTGTGAGCTGGGGTTGCTCAAGCCCGGCTGCACTCCTGCCGGGTTTGCACAACTGGGTTTTAACAGCGCGAGCCGCTTGGGAAACCTGCGGCTTTGCTTCCGAGAAGCTGCCTTCCCAGAGCGACTCCCGACTCCCTCTCCACGTCACGTCTCCTTTTCCTACGGATATTTAAGCTGCTTGAGCAACTACCTCCATCCCGTTAGCTCCTCATCTCCCAGGTAGGGATGTGTGGATGGTCTCAAACCCTGGTGGGGGACTTGCAGCTGCAGGACTCCCTCCAGGCTGATCGCAGTGGGATGCAAGTGGGAAAGACAGACAAGAATTTGCAGGGGTGGTGCAGGACATGCCTGAAGCCACATGACACTTGGCTCCAGTGGGAAAGTGCCAGGGGAGCCACATCACATTTGGAATTTTTTTTTCCACCAAGTTTTCCGTAAGGGGCTCTGGAGCAAAAGGTGTTAGTTGTGCCAGAGAGAACATAAACTACTGCAGGCTTCAGAAAAACATGGAGAAAAACTCTGCACCCAACCATGCCTGATACCCACTGGATACCCTCCTCCTAACGCACACACACGCATTCCTGCAACCACAAAACCCCACGCGTTTGGGGTGAGACGGCCACAGAGTATTTCATTGGGAGGCATTCATGGGAAAAGGGCTCGGCTGGACAAGAAAAGTGTCTTGCCCAATTTTTTCTCCCTGCCACGGGATGAGAAGTGAGAATTAAGAGCTGTGTATAAAGCGGAAGGAATCTGGCTTAACTAGTAACACGCTTGATGACTGCACAGCACGCAGAAGGGGTTAACTGGGCTGACTTCAAAGCATTGAGAAATATTTTTAGCCCTCCGTGGCTGCTCGCAGCAGCTCTTTAGATGCTGAGTGCTGGGATCTGTCTCTGCTTTAGCAGTTGGCCTTGCAGAGGGGAGGATTAAAGACCTTGGAAACATTTGTTTTGCACTGTGCAGAAAGGGCGAGCAAGGAAAAGCCAGGAAGAGCACGGGAGTCCCAAAAGGCACCGTGCACTCCCCTCCACGGGGAGGACTTAATGCAGCCCAAAGGAGCAGGTTCTTTTTTTTTAATGTACAAAAGAGGTTTTTCGCATTAACAGAAATGTTTATTTAAGGCTCTGAGCACCCAGGGAGCACCAGCAGAGCAGGAGGTAGAGCAGTCCTTCAGTCTCACCCTCGGGCACATGGAGAAACCTGGGAGCTCCCTGAGGGAGGGAGGAAACCATTGGGTTACGTTTAGCCCGAATGGCAAGACACAGGTGTCACCGGTCACATAGAGGTGGCCCTGTCCAACGCAGCAGCGCTGATCACGTGCAAACGCCCTTCCCTTGTCACCACCGCGTGGGACTCGGGAAGCTCCTCCTCTGCGCCAGGCCTCGCTGCAGGTCCTGGAGTTGTTTTGACACGCTACAGCGGCAACCGGGCAGCCCAAACCTGCGACCATCACCCCAACGTGCTCCCAAACCAGTCCACCTCCCCTGTCCCATCCGCCCGTGCCGTGGGGACCTACCGGTGGCATTGGAAAGCGCCAGGGACTCCATGGAGCCCCGCGGGGTCTGCTCCGTGGGCGTCAGGTCCTCCGAGAACTTCAGCGCGTTGATGGGATGCCGGGTCCGACACTGCTGCGCGGGCATGCCGCCTTCCTCCTCCTCCTCCTCTTCGTACTTGGGGACCTTCATGCTGCCGCGGGTCTCGGGGAAGCTCTGGTTGGACATATCGCTGTAGCTCTCCTGCGAGCGGAGCCTGCCCGAGTAGTAGTCCTCCCTGCAGTCCTGGATGAAGCTGCTGCTGTGGCCCTTCATCGCCAGCGAGGAGCTTCTCTTGGGGTTGCTGAAATGTTTAGCCCACAAGTCCGGCTGGGAGGCCGGCACCTGGCTGGGGCTGTACGAGGTCCGTATATTGCATTGCCCGAGGAGCTGCAGAGGGCTTTGGGACTGGCCCTGCTCCATTTTATTCCCGTAGTGGTAGAGCTCCTCCCGGCTCCTCCACAGGTGCTCCCTGTTGAGGCTGGGCGTCTGGCTGGAGAGGCTGAGCAGGTCCATCTGCAGCGAGAGCGGGTCCACGTCGGCGGAGAGGCGGTTGGAGCTCACCTGGAGCTGGCCGCACGCGCTCAGCACGCTCTCCTCGCCCTTGCCGCCCTTGTTCTTGCCGATCTTGGCGCTGCGGCGCGACTCCTTGGCCCGGGCGTTCTGGAAGGCCGAGTCCGACGAGTCGGAGCCGTTGGGGTCGTCGCCGACGCTGCAGGCGCGCGAGCAGAAGATCTGCCCTTGCTTGGGGAGGAAGGGGCGGCCCAGCAGGGACTTCTTGCACTGGGCGCAGCAGAAGCAGGTCTCGGTGGCGTGCCAGTGCTGCCCGTCGTACGTCATCTGCCCTTGGTCGATGCCTTGAGCAGGGTGAGAAACGCACGGAGAGCGTCACAATTAAGACACGTGCTGGAAGTCGAGTGCTCCCTGCCTGAAACTTTATGTGCCCATCACTTAACACTTGTCCTGAGCAGCCATCCCACATAAGCGATACACCCCTGGGCTCGCTTTCAGAAGCACTTCAGTTGCGTTTCTCCAGCAAGCAAAACTAAGACCCTTCCTAATTCTTTGCAGGTTCTCGGCTTGTGCCAAGGACTTGCTCCGTGCTGGAAAAGGCAGCGGCCTCAAGCTATTTCATATTAAATGGGGATAGGTCCGATCATAAAGCAGAGGAATGCAAGAAGTTCTCAAGTCAAAGCTGACTGTCTTAAACACAACAGCAACAAAATCCCCAACCCAACCGTGCGGGGGAATCTGCGCCGCCCTCGTAGCCGCGGAGCAGGGCAGGATCACGTACCTCGCGCTGCAGCCCCCTGAGATTGCTGTCGCCAGGGGATTCACAAACTAACACTGTATTAAAGGTGCATTTTATTCCAACCTAAATTTGCTTTAGCTTAATTGCTTTTTTTTTTTTTTTATTCCTCCTTTCCCTTACAACGAGCGAAATGCTTTTATAAAAGCAGCGAAGTGCTATGGCAGACAGTGGGTGGGATTCAATCAGCTCCCTGTCCTGTCACCTGAAGTCACCCAGAGGAAAAGCATCCACGTCTTCCTCACCCAGGGACCCTAGAGCACAGCCCAGCTCTGGTTTGAAGCCGTAGGCACCCGCGGCTGCTTGGGGCAACCCGCCGTGGCCACCACTTGCAGTTTGTTGTCCCTCGTTGCTCCAAATGAGCAGGTTTACACCCAAACGCCACCTCCGAGGTGTCTGCACCAGCTCAACCACCTGTGAGCTGAGCCCGTGCAGGTGCATGCAGCTCGTTGCACGCACAGGGCAGCCAGGCTTAATTATTTCTCGCCTTTTATAAAAGAAGCAGGACACAAAGGGTGACAGATGGGACGGCAGGAGCGCGCGGGGCCAGGCAGCTGCTGCTCCTTGCGGCTCTGGGGACGGAGGTGCAGGCGGGTCGAGCGAGCGCTTTGCTGCGGCCCCGCAATGCCCCCCTCGCCATCTGGAAAAAACCCTTTCATTTTCCTCTCCCATCAGGCTGCAAATTGCTGTGCAAACGTGTAGCTCATCTAGATGGATAGACCAAAGGAGCCTGCAAATTCACTCAGGAAAGCGGCACAGGGATTGCAGAGCACACAGAGGCTGCTTCAAAGTCCTCCTTAACCACGGCAAGAGGAGCCTCATTGCAACGTGGTACAATGTACCGGTGCATAGAGCAAAAACAATAGCTAATTCCTAGCAGAAAACCCATTTTAAAACATTGAATATCCTCGTCCTGGAACCGCAGCTCGACCTCGATGCATTATTTCTTTTTGTGTGAGAACATCTATCTGTGGCTTAATTAAAAAAAGGCAAAGAGAAACAATAATGATTCCTAATGAACAAACATCTTTTCTGTCTAGTAGCTCATTAAGCCATGCAATCCTTCAGCGAGCTTGGCTGGTAAGAGTCTGAAATTAAAAGAGCCAGGCTGTTTAAAAGAAAATGCTATTAAAAAAATAAAGAACACACATGAAATTAGGCAGAGAAATGCAAGATTGAGAAAGCTTTCCCTGGCCTTAATAGTTCCTGAGGTTGCTCTCTCAGATTCCACCTTGTTCCAACAAATCCCTCTCCCACCACAAAAAAGGGGATAAAATCTGCCCTTGCTTTTCATCCCTGGAAAAGCAGGGGGTTGAGGAGACCGTGACCGCCGCAGCCTCCCGGGGGAGCCAGGCTCTGCAGCACGTGAGGCCTCCTCTCCGCACACGGAGCAGGAGATTTCCCAACGGGAGACAGGGCCGGCTGTGCCTGGAGTCCCGGAGGCTCCGGCGCTGCTGCCAGAGACTTAATGAAACAGCTCCTGCTGCCAGGAACGGGCTGGGCGCTGCTCCCTGCGCTGCACCGCGATTCGGGGCCGTCCCCGCGCTGTCGCCGTACCGATGTGCTGGGCGCACGTGTCGCAGTACTCGGCGTAGAGGGACTCGAAGCAGCTGCAGCAGTAGGGCCGGCCGTCCTTCATGATGTAGCGCTGGCCCCCCAGCACCGTCTCGCACTCGAAACAGCAGAAGTGCTTCATGTGCCAGTGTCTGCCCTCGGCCTCGGTGCACTCGTCCGCAAAAATGATCTGCGGGGAAGAGGGGAAGGAAAGAAACACGGAGTGTGAATGCGGCCGCTGAGGGTACCAGGAAAGGGATACCACTGGGCTGCAAACCAAATCCTGGCATTTTGTGCCCAACCTGCTGGGAATCTTGCTTGGTTTGGCTTTGCCCCCAGACATTTCCCAAGGAAAATGTCCCCAGAGGAGCTTGGTGTTAAAATGCAAGCGCCTTAGGACTGTGCGACTGAAGATGGGGAGTTAAGGAACATCTCCCGGGAACGTGGCCCGAGGGCGGGTGCTCAGGAGAACAGCAGCAGGAGGGATCGATGGCAGTAATAAACACCCTCATAAACAGCTTATTGATCCGGTGGACTCTCAAACAACAGAAGAGCCATTTATTACACCTCTACCCAGTGTGAGACAGGGAAGCTGCACACAAAAGATGGAAAAACGGCAAAAAACGGCTGCTCTGGGGAAGGGAGAGGCGACACTAACAGTGCCCTTCCCCATCTCCAGCTATTTTATGAAGGTGGTGACAGTCATTAAAGCAATGGGGAAAGAGAAGCACCGAACAGAGCCAAGGGCTAGTGCAAAAACCACCTGAAATGGTCCGAGTCAGCCCTCCTTGCAGCTACTGCATCCCTTAATGCAAGAAGAGAGTGTCAGAGAAGCCGAAGGAAAGATTTGTATGAGAATTTGCAAGGATTAAAAACTACATGAAGAAAAATTACCCAGCCTAAACCACCAGGAAATAGGGGCAGTTGAATGGTTAGGAGTTGTTTTTCTTACTGGTAACATTACAAATTTAATTGGATACATACGTCAATGTTCTTTATATTTGATGTGCACACAGCCTCGGATTTTTACTATTATATGCTTGCACGGATGGGACTTGGTATTTTATAGTACATATGGTTTTCCACACTATGGTTTTCATAAGTTTAAAAGCCAGAACAATTTCCTTTGCCAGCCTTTTAAAAACCGAGATTGACACTTGAGAAAGGCTCAGAGTCAGCTCCGCATGGGTTTCTATACACGCTTTGTATTCCATTTGTCCGGCTCCCTGCATCCCCCTAATCTCCTCTACTGAAGCCTGTTTCAGCTCAGCGGATCCTCAAGCACTACCTGCTCGTAAGAAACCCAGCACTCATCCTAGCCACAGTTTTTTTTCTGGGAGAAAGACACAATGTCACATAGAAACGGGCTAAAATGACATGGCACGGGGTGTGTTGTTACAGGAAATTCTTATGGAAAGATCTCCTGGACTCCCTGCGTGAAACCAGGGCTGCTCTTATAGTAACTCTAGTCAGATTTCAGCTGGAAAACCCGGAGTAACTCCCCCAGATGCAAACTTGAAACCCAAGGAAAACTTGGCACGAGCCCTAGACCAAGCCAAATCATCAGATTTCCCCTGCTCTCCCCACACATCTCCATGCAGAGACTGTGATAATGCACCCAGTGTCACCATGCCGGGTGCTGTGTGAGCTGGGACAAACCCGGGGGGAAGTACCCGTGTTGTATGCCCACTGTGAGCCAGAGGATGTGCATCATTAATGCTAATTTTAACGTGCAGAAGGAGGATACTCCACTTCTTTCCATCTCACAAAGAGTGAGGTTGTCTGTCTAGAGCCAAAGTCCAGCTCCCAGGCTCAAATCACTGCGTGGCCTGGTACTTTCCTTCGTCCTTATGAGTCAGTTGCTTACCAAAAGCCCCTCTCACCTTAGAACACACTAAATTGACCCCACTGGACTGGTAGAGCTTAAACTGAAGCCTACCAGAAGGGCAGGAGCTTGGCCCCTTACCTCGTCGCACGCCGCGCACCGCGGCTTGAGGCACTCGGCGTGGTGCCGGCCGCAGTAAATCTTGCCGTCCTGGTAGAAGTAGATGAGGTCGACGAGCAGCTCGTTGCAGACGCTGCAGATGAAGCAGGGCGGGTGCCAGCAGACGCCGTGTCCCGCTCGCGAGGCGAAGACGGCCATGTCGCCGCCGTTGATCTGGCCCCCGCACTGTCAGAGGAAGCACCATGTTTTGTGTGAGCATGGGGAGACCATGTCCATGGGCCCATGGACCACGGCTCGTGTTGCTGGCTGGTGCAAAAGCATCAGGCCAAGGCTAATTCACAGCTCTGAGAAACAGCCCCCTGCTCTCTGGTGCCTCTTCACCTCCGTGGAAGGGCAGCGTGTGGTCAGCATGTCAACCCTACGTCCCCACACTGCACTTGAAGGCCATCAGCCATGGATGGAGGACCAAAGGCTTGAACTGGACTCATCTACAGCACCCACTTGGGTCACCGAACACCATGGGTGCTCCTCCTGGCTGGACATGGGTGGACATGGCTCACCCAGGCCCTCCAGATCGGCCCCTGCTCGCTCTGCTGTGAGATGCCCCTACTCACCTGCTCGCAGATGGCTCCGGTCATGGTGACAGGGAAGGGCCGGACATTGCCTCTCCCTAAATTCTCCCTCTTCCTTTGATTGCTGAAGAGCTTGAGCTCCCGCTTCTCCTCCTCATCCAAGGAATTGCAATAGCGGACCTAAAAAGCATATATCAGATGTGATATTGTAGGTGTCACTGACTGCTACAAACAAACAAACCCAGACCTTGGCTTAGCTTAGGCCAGAGAAAACGGAGTTGTGTTAACTTCAGTCATCAGAGGGTTTGGGTAGAATTTGGAGAGGAACAGATAGACACAGGGAAGGAGGAAGATTGCCCTCTGGGTGCTGGGTTTGTAGGAAAACTTGCAGATATCTTGAAACTGATGTCTCAGCATCTGTGTATCACCCAGACTCTGCAAAAACTGGTGATTTTCCTGGTTTCTCCCCCAATCTCCAGCAGAAGTTTGACAGCAGCCTCAATATAATTCTTTAGTTATTTCTAGAGAGCATCTCCCTTTTTCTGGTGCAAATGAAGGAGTTCCAGTTATTGTCATAGAGTAGAGTTTGCAAGCTGGCTAAATTTCTGTGCGGGAAGGCAGTAAGCAAAAACGGAAAATAAAAGGATATAAACCACAAAAGCTGCGATTTTCCCAGACGTTACAAGACGATGAGGCTTCCCTGGACACTCTCACCTTGCAGATTTAGTCCTTGGCCGACTGCATTTTGGGAACACGACTGATGACCCAAGGAGGGCCACGTTCTGCAGCAGCGCCCAGTCCTGCCTGTGCTCGTTGTCTGGAGCCCAGGCTCAGGGAAGCGAGCAGGATTACTCAAGTGCATGACAAACCCAGCCAGAATTCCCTCCCAATGGGCCAAAACCTCCTGCCAGCTTGCCAAAAAAGAAAAAAAAAAAAAGCACAGGATGGTGCCTCCAGCTTGCGAGAGCGCTAAAAGCTTTTCCATGTATTTTTCCTGCTCTTTCCAGCTGTCAGGCTGGAGTTTCTCAGTGCCTGCCAGGAAGGTGCCGCAGGTTGGATGCCGCCACCTCACCCAGATCAAAGAACAAGTCGCCGGCATGTATTTTCCCAAGCTGCTTCTCCAAAAAAGGGCCAGGAAGTAACTTGCTGTTCGCACAGGGAATTCTGCAGGCTCTGACATCCACGCCAGCAAGAAGAGGACAGCAAAGGTCGGACCTTGCTTGGCTGCCCGGCGGCTTTCCTCGTGAGGTGTAATAACGCTTCTGTTTGCTCTGGCTGCTGTTGACTTGGATTCAGCTGTTTCAGGCTCTCGCAGCTCCTAACTCACAGTCAGGGCAAAACATCTCCCCTGCACCCGCGCTCGCAGAGGAGGAAAAGCTCTTGCAGTTTGCATTGGATTGGGCTCCAGCTGATTTCAACTGCACCTCGAGTCACTTTTAACACAGCTTTGGCCTCCAGGCGTGCAAAAGGACATTTTTTTCCCCCCAGAAAACTAAATAAAGGTAATTTTAAGAACGAAAATTGTAATTTAACTTTAAACCACCCCCCAAAACAGTCCCCTGGCGGGACTCACCTCATTGTCGTGTGGCGGCAGCTGGTGCAGGAGCTGCTTAATGCGCAGCTTCTCGCCGGGGCTGTTCACGTAGGGCACCTTGTCCTCGGGGAGGCAGCTGTAGTACTGGTGCACCTGGAGGGAGCAGAGCAGGGGACTGCAGCAGCGCTCGGAGGGGGAAATCCCTTCGGACCCGGGCCCTCCCGTTATTCAAAGTGCAAAAACAAAGTGCATCATTATTATTTTTTCTATATATATATATATTTTCCCCCCAGCAAGGTGCCCGAGAGCGGTGCCGGCGGCGGCGCGTTACCGTCTGCTCCGCCAGCCTCCCCCGTGTTCTCATGCTTCACGGGGCGGCGAGGATCTGTCGGCACCTGCCTCGGCAGAGCAGGTTACAAGGCTCCGGCAGCGGTGCTCTTCCCCACTATCTCAGCCTCCACCTCCATTAAAACCCTCCAGGTTTTTTCTTCCTTGCTATATTTTTATTTTTATTTATTTTTTATATTTTTCTCCCGAGCAATCCACAGAGACGTGCTGGACGGCTGAGGAATGCGCGGCCAGAAGGCAGCAGCCGCGTCCCGCTGCCGGAGGGAGAGGATGCACATCCTGCACCCGGCGTCTCTGCTCCGGCTGCCGTACCTGGACTGTCGCTTCAGGGCCGGGCAAGGCACCGGCTCCGGGATGCTACAACCCGCCTGAGGATCCGCTCTGAAACTCTCCGGTCACATTTGGTGGGAAAAGGCAGCAGGAAGCGCGGGAAGCTGCTCCTCCATGCAGCTACCTGCGAGCCTTTGGGGCTTGCAATTGATCTTCCTCCCAACCTCTCCATTCCACGATATTTCTCTCCGAAATGGGCCCTGAGGTCCAGCTTTCCTGCCACCAGGTTTTGTGGAAAGGGAGGTTTTTAAGAGACTTCCATTCGTACTCTGCAGCGCTGCTGGCAAGGGAACTGCGCAGTGTCCCGGAGCTGAGGAACGTGCTGAGCAAATGCCACCTGGATTTGTTTTGCCAAGGCCCAGCTGAACGGACCCACCAGCTATGGAAACTGCAGAGAAAAGGCGGGCTGCTAAGTATTTGGTTATGCTAAACTCCGTTCAGGAGAATACTTACTTTGCATTTGTAGAGCATTCTTCACCCAGGGCCATCAAAGAGCTCTATAAACACTTAACTCCTATGACACTCTACCTACAGGAGCAACTATACCCACTGCAAAGGGCTATTTGCAGCATACGGATGGTGAGTTTGCTCTCCAAGTTTGCACGGTCAGTAGCTGAGCTCTCCAGAATTCCGCTGGATTTCCCACATGGATGCTGCTCCATTTCTCTGTGCTCAGGTTTGGCTGCTTTCCAATCTTGCCCTGAAGTCCCTGTGCCCACTGGGTGTCCTGGAAGCTGGCAGAGCCCAGGAGTAACTTCTGATTGGGGAGTTGCCAAGATGCATCCAGCTGAGCAGGTCCATGCGGCAGCCTTAAGGGGGAAGAGGGGATGCAGACTCTCCTCTGGGCCATCCAGGTGCTGCAGGGGCTGGGAGCTGCTTTCCCGGCTGCCCGACAGCGCGATACGGACATAGCGCCTTTCCTGCTTCCTCCGGGAAGTTTTCCATCTAGTCTCCGTAGGTCTGCGGGAACCAGCTCCCGTCACACTAGCAACATAGCTCTGCAGGGCTGGGCGATCCACTTGGGAAGGCACAACAACACAAACACAACAGGCTCCGACCTGCGCGCGCCGCCTGCAACGTTCCCTTTGCCTGGGATCCGACCGAGCTCGGTGAGATGATCCGTGTGGAGGGCCTGGAGCGGAGACACTCGCTGACCTGTCGGTGCCACTTGTGACCCTTGTATGTTGCACACAAGCAGACAGGGCTGCTCGTGTCCCATGGAGATGCTGCTTGTCAGGGGCCTGGCCAGGGGCCCCTGAGCTTTGGGATGCCAGAGCAGCCCAGGAACGATGCTCCACAGGAGGGAAAGAGAAGAAAGGGATAGGGGAATTCGCAGAGAAATCCAGCTTCTCATGGAGAAAGGTCTGCAGAAATGTTAAATTGCTGGAAAAATGAAACTGCTCAGTCTGCACTTCCCTTTTGAACAAAAGGTCAGTATTTTCCATGGAAATAAGTTGCTTTTCCATCCAGCTTTCACTCTGAGCATGCACAAGCCTTGGGAGCTGGTGAGCCCTGCAGTTGCTGTCGCCAGGCCTGAGCCAGGTCCTGCAGGTATCGGTGGAGACCCCTTCACCTACCTTGAGGGCTCTTCACCGTGAGCACTTCAGAAAACAGTGGGCTGCTGTTGCCCAAACCGGATGGACAAGACATCCTTTCTGAGCTGTGCAGCGTGCCGAACCGCTTCGTGATTAAATACTTGTGCACGCAATGCAGCAGCTTGACGTGCTGCTGCTGCAGCAGGTCCATCGTGGTCATCCAAACCAGCGCTGCGCGCACGAGCCACCGCGCTCCGCATTGTCCCTTGTCATCTCTTCACTTGCCACCATCAGAAAGCCAGGCGGGACGTGGGCCAAGCGGTGACAGACTCGTGGTGATGCCACCAGGCCGTGCTGTCCTCATCCTCGTGGTGACGCTCCGTGGTGAGGCTGATACCCATCTCGCCGCCCAGGGTGTTATTCCGGTCTTCAAAAGGAGGAGGTGGCCGTGAGTGGTTCAAGCGCAGCGCGTTTTGAAGAAGGGAGTCCTGAGCAAGAGCTGATACGTGTTTGGGGAATTAATAACTCCTCCGAGCTAAAGGGGAGAGGAGGAGGGAAGATAGAAACCAGGGGAGAGGAAAGAACGCGGCGTAAAACGAGCGCAGGAAAAAGTCTTTAAAGTGGAGCCAACTTCATTCAAAGGCACCGAGGGAAGTAATTACATTAGTTTACAAACGCCTTCATGTTCTGCAGCCTTCCCCGGTCCGGGGCGTGTTTCCAGCTTAACTTTTACAAACTCTGGCCCTGCTAAACAAGGGCAGGACTGCAGCCCGTCCCGGCGGCTCCGTGGGCGACGGAAGCCCAAACCCACCCAAGCGCCAAGGCAAATAGCTCTGTCCAACGCACCCGCCGAGCCCGGCTGCCCTCCTCGGCGCTTGCACCATTCCGACCGGCCTCCCTCGAGAGGGAAAACGAAACAAAACCAACCACGCACAAGCCAGAACCTTAACGTGCCGGCAACGGTTTGCAAATGCTTTTGTAGAGCTCTACATCTGAAAGCACGTGCAAAACTAGAAAACGGGTTTAGATCGCTTTGGCCCGGGTTTGACACGTCCTCTTTTTCCAGGAACACTCAGATATGAAGCATTTACTTAATTCTTAAAGAGAAATATCCCTTGTAGCATGGCCAGCTGGCCAGTTTGCCTCATGCACGTGCGTGTGGCCAGCTATATACCCCGTCGGGAGCAAGGAGGAGGAATGCACGGAGGCCTGGAGACCCGGCTGGGCTACAAATCCCAGGGGTCTGGTGTGCTGGGGTCAAACGCAAGTTTTCAGTGCCCGCGGGCAGTGCCACCTCCCTGGGAGATGAAGGCAATAACAGGGTCTGCACTCCAGAGCAAAGGCAGCCTGCAAGAATGATAACTCTAATAAACTCTATTTGCTCTGGCGCGCTTTGCAGCCCTCCTTGCCTCTCCCTCCCACTGCTAATGGCAGCAGATTAGTTTTAGCGTTGCTGCTCATTCGTTTCCCCGTTGCAAACGACATCCATTACCGCTCAGCTTTTGGAGTTGTGCAACTCTTGGCTTATAAACGGCCCCAGAAACACATTACTTCCCGCTGGCACTAACGAACGCTTGAATCAAGGACACATATCCACAAGTTTTAGCCTTGGAAAAGCACATGCAGTGATTTTCTCTCTTTCTTTTTTTTAGGCAAGAAATGAATATGAATTAAATGGAGTCAGAACCAGTGTTTCAAGTACCTGTAGAAGTGCTTTTTCATTGCACTGTACTGACCAGAAGACCCGCGTTCGCACTGCTCCGTCCCTGGGAACATGAGCGGTGATGATGATCATTTGCTGCATTGATTACAGCTGACATGTTCCCAATTCCGCAGGGTATGCCACTTAAAATGCTCTTGTATTTATAATTCAAGTGGTAGTGTATTAGAATAACGCCATAACAAGTAAAAGCTGTAATTGTATGCTGGAATAAAGCTCCAAGACAAGTTTACAGGGTGTACTCTGGGATTTCTCTATTTTCTTTTCCATTTCCTGCTGTTCCCCTGCCTCTTACCTCTCCTGACAGCTCCAGGAATACTTCAGACTCCAGAGCCGTGCAAACCACTTCAGATTAATGTTTTCCTCTCCACGGCCTACCAAAAGAAGTCGATTCTCTTCCTGATAACAAGACCATGCAAGGATTAAACTATTTTAGCAGCTTCCATCAGCGTAGGGGGATCAAACAAATGCCTTGAGAGGTAAAAACAGAACAAAAGTCCAGCGCGCTGTTGTGTGGCTTTCTTTCTGCTAGCAAAAAGCGTGTGCGAGCAAACACTGACCACTTCTCAGAGCAGAACTGGATAGTTTCAAAACAGGCTTAAATGCAGCTTTGGGGGGAAATATTTCAGCATGCATGTGTGCAAGGGGCAGCTTCAGACCCAGTATATACGAGTTACAACTCTGCTGCGTTGCCAGCTGGCGCATTTTGCTCATGTGATCGGGTCGAGGAAAGTTCCTGATAGCGTTTTAGGCATTTCTTTATCTAGCCATAAATTAGCTTATCAATTCCCTGTTCTTATGCAGGCCTGGGCTATAGGGTTGCTGTGCTCTGTCTTATTCGCTCCTTCCTCCATAAAATACTCGTCTCTTGGGGAGCGAAATACAGTGCCCAAAGTGGAACAAGCTCCGCTATTGCTGGGCAACTGCTGACGCTTGGGGGTATTAGATCTCAGGTCTTTTATACTTGCTAAAGGTCCAGAACAGGAATCAACACACACATTAGCCACTGAATACACTCCCTGGGACAGCTACTGGTTTCACATCGCACTGCAAAGCTTTCAAGACCCAAGTTTTAATGTGTGCCTTAGAGGAAAGTGGTCCCTTGAACCTTAATGCTACTGATTTTAGCTTAGACGAGGTTTTCATAACTTTTAAGGGACCCAACTGGAGCAACTGTGCTGTTAACAGGAGGGAGTTAAGCTCTTACATGCATGGATCTCAAATCCTGACGTGTGGGAGCCGCACAGCGAGCCACACCGCAGCTTTTGTTTAATTCAGAATCTGTGCCCATAACCAGCTGTTCCCATTATTGAGACACAATAAAGGCAGAAATCCTCAAAAAATCCCTTGCATTCAGAAATTCAAGTTGCTCTGTTTTAACCTTTCTTTGGGTCTTTCCAAACCCACAGGCCCACAGAATTCAAGGCTGCACATTCACATGTATTTATGCCCAAGAATGTGAAAAACATATTGCAAAAGTACTCATTTCTAAGCAGCTCTCCCCAAACTTGATGTCGGGGTAAGGCAGATCAGTTATGGGACCACCAGCTCCAACAGACAACCCGGCTCCTGAAAGTGCCTTCCCAAGGCACCAGGGCCAGTCCCTGCCCGGGATTTTCCTTCCTTCAGTACAAGCTTTTCTTGTTGCCTGCCGGCCTCAAAACTTTGACACTTACTTCTTTATACAACCATCAAACTGCATGCAGGCAAAAATGAGTATTTCTCAAAGCCCCAAACTTGAGCTTCTGTTTCCTCTTCCAAACAGCTGTATCTCTTGCAAGCACATTTGCATTTCTATCTTCCCAAAGAGAAGTTCTTCTTCTGCCATATGATATTTTCTTTTTAAGAAAAAATATCTCCTGATCCAGCTGGAATTAAAAGTCACGGGAGCCCTCTGGTCATCCTGTGTAGCCTCCTGCATGATGAGGAATCACATTTTCCAATCATGTTGTAATTTATTGAGCTCAGCCCTGGGTTTTTACCCCTCGCTCTCCCTTGCTGGCAGGCTGCCGCTGAGCCTTACACCTCTGCTGGTCTGAAACCTCTTCCAATTTCCTGCCTGAACGCATTCAGAGCCAGTTTAGATCTATGCTGCTGTGCCAAAGTTTGAGCTTGAGTAACTGCTCGTCCTCCTTTAATGCACAGGGAGGGATCGCATCTCTTCAATGTGCTGCAATGAACAAACCAAGCCCTTCCAAGTCCTCCTCAGCAAAATAACCTCTCCGCTGTCCCCGTTCCCACTGTTCTCAGTTTGAATTACTCTTTTTTGAGCAAGATGTCAGGAAATTTTGCCAGTTTTCCTGATGAAGTTTTATCCCGCCTTATGCAAGGGTATTATAATACTTTTCAAATTACTATCTTCACCCTTGTGTTATAAACATATTTAGAAAGCACTTAGGATGGTTATGTAAACACGTTGTAATCATGCACGCTGATCAGCCATAACATAAGGCACACACTTGCAACTCGGCTCTTCGATGAAATCTCTGGATAATTATCCATAAAAAAAATGGACCAATACTGTTTTTCCCCTGTTCATTAGTGGGCACTAAGCAACAAACCTTGACTTTCACTTGCCAAGTAAAGCTGGACCAGCTGGCTCAGGCTCGAATCAGTCCAGGAATTCAAGGAGACCTTGTAGGTTTGGGCTGGTTCTCCTTTAGGTTACAATTAACAAATATTTTAAGCTATACATTGAAGGGAGTGACCCACAGAAACTGCCAGAAACCGATGTCATGTTTGCTGGCCAAGGTCCCCTCTGACATCCTGCAAATTGCTGCGCTGAGTGAGCTGCGAACACTGTCTCCCAAGGATCTCGAGGCAGGAAGGCTCCCTTCCAAGCATAATAAGGGAACCGCATTCGTCTTTCAGGGGACTACTTACCTCCTCGGCTCATATGCTGCAGAGAGATTTTAATAAAGTGGAATATTACAGAAAAACTTGTTTCACTTCATCTGTTTCATGTCAGAGAAATACAACAGCGAAGCACCAGAAGGTAGAGGAAAATTCACTGCCTGCAAATCTGTATTTTCAGCCCGGTCTGACAGCAGTGTCCTCCGAGCAGATTAGGCTGGGGCCCACCAGCTGCTTCACGGCAGCTGGAGGCTTCAGCAGCCGCTTTCGACATGCGGCTTCGGGAGGCTCCGCATCACGTCCGCACACTTGACTCATCGACCAGAACGCCACGCGTCTGTCTGCAATCGCGTCCCGCTCCAGCGCCAGCAAGTTGCTGCAGAGACACCTCCTAACTAACCGCAGGGCTCCGGGCCGCAGGAGGCAATCCGAGCTGCTCCTGCAGCTCCCCGTGCTGCCAGCATCCATGGGGAACCTCCTGGAGCTGCAATTCTGCAATCTCGGGGCCGGTGGAGACGGGCAACTGGGAGAACGTGGGCGGCAGCGATGCAGAAAGATGCAGGATGCTGCTTTTGGCATGGGGACAGCGAGGTCTGCGTGGTCCTTCCCTAGGGGACAAACCTTGCTCTCCTCTCCCCAGCGCTCCCTCTGCCATCCCCAAAGGGCTCCTGGATGAGCGGGGCTGGAAGGATTTCAGCGCCTGTCTGAGGTGCTGTTTGCGGTACCAGGCTGCTCTGCATCTCCATGGTGATTGCAGACAGGTCTGAAGCAGCAAATCTGCTAAAAAGACCCAGCAACGCGGCGAGAGGAGCGCAACTAGAAATCTGGTATTTGTTGCAAGGAGCACAGTGACCGATGAAAGAAACAGATGCTGGAGGAGCCTAAAAATAGATCAACCTGGGTCACAAGACAGCAGTACCTACTGCTGGAGCTCACGGGCTCTTTTCTCCTGCGCGTCCAGAACTCCCTGAAGGCACACGGACTATTTCTTAAAATACATCTGCAGCAAAGACATCTGGGGATCAAATAAACATCCGGTCTTCTGGAATATGTCACCACTCTGCTGGAAGATGGGTTCAATCACTGTACGTGCCATGCTGTACTCATCAGAGACCAGGTCTACCTGGTCAGGTGTAAGCGGTCACTAAACAGCTGCATTTTGACCCAAAGCTTACACATCTGGACACAAGGTGGTGCAGACTGAGGGTCATGCCAGCGTGGAGACAGTCCCACCGTGCCGTGTCCCTTGGCAATGCCACTGGTTCACGTCCCCTCAGCTGGAGGAGCAGCACAGCTCCGTCATGCCCATCTGTGCCCGGCTGCATCGCTGTGCCTCGAACCTCCAGGAAGGCTCTGAAGGAGCCTCCAGCATATGGAAGGTGACAGAAAGGGAGGCTGTCACCTCATTAGCATGGTCAGATGGCAACAAATGAAACACACGGCGCTGCGGAGCGCAAACCGAGCACAGAGCAAGGCTTGTAAAGCCAGGAGAAGACAAAACCCCAAACAACTGGATTTTCTCTAATCAGACAGATAGTATTTACAGCCTACGGGTGGTGCCAAAATATTTCAGGAAATGCCTAAGTCCTTCTGAATAAAACTCAGGAAAACACACTGTTCAAAAGACAGTAACTACAGCAATAAGAATGAAAGTTTTCCACCCTCTCCCAGCCTCCTTACACGGTTTAAAATGATTGCCATAGCAATTATCAAGGCTAACCTCATTTTGCAATCTCCTCTGCAAATTAAGTTCCGAGTTGAACATGTAAAAGATCAGCATAAAAACTAAGCGAATCATGTAAACTGCAGAGAACAGAAATCAATGCGCTCTGCACACAGACTGCATGCCGAGGTCTAATCCATCCTATTAAATTCCCATACAGAGATATTTAAACTTCATCTGAGCGATTCTTTCCAATAAATGGCAGATATCACGCCTGAAAAAGCAACCCCCAAATACTTGGCCCGTTTTTGCGGTGACTTTGACTGTTTGTCCTGGACTCACCACATGGGCACGAAGGTCCAGGAGAGCAGGACGTGTCCAATAAATGCCCTGGACACACTGGAGTCCCACCACATTTTTTCCATGAAACAGCAGTAGGTATGTCCGTATCGCACACTCCCTTTCCTAACCACAGCAAGCTCCATCCTAAAAGTATTTGTTTTTCTCCTCTCAATTGCAAATTACACCCACAGACACACAAAACCAGAGTCCCCCAGTGACTGCATCATGATTTTTCTTCCTAGCTGTGTACTCAGGCCACGTCTCCCTCTGAACATCCTCATCGTGCACCTAGAGAGAGAACTACGTGCAGAAAGTGCTCGCAGCCCTCAAAGAAAACCAGCCCAAGGACTTCCAAGGAGCGGCCTAAAAACATCCCCTTTGCGGTAACTTTTCTACCTGTTCAGGCTTGAGGCCTGGCGGGACCCACGCGTACTCTTCCAAGGCACAGCCGGAGTCGTCGTCGGAGGTGGAATTCCTCTGGAAGTCGAACATGAGCTTGGTGACGGTCTTCTCCATCTCCAGAGGCATAACGGTCACGATGTGCTCTTCCTGGGAGCACTTGCAGTGCAGGCAGATCTTCCTAGTTGGAGGGGAAGAGAGAAGATCCCCAGGTGAGTTTCATTTAAAATCCCCAAAATATTAAAAAAAAGCATCAAAAAAAGTGATTTCTGACACTCCAACCACCCTTCCATTACGCAGCAGCATTTTCTAGCACAGCACTTGCCTCTGTCACAAGGAGGAAATAAAAGTCCCTCCTTGCCCTCACATTTGGCACTTGAGCTGAGTCACTGTCAAATATTTGGGGACACACAAAGCTTGTCCCTTTATTGTATTGCAAAGAACATTTCCAGGGGCCGACACGTGCCAAGGCCAAGTCCCTGCCAGGTGCCACCAGTGCCAGCTTCAGACCAGCTGAGCATTTAGCCAATATATGAAATGGTGGCTCGTCTGGGAAGCTTGGAATGACAAGCCCCTTTAGCATGCTGATAGCACACACTTGCTTATTAAAGTGGCATAAAATTGATTATAGTCTGAACACATAAAATTAAATTAAATGAAGGGAGGCTGCGGAGCCCACGGTCACACCGTGCTGGGCTCCGAGGCGCCCCGCTCGCCCGGCACGCGCGGCTCCGCGGGGTCCTGGCGCCCAGCAGCTCCTCAGGGTAGGGCACACACAATAATAATGGCAAAAAGGGCGCAATTTAACACATATTAACCTAATTCACTGCAATGACTTCTTTTTTTCCTTTTTTTTAGCTTTATATTTCTTTTAAGCGTCTGTTCCTGCACTCTGCAGGTTGACGGGAGATTCTTTCCTGGGCTTGCACCCAAGCCGTGCAGAGCAGCCTCATTTATCAGGACAGTCGCTGGAGGAAATAACACAGAAAAAGTAGGCGAGAGAGTAAATCAGTCACCCAGGAAGCTGGAATTCAACACAGTTTAGGTCAAACTGGGATCCCACTCTACGCTTTACTTCTACTTTAAAGCAATCACGTAGGACTTGGACGCTGTTGACTTCTGAGGGGTTATATATGATGTCCCTTAGGTAGCACAAGGCAGACGCAGGTCCACATCTCGCAAATCAACAAGTCAACACACAAAATGAGGGAAAAGTTACGGTTACAGGTTCCTCTGCAAAGGCAAAGCAAGGGGAAACCAGAGGGCAGAAACAGTTAAACACGAGGAGCTTTAATTTTCAGACACCTTTCCTTCTTTTCCACCATTGCGTAAAGAGCCAGCTAAGCACACCCGCGCCAAGGTCCAGATTTGAGTCTAAATTTCCACTTGGCCATTACAGCACAAAAAATGCACTCCAGCAAAAGTCAAGAGGCTCCGTTAAGTCAAGCCAGGGAGATTTGCCAGATTTTCCCATTTCCTGCCTTTCATCAGATCTAAAATACACACAGACCCAAACGCGCCTCGAGCGTCTGGTTTGCGTCCAGTCGGAGAGTCTCAGCGCTGCCCCTGGCTGTTACCTTAAAAAATAATCAAGGCGCAATTTCACCTGAATGCTTCAATTAATCAGCTACCGCGGAAAGGTTCTCCGCCTCGGCAGAGCTGTTGCCTTCTCGGCTGTTTCCATCTCATTTCACGATATGATTAGATGCAGCTCAATACGCAACAAAATGTAAAGAATAATTAATATCTTCAGAGCTCAAGATTCAGCTTTGGAGACCCAGGCCATTACTCTGACAGAGTTTAGTGCTTCTTTGCCAAATTTAATTTGCAGGGTATCAATCACCAGCTTCAAAGAGAGCCAGTCCCCTCATCCAAGCTCAGAGATCTAACAGAAGAAATTTGCACTCTCGGGTGGCAAAATAGAGCAAACAGCGAAGTCCCTTTCTGCCGGGGCGAAGGCAGATCTCCGTCTAATCAGACTCCTAGATGCATTTCCCAACAGGCAAGCCACTAGGAGCCCATAGTTTGGAGCCCATTGGAGCCCAATGGCTTTTGCACACATAGTGCATCACAGACATTGCCACCACTCCGTAAACCAGAGGGTCCTGCCAGCCACCTCAGTGAGCACTCTAACATGAAAAAAAAACAATCTCCACATCTCCCTCTGCCTCCCAGAGCAGGACAATGTGCTTTGTAATAGTTCTGTACCTTTAAAAACTGAACACGGAGCTTCTGCCACCTCCCTGGGCAGAGGGCACAAACTTGAAGATCTTGCCCTTGAGATACTGATTCTGCTCCTTTCCTCTCATTAAAGGCAAAAGATTAACAGTTTTAATTACAAGTATTTTATTTACATTAGGATATGTTGTTTCATGGGAATGATACACCATGTCCTAGGAGTATATTTCAACTACTACGATATGGTTTCCATGACTTCTTTGCATAGGTCTCGCTTATTCAACTTTACTTTATCGTCTTCCAGCTCAACGTAATTAAAAATAATTCCCCGTGGCACAAGTTTAATATAAAAATGTACATTTCAAACGCGAGATGAAATTGAAAAAGCAATATCACCAATTGCAGAACTGCTTCGGGTATGCAAGCTCGATAAACGTGCCAGTACCGAACCGGGCACCAGGATGACCAGGACACCACGGCGGTGCTGATGTGCAAAGCCAACGCGTTGGAGGGAGCGCGAGGGCCGCTCTGAACAGCAGGGAGAAGGGAGTCGACGGCAGAGACAAGGCTGTTTATTCACTGATGCACACACGGAAGAGCGTCAGAGCCTGGAGCAGCTCCGCTCACCAGCAGCGTGTCAAATACCTTACCATATAAAGGGTGTCCCAGTTCAGGTAGAGCTACACGTCCTGTGAAGGGATAAATCCATTACCTTCATTCTATCCAGACGCGACTAAACAACACTGAAGCTTTGTTAACAAAGGCTCTTGCTTCCAAAGTGCTGGGCAGCCCCCAGCTATCCATCACGATCAGATGAACCTGATGCTAATTGAGAAAAGAGTAAGGAAGTTTTTGAAGCACAAGGAAATAAGGCCAATCGCTCAGTGCCTCTCTGGAAATCTCATCTTCATTTCAAAGCGGCTCCTTCTCGCTCTTGGCCACATACCAACAGAAGTCACACTCTACCTCTACGTGCTAGTCCCAGAGAAAGAGAGGAGGGTCTGCAGGGTCATCCCAGAAAGGTCCTTGGCAACTACTGCCCTGAGGTCCTAGAGATTAGACAGGCCACTGGGTTAGGAGTATTTTGGTGCTGTTATTAAAACCTGGGAATATCCTGGAGTTTCACTTGTCTCCAGAAGCTGAAGATTGAAGCTACTCAGGAACATGTGTTTTCTCAATAAGATGAGGAGAACTGACAGCATTTCAGGTGTGGAAAATAGAGAGAAGTGGTTGAAAAACAGTAGTAGCTTGTGGACAGAGGGAAAGAAGAGGGAGCGAGACACTGGCTATGTTGCTTCTGGAGGCCTCTGCTATAGAGCATCCTTGGTATTTCTCTTCTGCAAGGAGCTGCACACTTGTTTGCCCTGCAGCAGGGCCAGAAAGGAGGAGGGAAGTAAATAGGGAGAAAATAACATTTCCTGCTTTGAGATTTAGCTGGAAAGAAGCCTGCCTTGAATTGACTTCACATGGTACAGAGAAGTAATGGCTCGAAAACAGATTGCAAAATAAAATACATCTATCTTGTAACTTCATCAGATGAAGTGCTGACCTCGAGGAGAACAGATTTTTCAGTGTCTGCTGTATGCAGCGCTCTTGGCGTGACGGCTGGGGCGCTGCACCGAGGAGGAACTAACCCCTGCTCCCAGGCACATCCCCACCCATCCGGGGGCGGCCAGGGAAGGAGCACAACCGGATCCATCACCCCTCACAGCCCTCCGCAAAGCAAAACCAACCCCCTGCTTTGCAAACAAGCACAAAAGGGGGGAGCTGAAGCAAATGGGATCAACACATCCAGCAGAGAACGTGGTCCCAAGGTCCCGTCTAGTTGGGATTCGGAAGCACGTTTCCAGCCTCGGTATGCAAAGCCCAACATGCAGCCAACTGACCTACAGCCTCGCCGGGACAAGGAAATCTCTTGTTGTGCACAGTGCTTAGCACAGCACAACCTCTGCCATCGCTGGCGTCCCTCGGCAGCCCTTTCATCACAGCAACAACACTAACAATAAGTTAAACTATGTGGAAAACACTAGTGCTATCCAAGAGGCTACAGAGAGAGCCACGAGCGTGCCCAGAGCCCTGGAGGGGAGGTGAGGGCCAGCCCCAGAAATGCCTCAAAAAGCAACCGATCTCCTGCCATCCAGCTCAGGGGCGACGTGCCGAATTCATGGCTGTTCTCCGCTGGCTTGACACATACACATACATCTTCCAGGATCGCACCACCCTTTGGATTGCAATGAGTTTTCGGTCAGTCAGCAGGCATTAAATCACAAGACTCCTTTGGAGATGGGAGAGGCGGAGGATTTGACACTCTTGACCCGCGAGCCCCTGAACCAGGGCTTCTTAATGTCTCCTGTTATCTCCTCCCCTCATCTGAGCGCTAGGAGGCATCCTCATTAACTCCAGTTACACAGATCCAATATTCCTGACCCCACAGGCAAACACTCATCTAAAATGACACATTAACAGCCTTTTACTTCTTTTTTTTCAGGCTAGTCCTGCATCTGGAGATCACTGAGGAGAAACCTAAGGAGTCAACGTAGAGAAGGCGCATGGGGCTACGCTCAAAGAAGGGCTGTTGTAGGGCTTCCCATAGAGATGTGTCATGTCGCAACCCTGCTCCTCCATAGCCTGCTGCAACCAAAGGCCTGGTGGCTACCAGGAGGATGGTAGTAGTCACATAAGTAGCCATGGCACATTCGGACCCTGGACCCGACCACAGTGTGAGGTTACCGACGTGCAACCCATGGGCTAACATGGTAGCTGGCTGCTTTTCCACCCAGGCAGGTATGACAGGGACCGTCCCCCAGACCTCCCCTCAACCACGTTTGCTCCTCGGTTTCTCCATCATCTCCCTACACATCCGCCCTGTCGGAGAAGCCCTGGCTTGCGCTCACAACAGGTGAGCTCCAGCGTCAGGTGCTCCATGAAGGACTCTGCTCCTCGGTGACCATCTCTGGAGGAACTGCCTTGGATGCTGTTTCTCCTGGGCTTGGCAAAGCTCGCTGACACGGAGCAAAAGCCACTGAGACATTTTTAAGCGGTCACCTAATGTCTGTCTGAGGTTAAAGCGACCAACTGAGGGAAGAGCTGCCAACTTTGAACCAAACACAGAAGCTGAAGTTCTGCCTCCAACTTCCCTGAAACTGTATTTGAACCAAATGCACCCAGTACACCCAAGTCACTGCTCAGAGAGGCCGCGGGTGACCAAAGGCCTCACCTACAAAGCAGCATCTCTCAGCACAAAGCATTTCTGCAGCTTCATTGCTCTTAGGTGGATCCATTTCAGCAGGAGAAACTACCAGCAGGAAGGAATTTGTGCTACCTGGGTTTAAAAGGCAGCTGAGTTAAAGCTTTCATCTCCAAACTAGGGTACAAGAGGATGAAGGAGGTGAACTAGACACACACACTCAACAAAGCAGCAGTTCAAAGTTGGAGCAGAAGGTGCCCTTGGTGGCTCGCAACGGCTGCTGAGGAGGGCAATGCTCACTTGACCTAAGGTATTTTGGGAACAGTAGGCTTAAAAGAGCGAACTGCTGCAGCAGAAACAGAACAGACAGGAAAGTAACGCCACAAAACTTGGAAGAGCAAAATAAACCATCAGCCTAATTACTCATGGTGCAAAATCCCATTAATGTCAGTGGTAACAGCAGAACTTACATGCAGAACTTGTGCATCTCAGGAAAGGTTTGCAGGAGGCTGGAAACAGAATGAAGCGATGGAAGAGGAGCAAACCAGACTCCCCTCCATCTTCTCCATCTGCCTGCTTTGCTGAGAGGCAAGTCAGATTTTCAGTGCTGCATTACTGCAATTCCCTCTGACCCTCACAGTGCCAACAACAGCAATTGTTAAGGCATTCAAGGCTGTGTTGAAGCTTTTATTACAACATCCTTTTCTGAGTGTTAAGAGCTCCTGGAAAAATCCTCCTCTCTGGCTGAAGTTGTCCGCGCTTGGTCTCAGACTGGCGATTAATTTTATTTTTTGAGACTCAGAAAAAAAAGAAAGTCTTTACCAGTGCAAGATTTATTCTTTCTTAATTATGGAAAAATAAAACCTCAAAAGCCGAGCCCCAGTATTGCCAGTTTCTGCCAAATTTGAACAAAAACAGTCTCAGAGGCCTTTCCGATCGGTCTGCCTTCGTGGTGAATTAGGACCATTCATTCTGTGAGCGGGTGGAACATGTGCCCATGGGTGCCCACAACTCTGTCCCCACGTCACTGCTTCCCTGTGGCACGGACTGCAGCAGCCTCCAGTTTTGCTGCCTGTGGCCTTCGGGATAGGCAAGAACAGTGATCGGAGCTCAAAGCTGTGCTGCTCTGAGGCCAGACTAGGGAATTTGGGCAAAAGAACCACCCAGATCCCCAGTGGAGGCTCCATTTGTGCCATCGTTGTGCCTGTGCTCTGGCGGGTGAGACACCAGGACCGCAGGCCAGGACTGTGTCCCGATCTATGAGAACCCAGTAAAGGATGAACATAAATCACAACCTTTTTCTTTGAATCAAGTGTCATCTTGAAGCTGTTTTGAACCGGAGGAGCTGGGGCTGCTCTTATGAGATGAAACCTCTGACCATGAAACTTCAACATTAATAACCAGAGAGATTGCAGAAGAACCTCCTATTCAGAATTCTCAAGATATTTTGTAAAAGATGCAGTACTTCTTTCATTTTGTAGGTAATACGGGGGAAGGCAAAGTGCCAACTCAAACTGCCAACTCAATCTTACCACCCATCCGAAAATATTTACGTTTTTTTTCTCTTCCTTAAAAGTCTAGCTCTTGGAATTCTGGAAATGATAACAACCATTTATCTTTCCCCCTGCTTGCAGAGAAGAAATGGAAACTCTTAGTTTCCAAGCTGAAGCAATGAGAAAGCTAAATAACATCAACAACCCCAAAGTCAAGCGAAGTTCAAGTCAACCTCCAGACTTTGAAGGGAAGAGGAAGCCATGGAAAGGGCTGACCTAGGAGGTCTGGGTTAGCCAGCCACCATTTCCAGCGGGCTGATGAAGCAGGATGAGATAACAGCAGCAGCACTAAACTCTCCTTCTTTTAATTCAGCAGCCTGTTCTATCCAGGAGCGCTCACAGTTGTTGACATGGGCATATGCTGCAAAAAGCCTGGCCAGCGCCTCAAGTTGGCTTCTACAATTTGCAATTCTACCACTCAGGGGCTGTGCAGCCTAACAAGTCATGGAGCCGCATCACAGTAGGTTTCTTTCTGCCGCAGAACTGAAGGAAAACTGATTCCAAATCTCTGATTCTATCAAAATTTAGACTCAGGCTGTGGATCCTTTTCCTAAAAGCCTTTATCTTCTCGCCCATGTTTTTCTCCCCACCATGTTGCAGCTCCCGTAGCTCGTTTTTTCAGCAGTGGTCTTTGAGAAATCATCTCGAGTAGAGCGGCTCTGCTGTGATTTGCCCTGGGGCTATACGTGCTATTTAAAGTGACTTCAGCAGTTTGGATTTGCAGCGTGATAGGCAAAAACCCCGGGATGCAGCAAATGCGTTTCAACGTGAGCACATCCCGGGCCTTCCATCCTAAAGGGAAAACAAATCCAGCTGACAGGCAAAGCGCTCAGGAGCGGGATGAGCAGCCCGACGCTGCGGGGCCTCGAAATATTGCCATTATTTCCCAAGTTGCGGCTTAGGCAGCGAGCCCTGAGCCAGGCAATACCGAGGCATTTGTGAAAGCGATCGCCACCAGACGGGCTAAGCCCCGGCACGGCTGCCAGCAGCAAGCGCGCGCGGCCGGTGCGTTTTGTTAAGCAGAACCCAGACGGTATAAAACAAACGCCGGGAGAGGATTAAAATACGACGCCAAATATAATCTCGTTAGCCGCAGCGAGCTCAGCCTTACAAACCTCTGCCTCTAGTCAGCACTGCCGGGGAAGCAACGCGCTGACGTGAGAGCTGCGAGCGCTCCCGCCGTAGGTCGAGTAATTGCTGGATAAATATAAGTCAGAAAAGTTACCAGATAACACAGCCAAAACGAAAGGACGACACTACATCTGCTGGGAATAACCATTTTGGCATTATTCTGCCCAGCGCTAATCCCCAATGGGTTGAAAGGATTCGCTCGCTGTTTAGCAACACCGAGGAATCGCAACTGCAAAACAAAGAGTAACTGGATTAAAATCTTCCCCATGGTCACAGGTCACGTTTGTGTCGCATTTGCTTAAAATGATCCTGCAAGTAATATAAAAGGGGGAAATTTGGCTCTAAAAGATTGCATTGAAAAAAATGCAATCCCCTCTACGCCCCCTGCTTCCAGATCAAGATTAATTTATAGCCCGGCATGCTAGCATTAAGAAGAAGGATGTAGTAAGATTATTACTTTAAAACTCTGTGTCTTTGGGAATCCAAAAGCAACACAATAAACATCGGAGCAGTAACATCATCCGCCAGAACGCAGCCTGCACGCAGTTTGCTCAGAAAATGCCCCCTGAATCCAGCCTTCCTGCGGCTGCATTCACCCAAGCAAAAAATTAATGCCGCGAGATGAGGATTTTTTAATTCTTATTTAAAACCAGCTGAGCCTTCCTGATTACCATGAAAAAAAGGGGAAAATCCATTCATGTAGCACCAGCCTTTCTCTCTGACCCCCTGCAGCTGCAAAAATGCAATTTACCAATTAACCTTTTACAGTGGTAAACAACGACGCCAGCAGAGGCTGCAGGAGAGAGCAGCCCCTCCAAAGGTCGCTAGTAATGAACGGCATATCGAGCAAAGTTACCACGCAGCTACGTGCATGCACAAGAACACTGCCTATTCCTCCTCCGCCTCCCCTTGCACCTTCCTTTTCCCCTAAAAAACAGCGGGCAACTTGTAAGCAGCGGACAAAAGGCAGCTTCTTACCCACTCTCGACGCGGAAGGGCGGCAGAATCCGCGGGGATGCTCCGCCGCGCTAGTTTTGGCAGTTTACTTTCCGCTGGGGGCTGCTCCCCGGAGCAGCGAAAGCGCCGCAGTGCAATAAAGCATCCTGTATCCTGCGCGGCGGTGGCGGCGGTGGGCGCGCGCCCGGGGCTCGCGGCGCGCTTTTGTCCGAGCCCTTCACGGGCGGCGCGCGCTGCACATCGCCCTTGTCGCCGGCAAACCTGCTGCGGGTTCCTTCCACCCCGTGGTCCTCCTTGGGGATTTACGCTGG
>JAWLRI010000449.1:1871943-1925293 GCA_034781795.1 Crypturellus tataupa
CGGGACGTCCAGGCGCGCGGGCGGCGGCGCGGGGCTCCGCTGTTGCATTGCTCGCCTCTGCTGCATGCTAATGAGCGGCGGCGGCGGCGGCCAGCCCCGCTGCCCGCATCCGCACGGCGCTCTCGGTGCGGAAAACAGCCGCCCGGAGAAATCAATAAGCCCCGCGCGGCCGCCCAGGGGAAAGGAGGAGGAAAAACATCCCCTCGCTGGATGGCATTGGGGCGTTTGAACAGCCAGCTCTGCGCCAAGCGGCCCGAAGATGCTAATTATCCTCCTCGAACCATGGTCGCCTTCGCTGCTGGCCCCGTGTCGACTCGCTGTCACGCTCAAGGCGCTGCTCCTGGGGCCACTAAAGCAACCAGCCCTTCTGGCCCTGAACCCCCATCTCGTTTTCCTCCCGGCTTCCCATGCCCTCTTAATTATTTTCTGCAGTCATTTGCCGCGATTCCCTATTGGTTTTTAGACACAGCCTGTTTGCGCACCAGCAGGGCTAAATATTCGGGGGAACACAAGTTATTAGTGTGGCATTTTGGCTGCCACATATTTTAATATTTTTCCTTTCCTTTAGCCTCGAGAGATGCACGGGCCTCACCTTTTACGTACATCTCAGGTACTACTGCAAATGCAAGGACTCTGCTAGCTTAATAGGGCAGCTAAATCTTCCTTCCCCAGTGCATTAAGGAAAAGAAAATACACGCAATGAGCTATACTGCCAAATCCCTTTTGATGCTCTTAAGGCTCGTTACTCGGGAATCAGGGGCTCGCAAATGAATCCGACTCAAGTTAAGTGTTGGGGGAAATGTACTGCTTAGCTTTTACATCTGCGGAGTGGAATTAAAAAAAAAATAGTTTTGGGGGGCTCAAACAAATGCAGAAGGCAAATAAAGGCTGCCTGATGCATATCGTTTCTGCAAGGCGCTCGTGACTTCGGGGGCCTAGCTCAGGATTGCTGAGCCCTTGGGTTTGGCAATATATTACATATGTTTACAGAACACAGAAGGATGCAGAAAATACAGCTGTGAGTCCTTCTGCAGCTTCAAATGCCTTAGATAATGGTTTTTATTAAGGATCATAAATTAGGCTTCATTATATGGAATTGCACTCAAAATATCAAGGGCAAAATCTTAAGCAGGGATAAATCAGTCTATCTTCTTATCAGGGCTGCCCCGACTTACCCCATCCAAGAACGCGCAAGCCAAGAGAAAATGCAGAGACCTCCTCTGACATGGCATTAGATGGCCAAAACCCTCATGGCCATTAACATATATTTAAGCATTTACAGTTTTTGCTTTTTTTTCTTAGATTAAAACTGCAGCAAGTTCAAGAGTCAAGTAGCGACTTGCTGCATCTGGCCAAGTCAATCCCAAAGTTTTGGGAATGGCAGCTCAAAGACGGGTTTCCTGATGGTTCAGCCAAGCCATGGGAACCAATCTGATGTTCCTGGCTTTTGCGCTCCTTGCGTTTTCCCCAAGGATGGAGCAGCAGCCCCACTTTTCCCAAGGAAAGAAGCAGATTTGAGGAGGTTCCTTTCAACATCCTCCAGTTCCACAAATCAACAGCACTTATGGGGGGAAAAGCTCCCCTGACCCTTCAAAACCTCCTCAATTGGCACGTTTCTGCCTTGCCTTGGTGCATCGGGCAGGCTGTCAACGCGGCTCTGCGTGCCAAGGCCCTGAGATGACGTCTTTCCCTCTTAAATTCAGAACATGCTAATTAAAATACAAAGCAAATGAGACAAAACGGATCCGGGCAACAGCAAAAAGAGAAGCCCGCTAACAAAATGATAATGTAGAGCAGAAACTCTGCAGAGCAGAAATTACCCGTGTCTGCTCTAGCAATCTTCTCTGGAAGGGTACTGCTAAAACCACACGGTAGCAAATTAAGGGCTTCAACTGAGACAAAAAATGCGCACTGTTCAGAACAGCAGGTCCTGTAGACACTAATTTTCAACGACTATGAGTTAAATGAGGGACTTTACCTGCATTACCCTTCAAGGAGCAAAGGCCCTTAGCTAGGACCACTTGGGAGCAAAGGGTTCATTAGTGGTCCAAGTGCCACTTGAGCAGAACTGCCAGCCAGATACGCGTGGAGGAAACGCAAGCAGGGGAAGAGCGGGTGTTTCCAACAAGTTTCTTGTCCAATGTCAACCAGACAACCCAGTTGTCACCACCAGGTTCCAGTCTTGTCTGCTCCTCATGCAATGGGGGGAGCCTACAGGAAAGATGAGTCCCATGGACTATTTTGCTTCCTACCTAGACTGAGTGATTTATACCCAAGATAGCCAAAATTGCAAACTTTTAAATATTAAGTTGATGCACAAAGGTGAAATGCAGGTGGGCATCACAAGTTCTGGTCATAGATAGGAGTAAAATGAGTGCTAGTAACATCCCTGCTGCATCACTACCTGCCTACAGAAGAGCTCTGTGTCTCAGGACAGCACATACAGTCATCGTGGCTCCAGGCAGACATCCTGCTCTGGTACTCGCAAGCCTAAATATCTTCAAGAGTCAAAGGAACCGACAATTCTGAGCCCAGAAATCAGACCAGGAGACTCCGCTTTTGGACCCCAGACTGTTTGAGGAAGGTGGAAATGAAACTTCCTGTTCCAACACGCGCGGGAGGGCTGGCACACGCTCCGCGCTACCGCTACCTCCTCCAACGCTCGCAGAAAGGTCGTGTGTTGGCGAAGGTCCAGCAGACACAGCGCTGCCAGACGGGTCCTGCGCACGACGCAGGTGAGACGGGCGGCTCATTCAGAAGCAAGGTGAGGCCCTAGCTGATGAAGCAGATCTCAATAGATCTCTTGAAAGACCTTCTCAGCTACAAGGATGGACATTGACAATTGCTGGCAACGAGATAAACGTTCTGCGCAACCAGAGGTAAAGTCTGAGCTATTCAAGTAGAAAAAGAAGGATGAATTTCATCAAAAGCAGGGAAGAGACAGGATCAACTCTGCTTGCGAACCTAACCAGCTCCTTTTGCCCTTTGCCGCTAGTTTTGATGACAGAGAGCTGCTCTCAGTGGACTTCCAGCTTTCTGCCGTTTTCACAGACCCATCCCTAAAGCTCATTTGACAAAAGCATCGTTACGAAAGCCCGCATTTCCTAAGCGGCACCGCTATCACCTGGCACATCAACCGGCTGCCAAGCAACAGGGCTTCGCGTGACACTGTTTATTCCCTCGACCACCAGGAGCTACGAGGAAGCCGCCGCGGCGGCCGCCTGCCATCCCCAAGGTCAGCGGGCGCTCCACCTGATGAACGTCAGATCAAGTCGCCTTCCTGAATTATTTAGTGAACACCCGCTATTGCAGCCGGCAGCGCTCGCCGTGTCGGCGATGCCCCGTGACAGCCCGGGCTGCCCGCGTGCCCACCGGGCTCCAACCTATCCAAGCTGCGCAGCTACAGGCGGCCGGGACACCCCGACACCGCCGAGCAGCAGGTTCCTCCCATCCTGGGCACGGCCTCTGCTTGCTCCCAGCACGCAGCCAGGCCCCGTCGTGCACACTAGATTGCTTTCCCAGCGTTGCTTTCGCCACAGAAATGCAGAATTGGTTACGTACAATGTTTTTCCCCCTCTCCGTTCCCACACTCGTCCCTGTAATTTGCAGAGAAATCTCCGCTCTGGGAGCCAGTTGCTCCCAGCAAGACGGCACCAGCAGGAGAGGGTCCCAGGTCTGCAATGTGTCCCTCGATGCCACGATGAGGGAGCCACGCTTGGGGGTCAGGGGCCTCTCTCCTGCAGCAGGAATCCTATCCAGGCAGGGGAGCCTGGACACGTGAAGCCCTCCCAGGTTCCTGACAGATTCCTCCTTCAAAGCCCTACATGGGGGTGTCTCGTCTCAAAGAAACTGCAAGCAAAAACGGGTTGCGGAGGGAGGGAAGGGACAACGCGCCCAAGACTTGGATTGCAACTTTTCCCCGGGACTGCGGCTGGTGCCTCCGCACGGTTAATGTCTGAGACTGTGCGAGACAGACACGTTTCTCCTGCTGCTGCTGCTGCTGTGTTTGACGCGAGTTATTTTTAGCAGAGACGCGGGTCAGGATCCACGCTGTCAGTCTCCAAGAAGGAATTTGGGTTTTAAAACCCTTGAGGCCCCCGGCAGATGACACAGGAGGGGAGTTATAACCCGGAGGCACGGCAGCCCATTTCTTCATATTTTTAGAAACAGTTACCTGCGTTTCCTATGAGCACATCCAGCACAACGGGGCTGAGGGACTTCTTCTCCATGCCTGGGCAGCGCATCACCATGGTCTGGGGCTTGAAGGCACCCGCGTGCTTCAAAGGTCTAAACTTGGAGCTGCTGACTCCGGTTCTGCACGATCCATTGTGGGAAGCTGCTCAACAAAACCCTCCGAAAATCCAAGCTGTGCTTGGGAACCCTGCCTAGCACTGAAGTTACCCAGCAAGAATTTCTCCCTGCGTTGGTAACAGCTCAGCAATGCTGGGGATGAGCATTTGGCCCGATGATTCTCTACGCTGCCTCGAATATGAGGGTTTTTTGGCCAGTCATTTGCCATTTCTGCATCCTTTCTGCACAGCCCCAACGCTGTGCGGCATAAGGGCACCATATGATCCCGAGAGGATGTATCCGGCTCCGAGTGCTCCGGGAGAGACCTGACATCCTTCACCAGTCCTGATTTAATGCGGTCGGCTGCGTCGCAGGAGCGCTCGACGCACCAGGGCCTCTGCCAAAGGTGCTCCAAGTCTGGACACGCAGACGGAAAGGTGCCCTAGGCCGGTTACCACATGGATATGCGAGGACCGGGGCTTGTCCGGGTGTGTAAATGCAGAGGGCAATTTAGAAAAAACATTTAATTTTTGCCAAGCATGACCAACTTGCACCCTGCAGCCCCAAGACATCCCAGCACAAGCACCCGCAGGCCTCAAAGCACAAAAATGTCACAAAATCTCCCCGGACGGTGCTGAGCGCCTGTCAAAGGACAGGCGAAACCACTGTCTTTGTGGTACCTGCAGTGCCCACCCTGCCGTGCTGCTGTCAGCCGGCATCATCCCGCAGCGGCAAATCCGAGTTGCCTCCGCTCCAGGAACCACCGGAGCGTCACTCGACCCCAGTGACGTGCAAATCCCTGCTGCAGCCACGGAGCAAGCTGGGGCCCTGCGACGGCACCGACCCGCTTCCCAAATCCCCCGGCTCGACAGCAAGGGAAGGCATCGGGAAGGGACTACTGGATGCTGAACTCGTCCTTAACCCACGGTTACCAGCAGCTCAAAGAGCCATCTCCAGCCTCACACACTGCTGTGACACAGTGCTGCGAGGCACAGACTGCATTTCAATCAACTATAGTATCTCCTCCTTTTTTTTTTTTTTAATCACTTTAATGCAAGAAGCTTTAGAGAGCTTAACAACGAGAAGGCTTTTTCATAACCTCCACTGCTCCAATTTTCACTTTTTTTCATCAAATGTACAGCAGAATGCAAACAGCAATGGGGATGCTTATGTTTTGTTTTGTTTTCCCCCCTTTGCTAGCCTGATAGGATTCTTCATCAGAGGACTTTTTAATAGCCTCCCTTAACAATGTCTACAAAAGTCTCATTAAAGCACTGCATTGATATTTAAGCTAAATCAACTCAGCGCAGCATTTTTAATCAAATATTTTTCTTGGGGCCCTTCCACAAACAATAAAGCATTCTCCGAAAATATGCAGTGAAGGAAATTCATAAATCTTCAGCTTATCTTGTGGTATGTTTTCCAACAATCTAAACCTTTGATCGGCAACACAAGTTAATTTTCCATTTACATAAAATACAAAATGTATTTACAGGATAACCAACTAACCCTGGAAGAGTGCGTTAACATGGACTAGGGCAACAGCTCAGGATTACCCTCGTGGTACCTGTTCCTGCTACCTGGTGCTGACAGGGTTATTGTCATATTAGGTTATTATTATTATTTCTTTTTCTTTTGCTTCAGACTGGTCTAATGGGATGTTTCGGGTCACTGCTTGCACCCTGGGAATTTCCTGCCCTTGCTCATCCAGCTCCTCCTGAATCCACGCAGCAGGGGCAGCCAGGGCATGACTATTGAAACCTGAAGTACCCCCTGAACCAAATGACAACACAGACCCCAAAAATGAAATCAAGCCACTGCGTCCTGCTCCATCCTGCAGAGCTGTACAGACAAGAGGCACCAGGACATACGGCACCGTCACCGCAACTCGCCGGGTGGCTTCGCCTGCTCCCACTTGTGTCACCATCCCCAGCGCAGAGGGGAATCTCCAGCTCCTCCAGAGCTGCAGACAAGCGACATCAGCAAGTTTTTACCTAGCTACACCCAACTGGTTAGATCTTCCCTGAGCTGTCGTCTGGATTTTGTCCTCCTCCATCCCGGCATTAGGAAAACCTTGGGCAATCATGCCCTGAGCCAAATGCTTCCATCAGGTCCCTAAAGATAAACACTATTTATATCAGCCCAACTTCTTCCAAACTAGGCAGTGGTTGCACAGACACTTTTTTCTCCTGCTGACAAAAGAAAAATATAGGTGCTTGCTCTTTACCACCTATGGAGAAAAGACCTATTTCCAGCTCTGTTTCTGAGCTGTGTTCAATGCAGTTAGATGCTAACGCCTGGATAATGTTGCTTCTGGGCTGATGCTCCCACATTATTCTGCACCCGTTGGTCATGACTCTGAACAGAAACAGGTTATTCTGACGCCCTGCAGCCTTTTCTGTTTGCAAGTGTATTTTCAAATGCAGGAGCTAGCTGGATGCACAGAGGTGCCTCCTCTCTGCTAGGCACGTAACCCATTTAACCGGCAGTGGGAACAGATGTGCCAAAAATCAGAGGGATTTGCCATAGGGAATGCGGACTTTCTGCGAAGTTCATTTCCCCTCTGCAAACACTCTGCAAGCAGGAGCTGGAGAAGAAGTTTTATTTTTTACTTGAGGGCGCCCAGCAGTCTATGGTCAGCTCCAGTAACCACGGGGACCGATGGGCATCATTCCCCACAGAAATACCCTTAAGTCCATCCACAGCAAGACCTACACAATTCATCTAGGTTTGGCTTAAAAAAAAAAAAAAGTAACATTATGAAAGTAAATTTAAGCCTAGGTGCTTTCCCCAACTAAGTTCTTTTAGGACCACAGCCCTGTGTCCTGCATGGGATGCACAGAGCAGCTTGAGTTTTCCATGAGTTTCCAGTCTTGCCTTCTCCTGATGTTGGACAGAGCTCAGGTATCCCCATGACAGCCCGGTATGGTGCATAAATAACAATAGATATTTGCTATTTTTCTCCTTGTTTTAATTAGTAGTAACAATTTGTTATCGTAGCTTGACATTTGTTCATACTTAGGAATAAATTGCTTCCTTGAATGATACGCTGAGATTACAATGGGCTTTCTGTGTTTGTACTGGTTTTAGTAGCTCATAACGAGCCATGAAATTCATTACTCTTGCCACAAGCACCCATGAGATATGCCAACCCCCCTGTGATTTATACAGAGCTCGACTCATGGAAATTAAAAGGCTTTAATGTTGCCTGCAAGAACTTAAAGATCTGAAATTTTATACAGCTTAGCCGCTAAAAAGCTCGGGCACAAGCTATTTCATTGTTTTATCTGCCTAAGGAGTCTGAATACTAAAACCGGGGTAAAAATAATTCACTAAATATTAATTAAGTGTATAATTTGAACAGCCTTCCTGGTGATAAGCTTTCTGGCCTGCAAGTTACTTCATTCTCTCTCTTTTTTTTTTATGGTTTGGCTGCTATATAGAGGGAGATATTTTAAAGTAAAACTCCTCTAGTAGAATACTAATTGAGCAAAACAATCTGCCTGGGAGGAATCACAGGGAAGCATCTCATGGCAGCAGGTTGCCCATAGAGGCATCCCGGTTGGAACGGTGAGAGCTGCTCGCCCACTTCTATCTCATCACCATCTACATGGGAAGGGGGCTAAACCGGGCACCGAGTAGGACTCAAAGGGAAGGACTGAGATCCTATCGGATCAGAGGGAAGGTGCCAAGAGCATCCTTGATGCTGCAGCATCAGGCATCCATAGGGCTCATGCAGCCCCATCGCTCGTGCCTTGCTCAACACTGCTCCCATCAGCTGTTATTCATTAAACGTGCTAGAAACCACAGGACGTTTCTTCATTTCTTCCCCCTCTTCCACTCTGTGCTGCACGCTGCATTATCTTCAAAGGGCGAAGGGAGCGTGTTTGCTAAACATTAGCAGACTAAACACATCAGCCTTTTAGAAGCAATTATTGCTGCGAGAGATTTAGGGAGCCCCATTGTTTGGCGATGCAGAAAGCATTTTGCCGACTGCTTGGGAGCGGATTGCTCTTCAAAGCGAGAGCTGTGTGACAATGAATAAATCTTCCCCCCAGAAGAAATAAAAAACAGGTGGGCATCCAAAGCAGCAGGGCTCTCCTTCTCTTAAGTATTTAACTATCCGTCTCCTTGCAACAAACAGTAAAGAGGAGCAATTTAGGGGCTGGGGGACTCTACGTTCCTGAACGTGACACCTGGACACATGGAGCAGTACGAGAGGACCAACACTTTTCCTTGGTTTTCAGTTCAGGCCAACAGCTAAACTCCAAGAATTCCTTCCTTCCATGCGAAAACCATTACAATTTCCTCGCACCAGCTGACGGGAGGGCAGGCAGCGGTCCCGTTGCACAAAGTGCTTCAAACACGTATCTCCAAAAAGGCAGGCCCCGTCTCAGGGATGAGCAACCACGGATGGACAAAGCAGACAGATGGAGGGAGGAGAGGAGATGCTCACGACACTAGCGAGACTATTATAATTAGTGTAATAAGCAGCAATCACAGCTCAACAGCTGCCTTGCCTTCACTGAGCGTCTGCTGCGCTCAGCAGCACGTACCCATGGCCAAGAAGGATTCTGCCACTTGCTGTAGGCTGAACATCTCTACTTTGGAAAAGTTTTATGACTTTGCAAAAAAGTCTTCCCTTTGCATAAGATGCAGAGCCCCAGGGGAAAGCAGCTTTCCTGGTCTCGGCGCATTGGCCCAAGGAAGCAACACCTTGCACAGAAGAGCTGTGAAAACCGAGTTTATTTTTAGTATTGACTGTGATTTGGTATGTGGCTTCGAACAAAAACATCTCACCTCTATGTTGAGGTAAACTACTCGTACTTTTCAAAGTCCACTCACTGGTAAATAGTGACAAAAAATCATCTATGGAGAGCATGTGTCCTTCTCCATGGATCCAACATCCTTTTCTGAAGCATCTGGCTGTGCTATGGGGTGAAGCTAAATAAAATTCCTTGGAAATACACTGAGGCACTTGTCCACATCAACCCTGCTGACAGCGATGAGAGAATAGCACTAAAAAATGTCTCTACAACTCATGAAAAACTGAAGTAGCGTAAAAGAGAAGCCTTATACATAGGGGAACATTTCACACGACTGGGAAGCAGCCACAGCGACATTCCTGCATAGCAATGGTTAAACGGTTTGGAAAGCACATTTAAAACAGCCGAGAAGTTATGGGGTAGAAGTTCATCCAAAGTCAATGGGGGATTTTAGCAGAAAACTTAATTCATTCCTTCCCCTTCTTGCAGCGCCGGTGCTGCCGGGCAGGAAAGGCTTTTCATGGAGACTCGAGCAGAGCCCACGCTCAGCCCTGGCTCCGTGCTCATAACTGCAGGGCCCAGCAGCCTTGGTCAAGGCTGGCTGCAAATCGTGACGCGGTTTGAGCACCCTCCTTGTGCCGGGACTGGGCTCGTTGCAGCCGCTCATCGGGAAGGCTGCGCTAAGGAGATCTTGCTCCTTGCTCCAGGCTGCATCCACCTAGAGCACACACCAGGCTCTCCAGAACCTGCTCCTACCTTACAGCAAAAGTCAGAGGATTATTCATGATCTTTTCCAGGATAAAATTCTGGCTTCATCCCCGAATCACTTCTGTACTGCTGAGACAGAAGCAGGCTTTAGCCCCAGAAGGTCTCCTCTAGCCACAGCTCTTTTCTATAACTCTGCAGAACACCATCCAGACAGAGACGGCCTTGCTACAAACCACAGCTACGCCGATGCCTGCAGCACGGCAAAACAACAGATAAATCCGAAGACTCCTTAAGCCACAGAGACCTTTGCCAACAAGGCTGCGGATCGGCCAGGCTGGCAGAGCCATGGGGCACAAATGCTTCCCAAGGGACCCACGGTGAGGACGGGACACGTGAGCCAAGCGCCACGCATGCCGGGGCGCTTCTCTGTGCCTGCCCCATGCTGCTCCCAAGGCTGAAAACGCAAACCTCGGATGAGTTTTCTGCTTGGCCTCATGTCCCTGCCACGTGCTACAGAATCCAAGGGAGCCTCCTCCACGTTTCGCAGGACTCAGCTCTCCAAAACCCCTCCTGGCACCTCCAAACTTGCTGAAGTTTTGACTTGCTAAAGCTGTTCTCGCATCTGAGGAACCCATTGCAATACAAAGTTACCCTTGTTACACAGGCTGCTCCAGCACTGTCCCCGCTAATGACTTTTTGGAAGCTTAATGGATCGCAAACGCGATGAACGTGTGGCTTCGGTACAGGCTTTGGATCCTGGAAGCCAAACTAAGCTGCAGTTTTGACGCAGACGCCAGCGACTGCAGCTGAATTCTGATTTTCCTCTGGTTCTGAGGCTCCTAGGAGGCACCGCTGACTCTTGCTGCCTTCTCTCTAGAGAGATGGTCACTGGAAAGGTTCCGATGCTCAGATCCCAGCGCGTATTTTGGCAAAAGCTAAGCACGCAGCTCCCAATGATTTTTAATGGGTGTTAAGACACTTAAAAAGCATCTTAAAATGGGAATGTTTGGAGGTTGGACATCTGAGGTCTACACTTGTTAAGGAAGGGACTGATCCCCTCAGCGTGGGTCCCTACTGCTCAAGAAAAGGAGAGCGCCGAGAAAACAAATAATGACAAACCTGAAAGGCAGAAAATGTTTACATCAAGGAAATTTAACCCCTGTGTTAAACAAGTTCCAGACCACACTGAGGAGCAGAGCTGAGGAGTAATTACAAACAGGTGGCGAACTGCTGGCACCAGAATATCAACAAACATCACGTCCAAGGGGTAAAGAACACGGAATTTGAAGCCAGAACAAAGATTTCTTTAATTTTCTCGTGCAAAGAAACACATCGGTACTTCCACGACAAACACAGCCCAAACACCAGCTTTGTTTACTACATATAGGAAGCACTTTACGGCGCTGGAGTAACTCAACACGTTACCCACTGCACTTCCCTAACGAAGGAAGCGCTAATACGGCTTTATCGCCCGCTCTAATCTTGCTGCTATCATTCATGCCCCCGGATAATTCGCTCCGTACCCTGGTACCTACAGCGCGTGCTGGACGCAGGGCCCCGAGCAGCAGCCGATTTGCAGCAGCCCTGAGAACTCAATCTCTGCTAATCCGATCCCTTTAAAGCAACTCGGAGCCGAGCAAGCTAAGAAGGAGCCACATGAAGTCACTTAGGCTTATCTCTCTAATTGCCTGCCTGTGAATCAGGATGTTTGGTGTCAGCCACCTGCACTCACATAGAAATGGAGATGAATTAATGTCAGTCAGGAAAAATCAGACCTAAAATATTTATCGTGAGCGTTTTCAGAGCTGTAAGTGAAACTACTGAAATGCTGCCTACTATTGCAAACCCAAATCCCATTCTCATGGCACGGCACACATCAGGATAACAAAGCAAGCGTTCACGGCCTCCCTTTGCCGCAGCTCTTTCCAGGTCTCTTGCTATGTAACAGATTTGAATTCTCTGGACAGTTTTCCTGCATTGCCCAGTGCCCACACACTGAAAATGTTAATGAATACAGTCCCATAAATATTTAATGCACATTTTCCTAGGAGCCTTGCTGTGATTAAATAGCCACCTCTCTGCCAAGGCCAACCTTCCCTTCCATTTTTATCTTTGCACAAAATATCAAGAGTCAGGACTCCACACGTACACTCAAATTGCTGGAAACATCACAGCATAAACCAACACCAAGAAGGCACAAATCCAAACACACAGAATCTAAAGAGAAAGCCAGATGTAATTATTTCATTGCAGCCACCTCCCAGGACTTACAGCAAAAGGCAGAGGGGACAAGCCAGCAACAAGCTGTCTTTCTGATTGCAGTTATTTGTGTAACTTTTTTGTCACTGGCCTCTGTCTGATTGCATTTGGAGGTCTTGGACACGATGGGGACCTACGGCACATAATGTTCAGACAAGGATGGAGCCCAGAGCAGTTGCTGGGGCTGGCAGAGACCTTCACCCCAAACAGTCTGGAAGGAGCTGGGCTATATCCAGCATCTCCGGCCAGTGTTTCCCAGTGCTCTCCCTTGGGACCAGATGTTGCCCCGCTCCCAGCCCCACAAGCACATGGAGCTGTGCTTGGAAAGACCACTCTTATGTGCCTGACAAGCCAGGTGTACATTTTCCTATATATTTTTGTCTTTAAGGCTCACCATCACCTGCAGAGCCCATCTCCTAGACACACCGATGCCCACCTTCCCGCACCGCTTCCGAAAACGCCGGCATCTTCTCCACATGGCATCTGGATTTGTGGGTCCCCATCCATCAGCTGGGACCTCCCGTCTACCTGAACCCCTGAGCAGCAGGGCCCCATCCGAAGGGCTCGCAGGTCCTTCCCGGGGACCCCCTCTCGCTCCTCTCTCCTGGGGGTCCATAGGGCACTCCATGGTGCTAAGGAATTGCTCTCACTTTGCATGGGCTCTCCAGGAGCTTCCCTAAAATCCCAGGCCACCGGCTCCAGGGAAGGCTGCTCATTTGGGCTTATAGACCCGGTCAGGGTGCCAGCTGCCTTGAGCAGAAGAAAAGATGTTCTAAAAGGTATAGGGGGGAAAAAAAGGAGCTTTCTTCCTATTATTTTTGTTCTTCCCTGGGTGAACAAGCTCGCTGAGGGCATAAGCTGATCAAGTAGCTCATTAAGGGAATACCCGATAACTTAATCAAGATCGTTAGAGAAACCAGCGTGTCGCTGCCATTACTTCAGTGGCAGCAGGACAAAAATATGCTCGTGCGGCCAGAGCCCCCGAAGCCTCCGGCCCGGCAGGCTCCGTGCAGCACTGCCCCGGCCGGGGCTGATGCAGGAAAACGCTCCAGTCTCCTGGCAGTTTCCTGCAGACAGGACGTTTAATCATCTCCCGGCCTCCGCCGCAGAAATGCAAAGTAAATGATTCACACTTCTCGGCGGAATCTGCCTCAAAAACAAGCGCCGTCTCCTGCTCGGCAACGCAGCCCCCGTTTCCTGCTAATAAAGTCAAGCGCGTTGGGCCGTAAGCGTCTCTCTTTCAGCATTTTTTCGGCCAGCTCCTCCAGGGACAGGGCTTTTTGCACAGCTACATGGCGACTTTACAGGCTGATCCCTTTTGCCGTTATTCCCCCCAAGCGCCAGGTCTTCCTATGATGCGTGGGATTAAGAACAAGTAAATTCTCGCTGCTCGAGCTCACTTACGCCTTTAAGCCCAAAGTGCAGCCTTCCCAAATTCTGTTTGCCAATTCCTTCAGCAAGGGTTCCAGCCATCCCAGCCCAGCGGGTGCTGATCCCCCCCGGCTACACGGATAAAAACATCTGCTTGGAGGCCACAGGAACCCACAGGCACACAAACAATCTGCACTGCCCAAACAAATGCAAGGAGGGGACGATGCTAAACACACCTAAGAGCAGCAAACAGCTGAAGTAACTTTATCCCGGCCAAGCCAAGTTTGCATTCCCCTCCAAGAAGCCTTTTTTTCCAGCCGACACGTCATTTGTCACTACCCAGCCAAGCTGTAAAATGCAGCTTCCTATTTGCTTAATTCCAAAAGTACTCAAAAGCAATTGAATGCAGCAAGTTTGATTAAGTGCTTAAAAGTCTCCATTTCACTTAAAAGCCACATTTGCTTCTCCTTAAAGAAACATTTTTTTTCCTCCAGAATTTACAATAATAAGAAAAAGAAAGAAATCCAACATCCTAAAGTTTAAAATAGCTCTTCATCCTATAAACACAGCTGTCAAAGGTTCAGAATTTGCATTTTGCCATTCCACACAAATCCTTGGAACAGCTGAGCAGGCAGGCAGTACACTCTGAAACCAAGAGCTAAAGATAAGCTGCAGACTCCCACAGCTTTGCACTTCGCACGCTCGCACAGAGTTAAAAAGAAAAAGCCCGAGCAGCTCAGGAGCTGGCAAGAGAAGCGCCACAAAAGCACATTTGCGTCAAGTAAAAAATTTACAGTGGCTGCAAGGTTCAAAGATTAACAGGGCGATGCTCAAGTCCGAGATGCCATCGTGGCGCTGCAGCAGCAAATCCGGGCTCTGGATTCGCAGTGACGGTTTGCAACGACGAGCAGTGATGGTTAAACAGCAAAAACCTCAGTGAGCAGCTCAGCTACCGCAGGACCTGCCCGGTAGCGGAAAAGCAGGGTTTGCACAAGCAGGGTTTGCAAAAGCAGGCAAAAAATGCAAGCGGAAAAGCAAATTACTCCCCAATGCAAATATTTGCACAGCGTTAAAGCAGCTTAGGCTTTTGCCTGCTGAAAATTAAGCGCCGTTACTTACCAAGGCTAAATGGGCATTTATTGCACACGTGGAACAACAGCAGCCAGCAGTGGGCAAGGCGAGAGAGGGCAGCGGACGAGGGGCAGGGGCTGGCGCATCCCGCGGCGGCAGGACGAGCCCTCGGGCATCTGGGGAGCCCGAGCTCCCCAGCCGCCTTCCCAGCGTCGCAGTGACGCCCACCGGAGCTGGAGCTTATTGGAGAAGGAACGGCAGCCCTGCTCCAATCCTGGCCCTTTACCCAAATTTAGCTCTCGCCGGAGCCGCCGTCCCGGATGGTTTTGGCTAACGGGACGAAATAAAGTTACCTTGCCAGTCTATAACCCGCGTAGAGAGACGCGAGGAAGAATCCACGCTCAATCTGCTTCGCCTCTTTGCTCCCCAAAGGGTTTCTCCTTGGCTTTGGCGAGACCCCAATGTTATAAGCACATCCAGCAATCCAGCCTCTTGCATCCAGCCTTCTATCGCCCGATCAGAAGTCAGTAACATAAAATATTGCCATGCCCATAAAAGCCATCGTCATCACTACGCCTTGCTGCCCCGTGGGCACATCTGGGGCTCGAGTGCATCTCGCAAGCAGCAGCTTTATAGCAACGGTTAGTGCACAGCCCTGAAAGCTGCACGGAATTTCACAATGTTAACTACTGAATCACAAAGCGCTGCTGGCAACTAACCGCCCCAACAGCACACACATATGGTTTTCCTTTTTTTTGGCATCCTGGGCCAACATTAACTGAGCAGACACGGCTCTTTTTGCTGCGCACCAGTCTAGATGCTTGGCCACAGCGCGAGCTCTGGCCATGGCAGCGAAGTTGGGGGCTCTGTGCCGACAACGGGTGGCCAAGGATGGAAGCTGTTTGCACCGTTTTGACTTTCCGTGCTCGGTCTGGAGCAGATACCCGAGAGCCTCATTAAACAGAATATAGAGACCCCGGCCCACACAGCACAGAAACACACCAGAGAGGAAATTGGAGTCTGATTTGCATGGAGAACGATCACTTATTGCAACCAATTAGTGTCAAGCTGTGACTGACAGACGACCCAAAATAGGTTTTCCCCACCCTCCCTCATACCTTTAGCCCGAGCTCTCCTTGTTTCCCCTGGATTGCTAAGTAGGTACCTTAGAAGACGGATGGAAAATGGAGATTTTTTGGGTACCCCCATATCAAACCCAAGCTGCAGCCACCCAGCACACATCTCACTGCACCACAGGTACAGACAGGTCTGTTCAATCCTTCAGGCACCAAGTTAAGCTCCCAACAAGAAAAAATCACCTTATAAAAGCAGTATTTCCCCTCTCCCAAACATACATATTTTATCTAGGGCTTTCCATCCCTGTTAATTGGTCTGCAATCACTTGGGAGACCTGGAGGAGACATTTGTGTCCACATAGCAACAGTCTTTGCAAAGTCCTTGTGCCTTGAGAAAAAAAACGATGCAATTTTCTGATCCTGACCCATTTTCATGTTTTCTTCTGAGGAAATGCAACAAGACCCTAAACACAGGGTTTGTTCAGTGCTGAAAACCTCCTATTTTATCCCAACTAGCAATGTATAAATTGTTTGCTCACATGCCAGAAAACCCTGCCCCTTCCTCATATTGGATTAGTCTGAAAATTGGTAAACACCCTTCAGAATATCCTAGCACCCGGGGACCTGATCAGATGCCATTTATTTTCCATTTACTGTTAAAGATGAAAGGACTCATTCTGCCATTATCATTCTCCTCTTCCCAGGAACCTGCTCCTTATTAATGGGACTAATTACCGTCCTTCGCTCCAAATAGCAATCTCTGCAAGCACTTTGAATGCCTGACTTATGACAGCATTTAATATGCAACTGGCTGCATTATTTTTAATAAACTTGTTGTAAAGACAGTCTCTTTGAGCACTCTCGGACTGCTCTCCTGCGAGCTCTTACGCACGCATACTGTGGCACCCAGGCACCATGGTTTTTGATATTTAAGACCAGCTAATCAAATCTTCCCTTTAGAAACACCAACAAAAAGCATATTTATGGACTTCATGGAGCTTCTGGCCTGATAAGATAAGGCGTTTTTTTAATCTCCACAGGCTACATGCATACATGGCATTTTAAAGGCAACTTCTCCTGAGCAGATTAACTGGAAATGCTCTGAGAAGTATCTCGTGGCTGTTCAGCAGTATCAGGAGACGGGGAGAACCTCAGGTGGTGGAAAGCACCAGCAGGGATCCTTTGATTTTGGTTTGTTCCAAGCCCATGGCAATAAACTGATTTACACGGTGGGAGCAAGCGCATCCCTTCGAGAGGGACAGAGCAGCATCCTGGGCTCATCTCACCGGGTCTTCTTCTGGCCACAGCCACCCCGAAGCCTGCGGTCATGGTAATGCATTGGCCCCAGGACCTGCGCAGCCCCCCTTTCCCTACCCTGTCCCTCTCTTTCACTCGTTGCATGGGAGGAAAAGAGGAAACCAACTCACCACCGCCTTCCCAAGCCTTTAAATACGCAGTGAAACATAGCAGCAAAATCCAGAACGTTGGGCCAGAACCTGGGCAGCAAACAACCCAACCTCGCATCCTCACCCCGGCGTTCCCGAGAAGGTGACACGTTATTAAGGGCATGCACACTAATCCTGACCCTGATGCACTACATCCAGCTGATTAAACTGGCCAAGCCGTCCCTGGAGACCTTTATCCTTTGCTTTTTTTGCTTGTTTTTTAATGCTCCCTTGGGAAAAGAGCGGTTTCTGCAGCACGGACCGCGCGGTTCCTTCCAGCTGCGGCGCGTGCACTCATGTGCATGTAAAACCGTTCCCGGCTGCTCCCACATCCATCTGTATGACAGAGCCCATCTCCTCCGGCCTGGGCTCCTCTGCGGAGCGTCTGAGACGGAGCTGATCCGCTTGGCATCGCATCCTGGGGTTCAGGAAGCAGCTCGGGAGGCATCACCGCAGGCACGTGCAGATCTGGAGAGGAACATATGGCTGTGCGGATACACACAGATACAAGACAGCTGCAGTGCCAAAAAATCAAGCTTTTAATGCACCAAAATACAAAAAAAATAGAAGCATTCCCTTCCTTGAACGTGGAGCATCACTTATTTCTCCCTCCTCTACTGCTTTGCCTGTGGCTGAACCCAGACAGACAAAAGTGTTTCTTGAATCAAGGGCTGCTGGCAAGGAAATGCAGGAGAGGCGATCCGTGGCGATTACTGGAATTCCATCACCCTGAGCATTGCACTCCCACCTCGTCGAACCTGCCGCGTCCTGAAATCCCAACCTCCCGTCACACTCAGGGAGCCGGGACCTTCTCTGAACACCGTGCTCGGCACTTGGGTTTTCACTCCCCAAATTTCTCCTCACGAGCAGGTTCCAGCAAGGTCTCTGCATGCACAAGTGCATCGAGCTGCTCTCGGTCCGCAGCCCCTGCGGCACCTCGTGCCCTTTGGAAGCTGTAGACGATGGGAACCCCAAACACTTCCCCTTCCTTTCCAAGCGTCCCCAAACCTCCAGCTCGTGGAAGCTCTCCAGGGACAAAACATGCAGTTCTCAACATTAGAACCTCTAAAACAAAACCCCATATGGGCGCTACCCACACAAGCCAGAAGCAGTGATCTCGGTGACATCCAACCCGTACAACAAAGCAGCCCATTTTACCCGTGCAGGATTTTTATATAACTCAATTGGAAACAAAAAGTGGCTCACAAAGATGATAAAAACACCTGTGATGATAGTTTTTTGCTGCACTTGATTAAATACAGTGCACAACATAACAGACCCATTTCTCCTCCTTGAATGATAAACTCCATAGCTTAAAATCGAGTCCAGCAGAGTAAATAAGATCCTATATGGATTTCAAAAGCCACCGCAAACTTTGGAAACTCTGGCTTGCGCAGTGCACACACTTAGCAAAACTGCTGAAGTACTTCTGGCACCAAAGAGGAGCGCAGGGAAAGCTAAAAGCCACGCAGGGTTTTTATCTTAACGCAGCCTACGCCGCCGCGTGCAGCTGCCGTTTGCATTTCCCGATAAACCACTCTCTGCTTTTGATCATTTTTCCGTATGCAACTGTGGACGCGAGTGCAAGATATTATCATGAAAAGCAAATCGGAAGAAAATACGCAGTCAAACACAGCCACCTGAAACGCGCTCCTTCCAAAGGATATTTGTAGAGACCAGAATTACCATTTCTCTTGAAGACAACTGATCCTTTTCATGAAAATATAATAAGCCCTAGAGAAATTCTGGTTGATCTTTATTAAACGGACAGCCCTCAGGTATGTTTCCAGTCAAATGACTGAAGCTTGGCTTTAGCATAATCCCGAAGATTATTTACATCTTCTGCAGTTTTTCCACTGCTGCTGAATAATCAGGGCTCTTTGGAAAACCATTGCCAGGGAAACATATATTTTTTTTTTGCCTCCCTCCTTTCCTCTCTCATTTACCTGTTTTCACCCATGCATTCTTGCACAGGAGTGGTAAGAAAAAAAAACAAAAAAGGGACAAAAAAAGCTAAAAATACTCCCGGTTAGCCGTCAAAAAAAGAAATCTCCCAGGAACCACCCCGAGGGGTCAGCTTTCCCACCGCCCCCAGCAGCGCCGTTTCTGGGGCACTTCCCTTCTTTCTCCCCACAGAGCCATCTGATTGCGTGGGAGCCTGGTTTGTCCTTAAATGCAGTCTGTCCTCCTGCAAAAAGGTCTGAAAAGGGGTAAAACTGGGGCTCCCGGCACGCTGATGCTTTGGGGGAAAGGCCTGCGAATCACGGGAGTTCCTGGGATATGTGGAGCGCAGGGATGCTCCAGAACTCATCCTTCTTCGCTGCAGTCGTCCACGTTGCTCCCTCCTCGCTCGCCTTCACTTGCGCTGCAGCCGTCCGCTCCAAACGGCTACGGAAATAACTACCTGTTCTTCAACAGCCGGAGCTGCCAGCAGCATGTTAACGAGGGCTCCGTGCTCCCTAACGTGCATTCGAAAAAGAAAATTACGTTCAGGTGCGTGGCTCCCCCGATGCCCAGGGAACTGTCCCACTGCAAATTCCCTGTGTCCCACTCTTTGCCTTGTCCTCTCGGGGCACTCCGCTCCCCGGCAGCGCCCTGCGGATGCTCCACGCGTGCTGGGAGGACGCCAGGGCCTGTTTTGCAGGGGACAAATTTCATCTCGTCTCGGTTCAGCGGAGAAACGGGACACTTGGCATGGGCAGACCCTGCGCGAGAGCCAGGGCCACCTCTCCAGCGCATTTGGGAATGCAACAGGATGGGGAGGTGAGCGCTGAAGTCCCCACAAGGCACGTGGGACTTGGTGTCACCGCAGCAGTCACAGACACCGCCCGGGTTGGCCCGGGGAGCAGCTCTGGTTTGGTTTATGCAGCCAGCTGTGGTGCACAAGACTCTTTTGCAGTAACTGGAAGCGTCGAGCACGCACGGGAGGGCTTCAAAGTGCACCCAGCACCTACATGGACAGGTCTCCCTTTTGGTGATCAAAATTCACAGAGGCCCCAGAGCATGTCTTAATAAAACAACAACCTTAACAAACCAAACAGAATCCTTTGTTTTTCCAGTCCCCTGCAACACTTGTGTCCAAGGAGAGCAAAGATCCATCCCTGTTCCACCTTTTACCACGTGCAGCTCACACGGGCGCACGCAGACTGCCCCCATGCAGACACACACGCTGCTTTTCTCCTGCCCTTCCCTAAACCCGAACACAAACACGGGCCCGTGTATATGAAACCCGTAGGAAGCTTAACATTTACTTGGCTTTTGTGTAAACACTTACGTGAATTACACAAGTTTCAGCCAAGAGGCTGGGAGCCCCGCTGTGCAGAGCCATATAATTCATTACAATTAAAAGCACGGAGAGAGGCAATCAGGCTTGCACGGCAGCGGGCTGCTAGGGATTTGCTCTTCCAAATGGCCTCCAATTTGTCTTCCCAGCAATGCCACTTCTCCTGGAGAAGCCTCCTTGCTTTGCAGAGCCCTTTGCGTGCACCGCAACTGCTGGTCGCGGGCAGCTCTGTGTGCGCCCAGAGCTGCCCGACTCACAACCCTGCTTAGAAATTAAAAACACAGCCCAAAAAATGAGTTTTTTTTCCAAAGCACAACCATAAAGGCAGGGGGGATGGCAGCAAAATTATGGAGATATCAAGGGATGGGTGAATCCCAACTCCTGCACCCACAGACAGGGCATCACCCCAAACCACACGGCAGCCTATACTGCCCAAATCTCTGCTCTTCTTATTCCATATTCATAATCTGCCAAGCTATTAAACGTGCTGCGGAAAGCGCTGCGGCTTACAGTGCTGCAGACAAGCGGTGTTAGCGCTTGGTATTTCTGCTTTTATTATTACAGTGAATCTTCCTACATCTCTGAAAATAATCCAATTATTGCTCACTGCTGCTAAGGTCACCATTGCTTTGAACAGAGATTTGGGTAACGCTCTGATTGCTCTTAAGCAAATATTGGTAGGGCTGGGGCAGAAATTTCAGAGAGATTGAAAATCCGTTTTAGTGCAAACCACAGATGGAGAAATATTCACACTCCAGAGAATAAAAATAGGGGGGGAAAAGTATTATTTCTCAGTCTATTTCAAAAATATTAGTTTATGTGAAATCAATGGCACAGATTATTCAGGTATTAAAACAATATATAATTTCTCCCATCACATAATGTTAAAAATAAGGCAATCATCAGATCTGCAATAAATGCTCCCGTGCAGACTCCAAAATACACTGAACCACTTAAATGCAATATATGGAAACCATCAGAAGGCTTGTATCACTCGTGGGAATAAAACGGTTCACAGAGAAAGGTGGGTATCAAAGATCAATCTATAATGAGGCAAAGGAAGTTAACGTCCTTTACAGCAGCCTGGGAGAGATTTTTCCTGCCTTGAACTAGCTAGATAACCACAGAATCACATAAAATACGCACGATGCCATGAAAAGGTGTCTATTATATTCCTTTTGGTGCAATTAATCACCAGTTCTTTAACGTCAGACCATCTTTAAGTAATGACAAAGAAAAAGGAAGAAAAGAAAGAACTACTCTTTTTTCCTCTTAAAAAGAAATTAATCACGTTGTCATTGAGAGATGATGTTTCTGACATCGTTTTCCTCGTACTGGCCAGCTGATATTAAAACCAGAACGTGGTTAGATGCTGCTCTGCTCTGGCGTCGTGTTAACCCACGCGTGTCCCCATGCCTGATGTCCCCATCATCACGAGATGTTCCCTTTCCAGGCTGCCTCCAGGAACTTCTCCTCTCCAGCAGATCCAGCCCAGAGCTGGAGGGCTGGAAAGTCAGGAGAAGGCAGAGATGACCCAAAACTGCCCTTTCTGCCTTCCCCTCCTTGCTCCCGTGCCGAATGGGACACAAGAACACAGCTTGGATGCTGCAACGCTGAGTGAAAGCGCAAATCCACCACCAACCGGGCCCATCCCTTTCCATTCCCAACCCCACTTCTGCTGCATTTCTCCCATTTGCCTTTCTAATTCCCTCCCTGTTTGCCTGCAGTCCCTTCTGCAGCACGTCCACCCGCGCGCTTTTAATTGCTCCTGTAATTGCCTTGATTAGGCGGCTTGCAGGGACCTCTGGCTTTTCGCTTGAGAGGTGGCCAAGAGCCACGTCATCAGCTAATAGTGCAAATGTGTGTTGCCAGGTTGGATTTCTTGTTGCATAAATACAGGGCTTGGTTTCTGCTCACAGCTTCCCCGCTCATCTACAAAACCAGAGCGCCGTGGGCACAAACACTTCAGTTACACTGGGCTAAAGGCCCACGTCTTGCAGGACTCCTTAAGACAGAATTAAGTCACCAACTGCCCCGTTCTTGCTCGAGTAATCTATATTTTACACATTTTTGCAACACAAGACCCTTTTTTTGGGGAGGAAAAATAGCTGCCTGAAACACCATTCCAACCAAATATTCACCAAACAACCAGCCATTTCTATTTAATAAACAAACCATTTGTACAGAAGGTTGAATATGTTCTTTCAGAACCAGAGCTGGTATATTTACGCCTTACAAAGAGCCCTGGCTATTTTAAGCGCACCAGTTTGTTAGTTTATAAGCAAGGAAATATGGAAGGAAGAAACAAAGACTCACTTTTTTGTGCTCCCTGCTAGCAGGATTAAGACCTGGCACATAGGAAAGCACGTGGGAAAGGCTGTTTCAAGCCTCCAGGGTGCTGCAGAATAACCCCCAGGTTAAAAACGCATTTAGATAATTGCAATCAAACCGTACCTGCAACCAGGCAGCACCATGTGCTGCGGCCACCCCAGCTTGCCAAAGCGCCCGGTTTTCCACAGCCAGAGTCAGGAATCTGCTCTGCTCCCTGTGCCAAAAAACGAGCTGCTGCACAGCCTTTTCTAGGGGATTTTTGCACCTCAGAGGGGACAGCAGGGCAGAGCTCTGACCCACGCAGCAAGCAGCACCTGAACTTACCCTGGCAAAGCCTGGCCTTGGTAGCAGCGGGATTTCCATGGATGGAAAGAAATAATAATAAATAATAATACTAAAAAAGAACAGCTGGCAGCCCCTTTCTAAAGGGCATTTCACAGATTCTGGACGAGTATCAAAAGTCAAATTGTCTTTATTATCGCTGGACCCCTGCGGACATCTGATTTTTGCACCTCACCGGCAGGACTGCACCCTGCCATTCCTGCTGGAGAAAAGCCCTGGCTAAGAGGCCTTGAAACGCGGGACGTTGGCAAGGCCTGCAGTCCAAAAAGGGCAGGAAAAGGCAAAGACTGCGGTGACCTCCCCTGTGTGTCCTAAAGCCTCTAAGGGGCAGGTGCAACAACCCCCTCCGCTAGCCAAAGGTGCCCAGGGGCTGCTTGCAGATGCTCTCCCGGACCAGGAGGCCCAAGAGCATCGTTAGGCTCTGAGATTGCTGCGAGCTGCTTAGCAGAGACACAACTAGATCTTGAGGGGGGAAGACGCAGGCTTTGGAAGGGAGAAACCCCCACGGAAACCAATTTTTTTTATGCACAAACACATGGTGACGTAGCACTGCTCGCATCACTGAGGTCCTCGCCTGGGACGAGGACTCACTGCCAAAGCCAACATAAAACCAATAGTGCTGCTAAGAATCCCGGGCGTCCCGTTTGGTGCTCAGATAACACAGGGAACACGTGAATTTTATAGCTTTTGTATTAATCCACCCAGAATGCCATCGCTTTGCAGGATTTCATGAAATATTAAAATGACGAAGGATAATTCATTTCATGACTGCAGGCAAACACCCTGGGAATCACCAGACGCCCTCCCTCCCAATTACACTCCATGGGGCTGTGACCCGCAGTCCTAATATTTTGCTTCTGTTTGCACAACACGTGAAGGAGGCAATGTCTTTCAGCTGGCTTGTTTGATGGATCAGCCTGAATTTGCTTATTAAGGTTCCTACGATCCCTTATTGTACAGGAAAAGGAAGAGTGCAACACGACAGGCTTATCAAACCCCGTGAAGTCCACACCAGGACTCAGTGCAAATCTCTCAGCCCTTAGAGAAAACCACCACCACCGGCCAAACTGCTCATGGCACAGGTGGCTTTTAGAAACCCAAGAGAAGGCTGCGATGTTTAAGGACCATATAGAAAAAGACTGAAATTTCATAACACTTGATGACTAATATATCATGGCTACAAGCTAAGGGCTTCCAAAGGACTCCTTGGGCCAGCGCCTGGGCTTTCTGGACTCCTGATCAGGAGTTTCCTGTATTTCTGCAGGAGGGAGGAGAGGAAGAGGAGCAGGAGAAGTCCATAAATAAGTGATGATCTTCTCAGTCTCTCTGGAAGCCGTGGTGGGGAGCTACGTGGGAATCCAGGTCCACACCAGTATGTACTTGTGGTCACCAAGCTGGAGGTGACAATCCTGCCCAAGCCTTCAAAACTGCATCTTGTAGAAGTGGTAGGATGAGTCTGATCAGCGCCAAGATATCCTCTGCTATAACGATTACCGTAGGAGAGAATGATTTCTGCAATACGTATCAGGAAGATTTGAAGCCAGCGACTGCTGGGAACCTTGAACGACCACAGAACTCAACAGTAAATCTCTGACGAATGTTTAACACCTCACAAATCTATTTTCATGATCAGGGGATGGCATAAAACTAGTGTACTATTGCAAAACTATATGTGCACACAAGATATAAGGTCAATATTTCAAACAACTAATCACAGGAAAAGGCAGCTAGAAGTGATCCTGAAAGGTCGCTCGGAGCAGCTCCATGCCCCAAGGAGAACGTACGTTGTCTGCATGGGTAATTGCACACGCAAGGAGCAGCAAACGTCTCGGATCCCGAGTAAGTCTGTGCACGCAGGAACACGGAGTAGACGAACACAACTGCTGTTTCATACCCCTATGCCCAAGTGTATAACAACCCAAGCTGAGCTTATGTCTGAAAAAACAGTTATTTTAAACACGGTGCATATAGACATTTGCAGAATTTATTATTCCCTTATTTCTTCCTGCACGTTTGGCTTATTGAAAATCTCCATGCCTCACAACCAAACAAATCACCCATGTAAGTATGAACTGGAGTGCACGAGTGTGGAGGCAGCTGCTCCAGTGAGCAGCAACTGGTAGCTACTCAGCTTGCAGGTATGAAAATTTAGGTCTACAGAGGTATTTTGCATTAAAAAAATTCATTAGTACCAAATAGTATTGGAGCATTCTCCACACTGTTAACGAGTTGTGCCTCATCACATAAACAGAGGGGCAGTATGTGCTTGCTGCAGCTAAGGTAGTATTTACTCTTCCCATGTATTTATAGGTGGGAAGAGGCTCTTCAGCTTTGCTTGTTACTGCAGCTGTAATTAACATCTGGATGCCAAAAGGGAAAGAAAGGTGGCAGGAGCCCCGAGCCTCCCAAAACTCAGAGAGCTCTCTGAAACCTTTAAAACTGAGCACTGAATTAAATCAAATATCCCTTGATGTGAAATGGAGAATTTTCATTTCCAGCCTAAGCACTTGCTGGGTTTTCCAGATGTGTTTGCCCGGGCTGCTGGGCCAGAGCCTCAGCTGAGGAGATGACGCAGCAGATTACCCGACTGCACAGCTGCCTCGCACCACAGAAATGCACATTTTGCCTTAAAAGTGATTTGGGAGAAGTGGAGAGAAGCCCATCAAATCAAAAGCGGGGCTGCAGAGGAACAAAATGAGAAAAGGATAAAGCAACCGGAATGCAAAATTTAAAGCGGAGCCAAAGAACTTCATAGATTGGCACTTCTGGAAGCTTCAGAGCCGCTCTGCCTTTTGCTGCTAACACCCCGTGCCACTTCTTTGATTCTCCTTGTTTTCGCAGGTCCATCGAGTATAGCTGCAAGCAGCTAAATGTGCCAGGGAAAACTCAATAATGCTCCTAACGCTCCTTCAGCCATAAATTGCTGAGCTTTGTTGGAGGACACTGTCTGCTCTCTAAATGTTAAGCGCTCAGGCAAAGGAAATAACCTACTTCTGTGCTGTAACCTACAACGAATCCATCTGGATTCCTAAATTATATCTGCCCTAAGAAATAAGGCGGCATTTCTCCAGGGTACAACCCTGTCCCCAAAATGCAACCTAATTTAATGCCACAGCTGCAATTAGCAGAAACTACTTTCCCTGTTACTTTCTAATGCCCAGACTGAAAGAGTGTTTCAACCTGTCCCAAGCAGATTTGCTTTCTCAGTGCTACGCATAACTTTAACACAGGCCTTTGAAATAGATTTCCTCAGGAAAAAAAAGAAAGAAAAATGATTAACCATGGTATTTTCGGAGACATATATTCCAATTAAGACGATTCCACTCTACGAATAAACCCAATTATCACACACCAAAACCCAAAGTTGCACATAAGATCCTGAGGGTTCCCTCAGTAGTCGTGGCTGCTTTTAGCGGACGGATGCTCAGTCGTTACCTCTTCAGATGCTCCAAGCATTTGACATCCCAAATGCAGTTCAATAAGTCAATATTCAACGGACAACGCTCCGGGTCTCCAAAGGCGCAGAGCCATACACCACTTATCGACTGCAAAGCCTGTGCATGCTATTTTCCATGCAGTTCATGCTGGCTTGAGCAAGCTGCCTAGCGGAACTATCTCGGGTGATTCGAAGAGGGACAGAAAATCTTCCCTAAAGGCTGAAGCAGCTCCGTCCAATCTGAAAATACCTTGGGCTCCATGCAAGGCTCTTAATGTTAATACAGGGAATCTGTTTGATGCAAATGAAAAACAACAATAACAAAAAAACTCTCATTATAGAGTTGCTTGTAATGACAGTGCTCAAATATAACCACAACAGTCTGCTGCTGATTAGAGCAAGCCATTTAGCGCTGCCGTTATTATTTGTTGTTTCTATGGTTCCTTGCGTGTACATAATTCCTCCCAGACAAACACAGAAGAAAAACTGAAATGCTTCTTCACTGAAGTAACCAATTCTGGTGAATATTGGTTAGGTCAAGGCTCCAGCCCAACCTGGGACCCTGGGTACCCCCTCGGGCAGTGCCAAAGCGGAGCCCGGAGAGGCTCTTGCATCACTAATATGGGAACTTCCACCTTCTCCCATTCATAACACCCAAAAAAAGCCATTCCCATCTTAAGGAGTATTATTTAATATTATGTAAATATGTCATACCATGGGTTTTGAAGGACTGGGTAAGCCCATGACATTAAGTGTGGGTGCCCAGCTGCCTGCGAGGTCCAACTTCTGCACAGGCTGATGCTGCAGCCAGGCATCTTCTAAAGAAATTTTTCTTCAGTCTTCTCAAAATGAGATTTTGATTTAAAAACACCAATAATAATAATAAAAAAATCCACCCCAGCAGGTCAGAGCGTCCAAAACCAAAATCTAATTGGATGATGATGGTTAACAGCCCCATAAATATAGGCACGTCCAGCACCGTGACCTCCGTTATTTGGCACACGCTGCTCTCTGCTTAGGGGAGATGTCACCCAAGGGCACAGGGGAGACTGTGCGGACACAGGGTCAGCTGGTGCAGCATTCACAGAGCAATACGGGTGATAAGAAATACAGCCAGGGTCTGGACAAACTATATGCTCTGGGGAACAAAACTCATATTAAACAGCAAAATACTGATCTATTGTGTAGGATGCCTGGAAGAATGGCTTCCAGATGGGACCACAAGGCTCATAAACAGATTGCAGAAAGCTTTTTTTTTTTTTTTTAATTATACTTTGCTCTTGCCCCATCACATTTTCTAGGGATACTTTGTAATATCTCCCTTTTAATTTGTGTGCTTTTGCATATGTCTTTTTTTTCTTAAAGTCTGTGGTGTTTTACCAACTCAAAATACAGCTTTTCTTATCTTAAAAGATGGGAATTAAAATGAGAATTGCCACACCTTACATTTGCCCTGCCAAATCCTTTTCCCAGTTCTCTGACAGATAGTTTGGATGGACTGAACGCCTGGACCTCAGGCAGCGGGGAAAACAAGTCTAAATTGTTTTAAATTTATAGCACTTCCATGTGCAGTCCATAAACCCATATTCAGGGTAAACAAAACCATTGTAGGGCTGGAGGGAGCGATAATCAGAGCACACAGATCTCAATAAATAGTTCAAACTGACAAACTTGACTCTCTTCTTAGCCCTTTGAAGGGGATCAAACAAATCCTTGGGATTAATCAAAAATCATTTAGAAAGGCCATACACTAAGGAAACTAGCAATAAATCACATTAGTGAAGTATCCCAGTACATACTGGCACTTCTGTTTTGGAAAAAATGACATCCAGAGAAAAATGCTGTTCTCCATCCCTTTGTAAACCGTATAAAAAGCTGTTTAATTGCCATTGAAATATGATTCACAAAAGCATTGAAAATGTTCCTGCTTGCCAGTGATCTAAAGAAATGCTCGACAAGGGTGGAAATTACTTGTGCAAGTCATTTAGGCAGGAAGGGCAAGAGCAGAGATCCGGCAAGAGCAGCACCAGAGCTGGAGAAAAGGGCAACTACCAGGCAACTGGTACATGTTTGGTGCAAAAACCAGCATTCCATGGGACAAATCATTTAAAAAACCTGGCAAGTTTCTGTCTATACTAAAAACTCCAAATTATTTCTTTTCATCTGCGCTATTACTGTTCTGCTTATCAACTGTTCCAATAAAGAGATATTTTTCCCCCCTAATTATTTGCAAAAACATCTCATTAGGGACCTCATAAAAGGGTACTCTACCTGCTGGCTGTTGTCATTAAAATAAAAGCCACCACAGCTATCTACAGCCCGAGAAAATCCTGAGTCAGATCCTAAGCAAAAGAAAAAGCAGGGTGATACGGGTGAAAAGGCAACGTGTCCTGACGTAAATACACTGGAGTCACACCCTATATATATGTATATCCATATATAAATATATATGTATATCCATATATAAAAACATATCTATATATAAATGTGTGTGTGTTTATATATACACAGAGGCATATATATACTTTAAATATTCATATGATCAAAGAACAAGGTTCCCAAGGGGCTGCAGCAGACGAACACGACAAGTTAACCAGCCAGCCAGAGCACTTCGGCAGGGGACAAGTCATCGCCGCGACGCACCGGCGAGTCCCGCTCCGGCTCCCAACATCAGCTGCACTTCGCTGCTTTCCATCTCCCCATGAGGGACGGATGGAAATAATTCCACGTCTCCTCCCGCTGCCTGCGGGCACAGCCCTAAGTGGGGTGCAGCTCCGCAGAGAACCGCCCCGTGTATCACGTCGTTACCGAGGCTAAGCGCGAGCTAATTAACTGGCCGGATCTGCTCCTCGGCGCTGTGTTTATTAAACGCAATCGTCCCCAGAAAGGCTGCCTGCTTTGCAGTTACGGCGTTTGAATGCTATGAATTCGTGAGCCGGAATCGGTAAGCACGACGCAATTATAAAAATAAGTTGATGTGGGGAAAAAAATCAACTCAAAGGGGCCTTGAGAGCAAATACACTTCTAGACAAAGCTCGTCAGAAAAAAAAATCACATGTAACCACATCCTGGCTGCAGCACAGTGAAAAAAACAGGATAAATTTTGTAATGGGCAAACAACATCCTGAGATGGGGCATTTTGCCTGATGGATCTCAACTGTGGGTTAGATGCTGGCAGCCCTGGACCGCTCCTCACAGCTCAGGGCTGGCTCTGGCCAGGAGGCTGGTTCGTGCCCCTGCTTTGCACCCACTTTTATGCCTTCGCCCTCCTCTGAAAGCTCCTGAGCCCGCAGGGTGTCCATCAGGGCCCTCTTCCCCATCCAGCTTCCCAAGAGGTGGAGTTTAGGATGTCTCCTCCAGCTCTGCGATACCCATGCGAACACCAGAGCACCAACCACGCGGAGGAACAAGAAATAATAATAATAATCCTAATGCCAGGAAGCAAGAAGAAGCCCCACATCTCAAGCCATTTTGATGAGACTAGACTAAGTGCTTGCGGATATAAAACTATTAGGAGGATGGACAGAATGGGTCTTATCCTGTTGTGCTCATTACTGTTTCTCAGGGTTTCTTTTTGATTTTACTGCCCTGTTAATTCTCCTAGAATCCTATTATGATCATCCTCAATCCCGCTGCCAGGAGGGAAGCACTTGTTACCTTTACTCTAAGGTGTGAAGCTGCTTTATCCATCAGAGATGGATAAGCCCACCCTGGGAGGCCGGGAAGCAGTTTTCCTTGCAGGATCGATCACCCCTTCAGGACACTCTATATCCAACAGCTCCTGCCCTAGGAGGAGGCCCTTGCATCCCTGTATGGGGCCCGGCACTACAAGCAGGTGAATATCCCCACCTCAAAGACCTCGTAATCCCCTTAGGAAAGAACAGGATTATTGTATTTAGTCACCAGAAGCAACCCAAGAAAGCAGGAGTGGTGGGAAGGGCTCCTTCCTCTCACTCACACCAGTGTCTTCCAGAGGAGAAGCTCCAGGATGATGCTCACCACGCTGGAGCCACAGTTGGGGCTATTTGGGCAATTCCCTTTATAAAGGGTGATCGCCACTGCAAGACCCCTCTGCGCTCACCCCCGCGCTCACATCCAGCCACCCCGGCCCCTCGGAGCCGCTTTTCTTTCCCATTAGAGAGCCTGCACCTACTCGCAGCCCATCACCGTGGCCATGGCCTCTCCTTGGCACCGGAGCGCCGGGGCCGAGTGCCGCGCGCACCATGGCAACCGCTGCGTGGAGCTGATCTCGTCCATACCCAGCGCTCGCTAACGAGGCACCGCGCTCGTTAGGGAGCCTCCGCGCGGCCTGCAGTCCCCAAGGGACCGCGCCGTGTCCAGAGCCCCGTCCCAACGCCGTTTGGGATGGATCCGCCTTGGGACGCGCGTCCCTCGGCCCTGCCAGCGCGATCCTCGCAGCTCTCCCTGTGTGGTCCCGGCCCCAGGAGCATCTGGCTCGAGTTTAGCCCAGCCCCTCCGGTTACAACAGGCACCTGGAGCTAAATCCGGAATGAATGTGGAGTTAAGTAAAGGATCAGCCAGAAGATAAACAGCGCAGGAGAGGCGGCAGCGCGTGGACACCTCAGGATCCCAAAATCCCACCCTGCGATGCACAAGCATCCCGCGGGCAGAGCCCACAGACACACATGAACCCAAACCAGACCCGATCCAAGCCCTCGGGTGCTGCTTTGTACCCTGCAACACGAGTGTGAGACGAGCAAGCAAGAGAACATCGCACTGCGCTTCACTGCAGATCCCTGCGGCAGGGAAAAGGTGACGTCAAAACGCAAATCCGAGCGTCGCTTCAGGGAAAAGCACATATAATGGCTGAAATTCCAGCCTTTAGGAGCGTCCCCTGGATTTTCTCCTCTTCCCAGTGACAAGAGAGCAAGCAGTGAGCAAAGCAGTTTAAAAACAACACAACCATGCGCAGGCAAAACACGAGAGGCGTTTGCCACAGAAGCGACGAGTGCGATGCGGAGTGAAAGGCCACCCTCAAAACGCGAATCAGGAGGGACCGTCCGCACCGGGCTGGGAGACCGGCATGTTTTATGTGGTCAGAGTGGTGGAGGTTGCTCAAGAGCCTGATCGTGATCGCAGAACAGCTCCCATGCACAACAAGCCTCCTTGCAATGTTTTCCCAAGCCCTTGAAACATCCCCCTTGATTATTCAGAGGACGGGACGCTCATCGCTGCCGCACCGGAGAGCCTCTACCTCCACACGGGCAGAACAGCATGAAGAAATGGACCGTCACGGTCCTGCTGGGCCACATCACGGACCTCCACCAAGACACAACAGTCACCTGGATCCTACGTGCAACTGAGACAGCTTGGATAAACACCACGAGGTGTCTCAATCCCGATGCCTGGGCAGTAATGTATCCGCTTGTATTTACCACCCACGTACTATTTTATTAAGACATAGTCTCAAATAAGAATTGTTGCCATTGCTGAAGTTTATTTTAACATATGGCTAACTGAGCCTAAGACAAACATGTAAAATACGTTTTAACGTGCTATTCTTGCTTAATGGTTTTTATAATTTTTTTTAATGCCCAATATATATTTATACATTCCACACACTGGGGGGGAGAGGAAGGGCCATGCTAAAAATATATTATTTTTATATATATATATATATATAGACACACATACATCCGTCATATGGCGATTGCTAAATGAGAAAAAAAAAAAAAAGTACTGTGGTTCCTTTGTATTAGTTTAAAACCACTAGCACTGTTTTAATTTTCAATAGACAAAAGGTAATTTTTGGTCTCATAAATTCTGTTCAGGACATAATCCTTACCTGGTCACAGCTGCTGGACATCGGTAGGTGCCCTTCTCCAGAGAGGGACGTCTTGTACAAAGCTTGAGGAATTCAAAGGCAGAACAACAACTTCAGTCTCCCAAAACCTCAGTCAGAATCCTGCTTGCCTTCTGCTGTGATTCAACGAGGTTCTTAAGCACGTGCTTGAAACCAAGCACCAGAGGAGCTCTGCTACCTTTGATAAAGCGCCCGTGTATGCAGCTTCAAGTGCGCAATTTGCCTTAGAATCAGGACACCAGTGAACAGAAACCACCTGCAGAATTCGGGTCTCCCAAGAGGTGCCCTTGTGCCACGAGAGATGCCATGAGAACGGTGCAAATGTTCTTCTACCTTAAGAAGCAACCACGTAGCTGCAGGTGGACTGGACACCTTCATGCTCTCCTACCAAAACAAGTTGTTCACCTCCTCCGCTCTCTCATGCCCGAATTACTCATACAGGTGTTCGAAGGCTTTCTAATTTCACCATTACTCACCACAAAAGGTGAGTGTAACGACTTTTAGCTCATTACTGCAAACAAAAAGTGACCATACATGGGCCATGAGAGCACATGGCCACGCTGGTGCTGCTCGAGTATGCGGAGGAGGGAGCTGCAGATTGGCACAGCTCATCCAACCAGGGGGACATCACCCCCTCACAGAGGTGAGCACAACCAAAGCTCCAGATGACCCTGGAAACAGGACCAGCCTCACTAACTGACCAAGGAGATGGGTGACAGGGACCCCATCCAACACAGAGTAGGCCAAGAGGGCCAAGCCAAAGGGAATGGTCCTCCACGGCCTTCCAACTCTTTGCAGTTTAGCTTCCCACCCAATGTGGGTACCAATGTGGGTACAGAATTACCCAACAAGGGCTGCAGCGAGGTCTTGCTCCTGCAATAAGAACATGACAACTATCTCAAGGAGGAGATGAGCTTCTGCCTTGTAAGCAACTCTACCTGGAGCTGCAAAGAGCCCACTCTGCAGAATTTAACTAGATATTCTCTAAAATATCAGCTTTGTTTCTTGCACCAATAAACCAGAAAGCTACTTTCTCATGTGTTTATTTGGAATAGGGATTTAGTAAGTATTAAATACTTTTGTCTGCGCTAAGGTTCCAGGCTGGGATTTAAGTATCTGCGTTACAAGATGAACTTGAGTTTTAAGCCACAGTAAGCACATTCTAAAAATGGAGTAAAATAATCATTGTCATGTGCAAATCTCTGCCCCGCTGCTAGCCCTGCTGACCCAAACATGTCTCATGTTTAGACCAGTGCACGGCCCTTCCTTCCTCGCTCACTGCCTGCTTGCAGAAAAACAAAGCCAGGGAGACGAGACCAAAAACACTCCCTAATTTTGTAGTTTTCAGCTGATTTCCCTCAAAAGAATAGCAGGACACACTAATGGGACCGCTGACCTGGGTGACCACTTGAAAAGGCTGCTTTGCACACACATCGCATTCTTTATGCCGTATTTACATACTGACCCGCATCCTGTTTTGATGCAAATCATCGTGCTGCTCAGCTGCTCTCTGCACAACTAGCATAATTCCAACAGATCTGGCGAAACACTTCAGCCACTGCTCAACTTCAAGCCCAGAAGTTGCTCAATGGGGCTATTCATGAGCTGGGGAGTCTTCCCCGTGCCGAGGGCTTTTCCTGGAGACAGCCTGGAGCTCATGGCAGCGCCCGAACCGAGGAGGAGATACCCTTGCCTGTCCCCTTGGGCTCTATCTCCTCCCTTCGTGCCACACATGATGCAACGGCAAAAAAATAAAGAAATAAAACCCTACGGCCCACTATGACTTTGGTTGCTTTGCGGTGCTTGCCTGAAGGTGGTCCTGCACAAGTAACAGAGGGTGAAGGGTGGCTCTGCTGAGCCCGATGTAGCTCAGCATCGTGGGTGCAACAGGAGGGCTGCTCCCAGAGCAGCTCCGTCTGTGTATTCCTACACCACAATTCCTTTGGAAAATCAAGATCAATCTCTCTCCAGGCTTGCGTTATTGTTTTACGGTATGTTGGTCATATATATATATAGATTTTTTTTTTTTAAGAGAAAAAGTAGAATTACAGCTTTGTACATCCAGTGAATCAAACTCCTTATAATTAGGGTGGCTGGTTTCTATGGCAACGAGGCTCCGACTCTGTTTTATGTGGAATAAGGACAGAACAGCTACGCTGGAGCTGCCAGGGCACTGCAAGCCCACGGAGGTGGCCTGGAGCATCCCGGCATCCCGGTCTGGCCAAACCACATGAGAACAAGCTGGGGACTCGTCCATCCCGTGCACACCTTGCCCCGGGACACCGACAGCGCCTCCACCCTTCCCCGAGGCCAACACATCCCCGTGACTTCACCTCTAATAACCACTTCTGGGCCCCGTGGATGCTGCAGGAAAACAGACCCGAGTCGTTTTTCTCCTCTTGTTTTAAGAGGCGGCCGTGGGTGGGAAGGCAGGAGACGCAGGGCTCGCAGTTGGGCTAACGCGCCGCGGCCACGGGGCGACTCCGGCAAGCCCGGACGTGAATCACATGAGGACCTAAAGTAGCAATTTGCTTGGGCCAGGCTTTCCATGACAGATGTTGCCTTTTATATGAGGAGTTTTGTGCTGCCTTTTCATACACAGGAGAGGAGAGAGCCATATAATGACCCTCATCAGCCCGCCCAGACTGGGTGCAATGCACTTTGGCAACATCAAAGACCAACATATGCAAAAATAATGTGCAAAAAAAGTTGCCAGCTAGCCAGGAGGCATGCATGGACCGTGAGGAGCTCAGCACTCACCAGAATTACCCTCAGTGGGCAGCTGCCCTGCTCCATCTACCTGGGACACCCACTGCTCGCAAACATGCCAAGAACTCTCATGGCTGCAGACCTCAATTTGGGCAAAAGGAAGAGGATTTGACCTAACCAGGGCAATATTGGGGATTCTGTCTTGGTGTGAGCGCTGCTAGCAGCTGGCCACGAAGTCTCCAAACTCACATGGTAAAGAGAAATCGATGTTCGAAGTTAGCATCGACTTTCTCGGGTGGTTTGTGCAAGATAACAGCGCCTCGGCCCCAGCCGGATTGGATTTTGCAAATCAATGGCGAGTGCTTAAGAATAAAGCTGGCTGGAAACAGCTTTGTTCGCGGATTTCTATGGGGAAAAAGGGAATTTGCTGTTATAATTGCAACGCTAAAGCATTGCAGATAAACAAGTTCTTTCTTTTCTCTTCCCTCCTTGGAAACGTGAATAACAGATGGAGTTCAAGGTTTCGAGGTGCTGCGCTCGGCGTCGGCAGCAGCCTCACCAGAGGACTCTGCAGACTGCAGGAGCTGAGCCCGTTGGAGACGAATAGCAGATAAGAGAATAGAATAGAGAGAAAAGCTATCGACACGCACAGCAAACCACTTCTATCGCTCAAACCGGGCACCTTAAAGCCGAGTTGGCCACAAGCCCCCAAGTCACCTCTGGAAACATGGACCTGCTTATCTCGTTGCAATGACTTCAGATGATGGGACTGCCTGTTTCACTCCCAGCCAGGCTTCCTAGTCTCCCATTTAATCTGGAAGGAGCTCCTGGTGTCCATCTGCCGCTGAGGTTCGTGAGACCTCTCCTAAGCAAAGCACAGCAGACTCACGCAGCTCTCGTTAGGCAGTGCCCCAGCGCCAGATGTCAGGCACAAGTTGTTTACGCCACCCAAAAGCTTGATTACATTTACAAACATCACTGCTGATAAGACATCTCGTAAAACAAAAACAAACAAACAAAAACCCCAAGGAAAAAAAACCTCCAAAATTATTTGCACGACACTGGAAAAGGGTTCATTCGCTTCACAGCGAAAGGGTTCACAGCCTTCATGCTGAAGAATGCATTAAATGTTTACATGGTTTCAAAGAAAGCCTTTCTTTTTTCCCTTTTTTAACTTCAAACAGTAAGTCTCCATTGCAAACTGAGGAGACTTTGCCCTCTATGGTAAAAACTACTTAAGGGAGCTCACGGGGGACAGGTCTAATGAAATGAGGTCCCGTGCAGCAGGTACCAAACGATGCTGTGGAGGCAGAAGTCTATATGGCTGCAAGGGGGCACGGGCAAGCTCATGGGGAAGGACATGATGCAGGGTCACTAAGCACCCAGAAATCACATCTGGCTTCAAAAGCGCCGATGCTGGAGGTGCGGGAGGGCACTGGGCAGACGTCTGCACTGCTCCCGCTCGATGCTGCTCTAAGTCATGCGAGGCAACCAACTCGTTCTCCTCCTCTGTGCAAGGCACGGAGCACCGCGCTCCCAGGCAAGAGCCAAGCAGACTTTATAAGCAAAGAAATTACTGCTTGTTTGTCTGTGTTTTAAACACAAACATCAGTGGAAGGAACAGAAACGCTGTAACTGAGGAGTCAGACCTTTGGCTTCCAGGAACTAGTCAGACCTGTTTTCCTCCCCATGTTTTAGCAGGTTACAAACACTGATGCCAAAAAACTTTTCCAGCCTAAGACTAGCATTAAATAATGCTGAGATTCACAGGACACTCCATACGCATCCAGCAGGGATGCACTGGCAAAACCCACTTTGGAAACACGCAGCGGTGCTTACAGAGACACTTCCCCCCGATCCACGCGGCTCAGATTTCTCACAAGCGAGCAGTTCACTTGCCAGCAAAGAGACAAATTTAATTTCTAATTTGCTCTCCGTCAAAACAATACCTTCCCGTTGCTATGACAGCTCGGAGTAAAAACCTCTTACCTCTGTGACAACGAGCAGCGCCGCGCGGCCCCTGCAAGCAGGAGCACGGGGAGGGAACACAGCCACGGGCATCGCTTTGGGCTCTCGGGGCTTCTAATTCAACATGAATTTGGAATAAATAACTAAATATTTTATAAATAAATATATATACCCACATATATATGTATAGACTAGTATCATGGGGTGTCACAACCAGGTGCAGCTTGTTCTGAATACAGATGTACCTTTGGGACTGATGCTGCTTCCATCAGCACCATGGAAGGAGAGAGGGAGCAGAGCCAGAGCGTGAGGAGGATTTGGGAAATGCCTTCCCTATGGGATGAGGGACTCGCCAAGCCCAGCGGAGCCTTCCCAGGGGCTCCTACAGCTTTGACATCAGGCAGCACCATGCACAGCACCGCAAGCTGCACCTCTAATCCAAGATGTTTGATGCTGGGGGAGAAAAAAAATATAAAAAAAAGACATCTGCTGACCATCAGTAGATATGGCAGGACTCCAACAACAATAACAAAAAGGGCTTAAACATATGACCAGTTCTTTTCCTCGTGCTCCTCCTCCATGGCTACCAGCCGCACAATGCTGAAGAAGTGCCCCGATGAATAAATATCTCCTTTCCCTTAGCAACAGAGTCAAGTTTTGTTCCTGCTTAAAAGAAACACATCTCAAGCTAGCACAGACGATTTAAGTGGCAATAAATATAGTACGTGGGTGTAATCAAAAATCGCTGAAACGCAGATCGCACTTTTTAGCCTGGGTTATTTTAAAGCATGACTAGAGCTGCCAATGATCTGGTGAAACACAGGGGAGAGGGCTGGAGGGACAAGGAGAAAACACAGCAATCCTGGCAGGACAGAAAGACACTGCACATTCCTCCCAAGCGAAACCCAGCGATGAGATGTTGCTATTTGCCTTGAGCGCAACCCATGTTTCTGCAGCAGATTCCTGCAAACAGCAAAGGTTGCACGCAGTCCAAATCTGTTAAATGCATAACCCTGCTGCACAGAAATCTTACTCTTTTCACAGTTCTATTCCTTTAACAGTTCATTTAAGAAGTCTGTCTTGCATTTTTCCATTTGGCGTTGGGAAAATGTTTTCTTTTGCCTGGCTCCGAGCCCGATTCAACAGAGACAGCAAGTCCTTCCCGTTTCCATGGGGCCCTGCAATATAAGATGCCGGACTCGTTTCACCTTAAACTGGGCACCTTCCTGATCCGTTGTCCAGTGTCCTGGCCCTTTTCCTTGAGCCCTGGCTCCTTCTCCTTCTGCATCACATAGAGGGTCACTTATTCCTCCGTTGTTCCAAGTCTACCTTTCCCGATATTGCTGGCAAGGGCAATTTCTTAAACACCATCTCGTTCGTTATCAGCGTTATGAGCAACAGGGTTGGATTTTTAATACACTGGTGACTGCCCAGCCAAAGCCATGCTGCCCTGCCGCAATGCCAGCAAAGTGGATAGATAAAAACCCAGCTTCTATCCACAACCAATAAACCAAGCCGAACACCACTGCAGGGTTTTGCACCAATTTTTGCCACACAGCCAATGCACAAATTACCTTTTCCTTCAGTTTCCTAAGAGCTAAAGACTCATTGCAATTCACTGCATCACCATCGCACCAGGGGACAGTGGGTTTGGATCCACGCTGCCCATCAGGAACCACATCCCGTTTTCTAATTCCCTTTTCTCAGAGGATGCACAGCCCTATTTTAATCCAATAAGGGAAACGTCTCAGGTGCTTTTGTCTAAATAGCTGTCAGCTTTGGAGGGGGAAAAATCCTCGGCAGAAGGGGAGATCAACAGAGGTCTCATTCTCCTCGCATCCATGGTCCGGATGAGGCACCGCGCAGTGACGCTGCAGAGCTTTATAGCTAAAACCATGCAGCAGCTTCATGTCACACTGTGCCGGCCTGGTTGCTTTATGTTTATCTACAATATGTAGATATTTAAATCCCTAAGCCTGCAGTAAAATAATTTAGAAGCTCCAACTATAAAAGATCGGCCCCCAAATCCTCATCACTTTTCAATCCTAGTCTCCGACACATTATATTCTTCCCGCATTTAATGTGCCCTTAAGGTGCGGATTAGGTAGGCATTTGATTATGTCTTTTATGTTTATAGCAATTCATTTCTAAACCTTTACCAACTTTAATTAAATGCTACATTTTTACCGCCTAGCCCCGAATCCAGCAAGAGCAGAGAGAAAAAAAAAAAAAAAAGAAAAAGAAATCGGTTCTCAAACAAAATTTGCATTTCTAAAGCACCCTTTCCTGCGCAAGCACCTTGGGCTACGGCATAGAATCATGTGGGGCTGCCTTAAAGACGCATCGGCGCTGACATCAAAGCGGCTCGAGCTCTGCCACTTGCTAGCAAGAGAAGAGAAAGCAGCTCCTGCCCCAGACGGCAGCTGCTGGCGAGAGCAGCAAACCCTGCCCAGATGCCACCACGCTCCCATTAACGCTAACGTCACGGGGAAGAGTTCCGCACGGAAAACTCTCTGCTGAGCTAATCCAGAGCTATGAGCAACCATCTGCTGAGGAAACCTTCTTCTGTCGGTGATTAGAGCAGGGAATATAGGAGTGTTTGCTCCAAACTGGACCCTTTTCTGGAGCTGGCTGCAGCAGGGACCACCCCATCCCCGGCTCGGGGAAGGACCATGCTGCAGCCGGCATTTGTAGGGAATGGTCCAGACTGCTTGGAAATTAGGAGCTGAGAGACTGGTTTGAAGCCAAATTTTAATCGCAGCTTGGAAACGAGGATTTTGCCCCCGTTTTAAAACCCACAGAGTTCAGCAGGAGTTGCTCTCGCGAGCTGCCACATCAAAACCCCGCGGATCGCATAGGATTAGCCGAGCTCTGCTGCTTTGCCCTTTGGGGCCAGGAGAGAAGAATGGCATCAAATTTTTATCAGCTGAGAAATTCGAGCCCGACTTGAACACCGCCACATCTCTGCAGTTCATCGGTATCAATCTGAGCTGCACAAGGAGAATACTAACACGGGGAAGCTCAAGTCCCAGGGGTCAGGCAGCATCAAGGTGGGAGCTGCACACAGCACAGGCGCACAGAGCATCCAATCTAGTGCAAAACACCCTCCCGTTTGCCCTTCTGCAGCTCCCTGCATGTCACTTCAAAGACAGAGAGGGGATGAGGTGCAGGTTCCTGTGATCCCTGCGCCCTCTTCTCCACCTCTCCACCCTACAGGCTTCAGGAGAAGGGATCGCATCCACCTGAGCCAACAGGGCAGCCCTTGAGCCTTCTCTGACACGGGCATTTTTAAGCTCTCTAAACAGCTTTGGGCGGATTTAAATCATTGATGAGCCCTGTATTTGTCCTCTGTGCAGGGTTGAAATTTCACTCTTTGGGTTACCATGGCTAGAGCTGCTGCATGTGCAAGCTCTGTCCTGGCGCTGCAAACCCATCCATCATTCCGACCCAAACAAGCTCCCCCGGATCGCACAAAGGCATTTCCCTGCAAGAAACGCCGTCAGGCCAAGCTCCAGCCTTCCCACCGCAGCTGCTGCCATCAAATGGCATTACGAGGATGTAAAGCTGTATTCTGCTTGGCCCAAAATGCCCCAGGATGCCCAAACATCTTATTTCATAGGCTGTCACTATCAGTCTCAGACTGAAGTTCACTCTGGAGGTCTCTGTGAAACTCATGGCACATGTGTGACTTCCCTAGAGCCAGGATTTCACCCCAACCTTGGGAGAGTTCAGGCCAAAAGGAAAGTTTAGATAGTCACTGCACGCAATTAAAGAGAGTGGCTAGAATGAAAACCCGAAAACCCAGCGTTTCACAGTGCAAGCAGCCCTGCAAAATTTTACAATACACACCCCTCCCGTTAGAGGATTCATTTCTTTCTTCATAAAATATATGGGGCCTTTCCACAAACCTTTTTTATTGGTCCGTTTGGCTACTTGCTCCTTTTATGAACTACTCGAGTTCCAGCATCATCTGGAAAAGCCCAGGAAAACCGTGGTCTAAACCACAACGACGTGCTAGACATGGGGAAAAAGCTTATCTGCTACCAACACTCGGAGCACCACGCAAGGAAAAGCCAGCAGACTGGGCAGCTGGATTTCATCATCCGAAAGGGGAGTATGCAGCATCTTTTAACCCGTTTATTCTTACCCTCTGCAAGGTTCTGCAGTTGCAAAGTGGATAAAAATATCTGGAATCAAGGTGCCTTTTCCCTCGGTGTAAAACCCACTTGGCAGCGAACAAGTAGTTAAGACTGGGAATTCTTTTACCAGCCTCCAGCCCTCTTCCATGGGGGTCCCTTAATGAGTGCAGTTAAACAGCAATCTCGCACGGAGGTCCGCACGCTAACATAACAACATATTTTAACTGTGTATTTAAGCAGTTTCATTTCTATTGACATTGGCTAAGGTGAGTTCCTAAGGCTGGAGGACCTCTAGCACCGGGCTGGGGCTGCCCGCGCGCGCAGCTTGTCTGAGCACACGCTGCCAAATACTCTTTAATGACAAAAAGCTCCTGCAAAACATTTCCTAACGGCAGTTTCTCACCGAGCTGGGAGCTGCTGTGGTCTAGGTGCGCTAAGGGTGGTGTGTTCAGGCACTGGCGCTGAAGGAAAACTCATGGGCAGGAGATACGTCCAGCCACGAAGCACTGGCAGAAATGGACAGCATTGCAATGCACAGGGGAACAGATGGGTGAGAAAGGACAGCAAAGGGACAAGGAACAATCCATGGCCTCGCTGCACCCCCCTGCAACAGCCCCGGGGCTCTGAGCATCCCGGAGGGGTCTGGCAACCTCCAGGCTCCAAACATCTCGGCAGGAGACTTGAAACGTCGGCTCCAGGATTGAAGGGCATTCCCAGACCAGCTCCCCTCTAATCTCAGCTGACTCCCATCCCAATCTGTTTGATCTTTAATACTGGTGCCCATTACACTAAAGCCCCTCCAACATTTCCATGTATCTCTGATCTCTCCAGCCCAGAGATGCAGTAGCAAAATCCAGCAGGATATTCTGCATAAACTGGTCATCTTTATCGCATGCCCCCTCGCTCTGCACCTCCCGGCCCCACATTTAATACAAGTGTTGACACCTGCTGCCCCTTACAGGTGTTTTCCTTTCAGAGAAGCTCAGATTAAGCCCAAACCACACAGCTTGCTGGGGCTGACAGGGAGAAACCTGAATTTCTCTTGAACTAACAGCTCAGTCTGAAAGCTCAACATGGATTCGCCAGGAAGCACTGCCAAACAGCAGTAGAGAAAATCCGGATGCCGTGGGTATTTCTGTAGCTATTTACTGCTGTTTAAGTGCATTTCCACTGGAAACACCTTCTTATAGATGGCACAGCCCCAGTCCCCACCACTGGCAGATGCAGCATATAAATATCTGCAGGACCAGGTCTGCAGGTACCACGCTGGGCTGGATTTCCCAGTGGAAAAGTGCACGTGCAGCAGAAAACCACCAAGAACAGCAGCACCCAACGCATGCCGCCACTCCAAGGGCTTTGGCGCTGCCTCACCAAACCCCAAACCTGCGCCCAAAATTCAGCTTTTCTAGGAGGAGATCCTCCAGCCTCCGCTGTCCTTGCAAGGAGGTTGGAGTTTGCTCCCTGCGCTGCTCGAGCCCTGTGTGTTTTCCTTTCTCAGCATGTGCAGATCCCCCCTGACGCTCAGCGTAACACCAGGCTGAGCATTAATCAACACAGTATGTGCTTCCCTACTCCAGCAATGGCTATGAATATTTAAGTTTTATATTACGTGCAAGGATTATTTTTATACGTATGCCACCCTACGCCTTTTTATATACAACCACACACACTATATATACATACATACTTTATATATACACACACACACACATATATACAGGCAAACACAGACACACACACGGAGTATTTAGTTTCTGCAAAACGTAATTTCAGCACGGTGGGGTTTTTATCCTTCAGAGAGTCACCGAGCAGCCAAACACCCAGGTTAGCAATATGGAGTGCCCTCTGCTGTACATTAAGACAAACAGTTCTTTGTTCGAAGAAGATTTTTCCTGTTGTTTTGGCAATATTAATGACTTTACTTTGAAAAAATATATATATTAAAATTAAGTTTGATCACCTCAAGTACAACGGGCAGTGCTCATCCCGCAAGAGCTGTCCTGTGAGACCCAGGGATTTACACCTAATCCTACAGGTTACATGAACAGAAAGTAAATAGTCAACACCAGACCTGCACCGTACACAGTTCAAGATGTTTTATTTATAAGCTTGCAAATAGCAAAGGGAAATCAGGACAAACAATCTGGCTTTATTATTCTGGCATTTATCAGATAGCCTTCACACTTCAACAAATTCCCCATCTATTAGAGCCGAGATTATCATACGGAAACACGAAACCATTTTTCTTTTGTAAAACACCATTGTTCCTGCTACCAGAAAGATAATAATAAAGCGAAATAAATATGTATCTGGAGCCTCTACATCATGTAATAAATTATGCAGCCGATATTAAAACCCTGAGCCGCGCTGCATGAGCCACACGGAGGAATATTAACTTTTAGCGTCCTCTCCCTTCCTGGCTCTTGTCACACCTGACACCTAACGGGTGGAATACGGATTTCACGGGCACGGACGCGGCTCCGTGACGAGCGTCTCGACCGCCCTGGCACGGGAGGAGAGAGCTCGTCAGCACCGTCCCGGCCTGCCTGCAGCTCTTGGAATGCCATGGAATTGGAGGCACAGGCTCCCCTCCTCTGCAGCCGTGGGCTCTGCAAAAACAGTGGTTAAACAAGCTGCAAGAGCGGGTTAGGAGTTGAGTCTTGCAGCGCTGCGGAGAGGTTCGCTCGTGGCACCGGCCGGACCTGGGCTTGAACGGGAGGCGAATGGAGGCGCCATGTGCACAAAACCCACTATATATATATATATATATATATATATATATATATCTTTTTTTTTTTTAATGTATTTTGTTTTGTACAAATCAGCTTCCCAGCTCGCACCGGTGTGGAGCCAAGAGCATTGCATGGATGTGATGCCCATGCAATGCTGATGGAGCAAAGGAGCAAGTAGGGACAGGGGGATCATCCCCCCACAGCCCTGCAGATGGGCCCGACGTGGCTGCTGACAACCACCTAGACAAGAAACAGATTAAACCTGCTCTCTGCTGCTGCTTCACACTTCACGCTCTGCAGGAGGAGGCATCTTTTTTTAAACCTGTCTCTGTGCAGCACCTATTGCAACGGGGTCCGGATCTGCGAGCGGGGCCCATCTGCTCTGCAAAGTGCTGGGCTCACTGTGCAGTTCTGCTTACGAGGGCCGGGGAAGATAAGAATCCTGCTATTTACAGCAGCCCCAACGGCATCTCGATGCTGCTGAAGGGGAACGAGCCCCCGGGCGCTCGCAAACACCCCCTTTCCGTGCCCAGCGCCAGGGCTCTCGCCGAGCCGCACGGCTGCACTGGCACAACTGGTTTCCAGTTCGGCGCAGTGACTCACTGGAGAAGTTTTTCCATTTCCAGCCATTTCTATCTGCTTTGCAGATCAGATTTCCTAGATGAGGCGGTACCCAGGGAAACAAGCCGCCTCTCAGGCAGCTCTGTAAATGTGTCCAGATGAAGCTGAGGAAAATATTTCAGATTTCCATCTTTTGATGAAATCTTTTATTCAATATTTCCCTACCCTGTAAAAGTTGGTCTTTTCTTCAATAACTTTTTGCCTTGCTATTCTAAGCAATCCTTGTCCTAGATTCCCCATGCTGGTGGAAGGCCAAGCATCCCTGGCTGAGCCAGGGGGAGCATAAAAGCATCTTTCCACAGCGCTATAAAAGGGAGGAACCAGATCCAGGGGGACAGTTCACTTTCATGCCTTGGGTAAGAGGGATCAAGCACACTTTTCTGAGCATCCACACGGCAATAGGCAGCTTTGAGACTTAAAGAGACCCTTGAAAATAACTTTTTGCTCCCCGGACGGAGCGCGCAGGAGAAGAGCGCAGGGCGGGCGCAGCGGCCAAGCGCGCGGGGAGGTCAGCAAGAGCAGCGCCGCCTCCTCCGAAAGCAAAGAGCCAAGAGGAGAGGAAACGGGAACCACCCAAGACACATTGGGAAGGTTTCCTATGGTTACTGCTGCCATGGAAATATTTTTTCGCATTGGCTCCATCTAAATAATATCCGACTCCAAGCCACGGCGTTAGCCCCGATCAAGGCTTGGCCGGCACACGAGCGAGGACGGGGTCCCTGCGCCCCGGGACAGCGCGCGGTGGCCCCGGGGCTGAGCAAGCCCCCGAGCTCGGAGGTGTCCCCTAGCCCTGGCGCGCTCGGCCACGCTCTGCATCTCACCCGAGCTGCGAGGGGATCCCCTCCCCAGCCCCGCCGGGGCCCGTGGCTCCGTTTCAGGGAGAGGAGGAGGAGGGAAGAAAAGCAGGGAGGGACAGAGCGGGGGGAAAAGACATCTTTTCCTAATTGCTCACAGCTGCGGCCAAGCAGCTCCCATTCCAGCTGCCAGGAGCTGGGAAGTGCGCCCGAGCGAGTGCCGGTGCTCTGCTCCCGCAGCCATAGAGGGATCCCTGCTCATCCATCGGGATTTCCCTAATTGCACGGGTACGGTTTCCTTATCGGCACGAGTGGCACTGCGGCTTTTATCACCGCAGCATCAGCATCTGCGCAAAGGCCACCGATATCACATGAAGCAGGGCTATAAATTCCTCCAGTGTTAGATAGCGGCTGCGGAGTGGCGAGATGCTGGATGCACCGCTAAGAGTCGCCAGCCTGGATTTCCTTCGGGATCGCTGCAAGATTATTCCTAGGAGAGAGAGTAAATATCCAAACGAAGAGCACGAACTGCAAAGCACCCGCCCGACTGATGCTGCTGCGTGCGGCCCTTTCGCTCGCGCCACGTTTGCAGGACGAGTAATGGAAACGCAATCGATCATTTAGAGAGTGAATCACTGGGATAATAATAATGGATTAAGGGCGGGGAGGGAAGGGAAGCCGTTGAAAAAGCCAGCGATTACGGATCGACTTTTCAAAGGCAAACAGAAAAGCAACAGAGAACAAGAAACTCGCAGCGAGAGCGCGGGCAGCAGGGAGGTCACAACGGGACATGAGACCCCGCGTGGCACCGCCACAACATGGGATCCTGTGCATTTTCCAGGTGCAAATCACTGCAGAAGTGGCACTGCTTCACCCGGAGACAGCTCGTTACTGCTGGTCCAGTCTGGCTAAAAAACAGACCGAAAAAAGCAGCAGAAAAAAAAGAATATACATTAAAAATGCAGCCAAAGGAAGGCAACGCGGAGGGCAGGAGTGATAGCACAGTTTCGATAGCACATTTCACTCCTTGCATGCTAGGATCAGCAGTAGTTGTTCCTTCCAACCAGTAGTTGTTCCATAAAACAAGAGGTGTTTTTTTTTCATTTGGTTGGTTAGTCTAGGAGTAAAATATCAGGTGAAAACCAGGATTCAGCGTATTTTTCCATTCTGCCCCCTCAACCCTGATTCCACTCCAGAAACATAACAAACCCTGAGGAGTAGACCAAAATCCTCTCTAGATTAGTGTTTTTTCACCCCAATCACAAATCTAGCAGACATGCATGAAGCACACACACACACAAAAAAAAATAAAAAGAGCATCTATACATATTTCCATAGGAACGAGTGGCGTTTTTGTTGTCACCATCAGAGTTTTCCGAAGCAATTCAGCCGGGCGCGGGCCGGCCGGCCGCTGCTCCATTTCCACGGGCTGCAGACGAGGGCTGTTGTGCTCAAATGAAATTTAATCACGGAGCGTCTCGGGGCGCTCGCAGCCCTCGCAATACAATCCTGCCCGGCTTGTAAAGGAGCCGAGAACTTCAAACAGGCTCCCCGGGCTGGCCCGGAAACAAGTACATACCTCACCTGCTCTTTTGTACATCACATACCAAAAATTAAAGGGCTTTTTTTAGGCCCCTTGCCAGGCACAACACTGCCTCCAATATTGCAAAGCGCTGTTAAAACGTGGATGGTGCCTCCCAGCCAATACAAACAGGATACCTTATCAGTTTGGGTTGTTTTAGGCATTGCTTCAACAGCAGGGCATGAACATGCGAGGAGGACAGGCCAAAAAGAAATATGTAATTTCGGAGTCACTTCAGTGAAATGGTTTGCTCGGCACTTTGGAAAAGGAGGATCATCTCCCAGCGGCAGGAAAACCTGTGTTCAAATCCCTGCTTCCAAATCCATCGGCTACCAGGGATGTGGCCACCCCCAGGTCCAGGGCCACCACCATGTCTTGGAGAATGTGACACAGAGACCTGGGTGATAGGGAAGACTCAAAGAAAATCAGATCCCATTTTTCCAGCACTTACGCAAGTGCCTGATCTCACAGGAGAAGGAAATAGGGCAGCCGAGCTCGCCGGTGCCGACGGTGGCACCCGATACAGCATCCTCCCAGACCGAGTCCCAGAACGGCTGAGGTTGAAAGGGACCTCTGGAGACCACCTAGTCCAACCCTCCTGCTCAAGCAGGGTCTAAACACGGGTTTAAGCCTAGGCACACGGCCTAATGGCAGCACCACTACATCCCAATCACCCCTGAACCAGGCTGAAGGACACCAACATGGGCAGAGGGTCTCCCATCAGGGAAAGGCATCTCCCCTTCCAAGCTGCTCATGACACAACCACACTAACACCAAGGCAACGACCCCCTTTTTGAGAGCGGCTTTGAGATGAGCTGGCAAAACCCCTATCACCACGGTATCCGATGGAGACAGGCCCCATCCCGATGGAGCGACGCGGTGTCGCTTCCCCACTGCCCTGGGCTTTGCCTATCTTGGCAGGTTCCCCGCTGCAAAATGAAAACGCTCGATTAAAATCACAGATCCTTGTGCTGCTTGCTGTGGAAGCGAGGCAAACGCAAACCCGGGCAAGAGAAGGTATTGCTATTCTCACCTCTCTAAAACCTTTCAAACAAACATGCAAGGAAGGGTAGACTATCTGAATCTTAAAGGAGAGGGGGCACAAAGCACGTTATTCATGAAAGGAAAAAACTGGGAGCGTGTGTGCGAGAGATACATAACCTACCAAAAATGCTGGAAACATATGGAAGCAATAATCTGTACTCCTTTTTTTTTTTTTTTTTTTCAAAGTAGAAACAAATGCTTCAGAATTCAGCGTTACTCATTCACGCGCTGCATTAAAAAATATTGTTCCTGCTCTGCAGACTTGTAATCAAACCGGAGCCCAAAACATGCCCTGGAAGGCGTACGTGTGCCAGCGAGGTCCTTCCTGCGGGAAGGAGCAGCTCCGGACAGGCGTAGGTTCAGGACACAAACAAATCCCAAACGTCTCATTGTTCCGTCGGCCGCGTTTGCTGATCCGCAGATAAAACCAGATAAGGTCCAGCGGCCTGGGAACAGCACAAACTTGCAGTGTAAAGAGGAGAAAAATCCACCAGCATTAGCAAATCCCAGCCTAAGCCGTCAAGAAAGCGCAGGGCATCCTATCCTGTAGCACTGAGCAATTTAAAGCATCTCATAAATTCAGATCTGCCGCCTTATCAGCTGGGTCACCATCCTGCTGCTGCATCCCCCTTGCCTGATGCATCAGTTTAGCCTTGTCTATAAAATCAAAGGAAAAACCTCAGCTCAGTAGGATCTAGGATGGACTAAGCCATCGTGCTTCTCTGCACTGAGCTGATGTTATCTGGGGTTTTCAGCTGGTCCCTCCTGGAAAACCGAGAAGCTCCTCACTGCAAATGCTCCAGGATCAGGCAAGGCCCCATCTAATGAGACTTCTGCAGCACTTGGCCTCGGTAGGTTGTGGTGAGACACTGTTTTGAAGCAGGAGAACCCTTGCAGCACCTCCATGCACCAAAACTCCGCTCAGGCGTTACTGGATATAGAGCGGAGAAGCAAGTAAACGGTTGCCCTGGAAGCCGAGCGCCAAACACCACTTGCTGTACAAACACACACCTGGAGTATTGAGCCTGGGCCGTGAAGCATGAAGCGCAGCCGTTCTCTTCCTCATGGAAATAGGATTCCAGGGGACAAAAAGTATTACAGAGCACGTACAAGAGGAACAAGACTCAAAAAAATGTAAATGCAATCTCACACGGAAACCAGGAACGCTGTAAGATAGTCTTTGCTGCTATGCCATGTTTATTACTGTCATTTGAATGCGTCTGCAAACAAGAATAACAACTATGGCAACAAAGGCTTCTCCCAAGGCTTTAGACTATTTTAAATGTTATTTTAGCTGCCTTTCCTCATCACAGCATCTCATCAGCTCCCCTCTTGGGGCAGGGGGTGCCTCTCCCCTCCTTTAATCAGGACACCACTTAAACACAGGCTCTGCACTTGGGTTTCTTGCCTTTGTGCTAAGGCTAAAACATTCTGTGCTAAGCCAAAGCACTGACATTTTTGGAAAAGAAGTCAGGGAATGACAGGATTTCTTGAAATTTTAAGAGCACCTCATCATAAAAGACACTTTTTTAAAAAGACAGCACACACTGAAGGAAAACATGTCAGCATACGCTAAACATGTCAATCTTTTAGCACGAAGAATGCGGCAGCAGTGTATTTTAAACACAGCACCAAGTCTCTAATTTCACTTTACCCGGGGTAAATGAGAAACAAGGTCTTTGAGGAAGTCTTAAAGGCAGTCAAAGCACCTCACTCCATTCCCCAAACTGGAAGCCGTTCGTCACTTTTAAGGTTTGCATATTCCACCTAATTGCATTAGGAATCGGCTATAAATTCCCTTTGCTTTTCTCCTCGCGGACCACCTCTCTCGCAGGCTTTTCTCTGCGAAACATTATGCAAAAGACACTTCTAATGGCCATTCACTCACCAAACCCCAATGACAGCTTTATTTAATGCCAAAGCTTGTTAACAAGCTGAACGGCACACAGTTTAATGTAATGCAGATCTGATTAGAAAACAGCAACCAGACTCCTAAGGAGTTGGAGATTTTTATTGAATTTGATTTCACTTTCTTCCACACAAAGCCACCTTTCAAGTAGCAACCTGTATTAATGGGGATTTTGTTATTTATAGCCAATTTCCATCCTCAAGACCACAGCCCACACAGATGAGCTTTTCAGCCCTTTACATACTTTACTGACAGGCTACGATAAAATAAAGCAATGCAATTAGAGCAAGGAGTCACTTTGCTGTTCAGGCAATGAAAAATATATCAGAGAGGTTGTACTAGTTATTGGTTTGATAGCTGTGTCTTCGCAGAACGGCGCTACAGACCCCCAGCCCAGCGATGACAAATTCAATCTACATTCTTTTCAGACAAACTGCTCACTTTCTAGCCCAAATTGTCACAACTCCTTCTGGGCTGGATGATTTAAACCTGAATTTCAGCCTTATGGTGTAAGGCAGAGATTTGGGGTACCCAAACTTCTGCCAATTCCACGCGGACGTGAAGCTCGTATGGTGAGAACACCTTGCTTCCACTGAACTAATAATAAATATGCAAACACATTAACAGGAAAATTCATTCACTAACTTGAATTTGGGATTACAATTTAAAACTGCAAAGATATAGAAATATATTCTAAAATCACGAATATTTTTGAATTATTTTGGAATCCCCTTTCATTTTTTTCCCTATACACCACCACCCCTCACAGTGGAGGGTGGTTTTACTCTGAAAATAAAGCAGTTCTGTAGAATACATTTATTTTTCCTGAGTGATTTCCTTGGCCCAGGAAGGATATATATGCTTCCAAGAATGATAAACTCAACCAACACCGTCTCTCCATCTGAGAAAGGTAGATTTGAGGGAATTTAAGGGCAGATCTCTTTGGTGTTTGACAAAGCAATTTGCCTGCTGGATGAAATGGCCATACAGACCAGGTCTTAAAAAAGAAAATCTCAGGTGCTCAGGTATACACAGTCCTGCATAGTTACACATTATCTGAATTCCTATTTTCCTATTTGAGTGCCTGCAAGCTTATAAATTCTTTTCCTTCTCCCTGAAGAAAGTCACCAACACCCATTTTTGCAGGAAAATAAATAAATAAATAAATCAAATTTACATTTATCGGCACAACTCTGCTCTTAAAGGCTTACAAAAAGGCTTATGAGTCTCTGGTGGTTAATTGATCTGTGTTTGAAGCCTTAATCGCTGCGTCTCCTTGCAAACCCCTGTTTTCTCCTGCTTTCGGTCTGCATGGGAAGGTGTTTGCAGACACCCCCAGCATGAGCAAGGCGCCTGGGCGCAGTGCGCACAGGGGACAGTCCCCTGAGCGCATCTGTGACCGACAGAAATAACTATTATTAATACTCTGCCTGCTTACAAGTCCTGGGCATCAACAGACCACTCACCAGTAACAAATGCGTGTACTTCCTCTCCGTTGTGTTTTGCTTCAGGAGGCAAATAGGTTGCCTTTATTTGCCTTAATTGCCTAATTATTCTTGTATCGAGGCAATTAAGCGCGGATGCACATGAAGGAGGTCTATGGGCTTCTCTGGCTCCCTGCAAAAGGTATCCAGATCGGGGCATAATTCCGCTCAGCAGGACAGGGAGCCTCCAGCAGCGGACGGACCTGACCCCTGCGCATCCTCACCCTAATCCGAGCCCTCCCATGCTGCGGGCCAGGCTAACCCCTTCCTTCCCAAGGAAAGGGGATCGGGACCCTCCGGGCGGAGCAGAAATCCCGGCTGGTGCTGGGGGGAGCCAGGAGACACCCGGGCAGGCGCCACTGGGAGCTCTGCAGGATCCAGCGCAGGAGACGGAACGGGAGACCTCTCGCCCCGAGCAGAGCCACGACACCCCAAACGCGGCTCCCCAAATAGCCAGGGCTGCCCGAGAGCAGCTCGAGGACTAGTGCTCGGCAAACGGGTGCCAAAACCCTGCTGCACGCTTGGATATAGCGAAAAAACAACACGTGGCATCACGCACTGCCTGAGACCGGAGCCAGAGCAGCCTCGATGACGACCCTGTGTCTTTACAGCCAATGGTTAAAGTTCTCTTTGGTGCTTTTCAGCCTTATAAAGCACCTGTGTGACACCCCCAGGCTCAGCGGGGAGGAAAGCCAGGACACAGAGAGGCTCTGACAGCCCCCACGGGAGAGAAGAAGGAAAAAACGGAGAGAGATGTTTGGGGTGACCTTATAAATCTACCAACTTGGAGAAATGATGCGGCATCGCTGCTCCCAGCGGAACATGTGGCCACCTTCACCCTCCGGAGGTGCCAGCTGGGATGTGGCGGCACGGGGCGCTCGGAGGGGCAGGACCACAAGGGCCCCCTGCACCTAAGCCCAGCCTCATCCCGAATGCTGCATTACAAGGCTCAACCTTTAGACGCGAGTCAGTGCTTGCAAACCAGCCCGGTGCCCTCTGCTCGCCCACGGCCGCACTTTAATCTGCGCGAGATGCCCAAGAGGCCGCGCAGATGCCCAAGAGGAGGGCAAACCCTGCAAAACAAGGTGAAAAGGCCACCGAGGCCTCCCCGAGCTGCTAACACAGGAGGTTTAATAGCACCAAGCCCCCAGTTGCCCTCGAGCAGGAAACTCACTGCCAGGGAAGACAACATAGCGAGGGGGAAGCCCGAGGTCATGCACCAGCATGATGGGTTTTAGGAAAATACATGGCAAAAATAGCTAAAAACACGTTTTTCCCCCACATGCAACCTGTTGAGGGGTTGCCCCGTGCATTTTGGCACCGGGCATAGAGTGCTGCAAGCAGGAGCTTCTTGCTCTTGGTGGGGATGCACCAGGTTGCTCCAGGACCTGGCCTTCATCTGCCCTCGGCTCGGGGTGCAAGAGAAGTTTTTAGGGTGAGGAGGAAACAAAAAAGTAAAATATTTAAAAATATAAAACCCCCAAGCCAAAGTAACCGTCGCCGGGCGCTCGGAGCGCTCCCATGGCGGGCAGGGCAGGGCACACGTTTCGGCCCAACACGATGCTCCCGACCAGCCGGATTGTCCCCCCGGGCGAGCCGGGGCAGGGAGGCGCCCCGGGAGCCGCCGCGGCGCCGCGGTGAGGGGCGCGGGCCCGTCCTTACCTCCACTTGTGCAGCGCGAAGCCGGGACACTGGTCCCCGCAGGTGTTGCAGGGCTGGCCCCGCTCCGGCTCCCCCGGCGCCGAGAGCTGCAAGGGAGCAGAGGGGTCACCCGGAGCGGGGGGACCCAACCCGGGGGTGGCACTTGGGGTGCAGCAGACCCGGGGGCACCTAAACTGGAGGTGGGGGCACATGCACAGGGAGGGGAGGCGCGTGGGCACCGCCGTGGGGGCGAGTTGGGACAGTGGGGACACATGCACGGGCAGAGGGGGACAGCGGGAGCGGCGCGCACGGGCTAAGCGCGCGCCCACGCGCGGGGAGCAGCGCAGGAGGAGGAAGGAGAAGGGGGGTCGGACGGCGGAGCCCGCCGCTCCCCGCACTCACCCCGCGGCCCGAGAGCCGCTTGCGGGAGCCGCGGCCGAACATGGCAGCAGAGCGGCGCGGAGCCGAGCGGAGCGGAGCGGAGAGCGCGGCCCGCACCGCCCCGGCCCGCCCCTTCCCCTGCCC
>JAWLRI010000449.1:1925391-1941099 GCA_034781795.1 Crypturellus tataupa
CGCTTCAGAGTGAACCGCCCGCGCCGCGCCGCGCCCGGGAGCCGGCCCGGCTGCGCCCGCAGCGGGACGCGAGCGGGACGCTCCGCAGGCAGAGGCGGCAGGGAAAGGAAGAACGGAGGAATTTCGGGGAAAAAAAAAGGAATTTCAGGAAAAAAAATAAATAAAAGGAATTTCCGAGAGCGGGGTGGGACTGTGTAGCTGCAAAGACCATAGGGCTCAGAGGGCCAAGGCCGAGGTTATATCTCTGACTCCACCACTCATCAGTCTGTGCAGCACAAGGGGGTTTCAGTGCCCAGGACTAGCAGCCCGGATCCCCCCTGCGCTGCTTTTCACTATGTGCCAAGCAGTGACTTCTTCCACAGTTATTAGCAAATCATTAGCAGGGGCATGAAGCACCTTTTGCCAAATTTTCTCTCCCTGCCTTTCCTTCTAGCTTTCCTTATCCCTCCTGCTGGTATAGACATGTATGAGCTGCAGGATGGGAGCAATCCTTCCAAATCCAGGTGCACTTTGTCCCACAGTGTGCACCCCATGGTGGGACAGGCTTCAAGCTCACATCAAGATGTCCTAACATATATATTGCACCTCCTATATGCACTATCCAAGGAGCCAAGTTACCGTCGTCTCTACTGAAGGTCAAGGGGACTGCAGGGAACGGGCATCTCGCAGGGGAGGGCCTGGGACCTGCCAGCGCTTTGGGGCGCCTTGCATAAGACTCGGAATATTTAAAACTCCAATTAGACCTGCTGAAATAAAAGCCTCGCTGGATGTAGGCCTTGCGACAAGCTGCAGCGTGCTGTGGGGAATGCTTTAGAGGTGACCCGCAAATCCCTGCTAATTGCGCCTGCTGCTGCGCGCGGTGCTGGGCGCCCTCAATGAGGTGCCTGCCGAGGACGCTGGCTGCGGGTTGGAGGCGGAAAAAGCAAGTCAAGGCTGGGTAGATCCCTGAGGGGAGGCCACTGCCCTGGCTGGCACTGGGGACGGTCACGGGACCGCTCAGCCCCTCATGGCAGAGTGTCCGGTGGCACCGGTGCCCTGGGGAGGTCCCGTCTTTCCAAGCTCCCTGTCCCTTGGAGGGTTTCACCTGCATTTCTGGGATGCGGGAATGCCGCATTGCGAGAGCGCATCCCCCGGGATGCAGGCGGGAGACGGTCGCGCTACCCCTAACGCTCCGCTCCTTCCTCCCCCGGAAAAGCTGCCAAGCGCTCCCGGGAAACGGGCTCCTACGCGCGGCTCTCGCGTTCCCGGGACGGGGCGATGCGCCCGTCCTGGCACCGCCGGCAGCGCCGGCAGGACACACAGCCCCAGGTCCGCCCGTGCTGCTGCAACACGCACTTTCTGAGGGGATTTTGTTAAAATCGAGTGAATTCTCTGCTCGAGCTTGGGGTGGGAGGGTGCCAGGTAGGCTCAGGAGAAGAAACAAGTGTAGATATAATATATGCCAGACACTTTATCTGACAAACTGCTGTTTCTACTGATACTGGAATTATTCCGTACACCTTCTCCCCATCCCCTTCTTGTTTCAACCGAGTCCACCCAGCACTGAGGTGTCTTGCAGCCCTTCTCACCCCCAAACCTGCTCCCGTGCTGTGAGAAAGGCTCCTTTTCCTCTACTGGAGTTACGGATCGCAGAGGACAAGAAAATGACAGGAATGTTCATTTCCACCCCCCAAATATTATATCCCAGTATATAATACCCAATATTACAGAAATACAGGTTTATGGTAGCCCAGGGCACTGCAGTGCATGCACATGAAGTGCCTGAACAAGCCAAAAAAGCTCTTTTTGGTCCCTGCACACCAAACCCCCTCCTTGGTGGGTAAATGCACCCTTGCAAGGGTCTCCTGAAAGGGTGAAAAATCAGAGTTTCCACTCATTTTGGCTGCAAGACCTTCCCATTGCTGCTGGCAGAGAGTATTATGCGCAAACCCGCATTTAAGGTAGGACACGGAGTCTCAATCTGTGCTGTGCATAACAGGAACCCAGGCCTGCATGAATCATGCTCTGCTACTCTTTTTTTTTTTTTCACTGCGTAGGTTTTCTTGAACATATTCCATCAGATTCACACTGGTCAAATGCACTTTGAGCAGTTATTACACTCTCAGCCCGCAGCACACCCTTCAGATGTCAGAAACCAGGAGCAAAGTGGGCTCAGCGTCCTAGTAGGATCCTGCTGCATGCAGGGGCTGTTTAGCACAGCCATCTGGTAGAATATAAGTTCTTTTATTATTATTTGTCGTTTGATTAAGCCAGCAATGAATAATTGCATATTATTTCTTCCATCAATACAGTGATCTGTAAATATGACATGATTTTGTTTTGTCCTCCCACCCAGGAATGCAAGGGGCCACTATGTACTCGCCAAGGTAGCTCCAAACAACCCCTCTCCTTTTAACCTCAGCATTTGGCTGTGCTGGTTGCTAGGTAACTGGGTAAGATTTATAGTCATCTATTGTTAATTTTGAAGGCAGTCTTCAGTTTGCCCATAAATAGCGTTTGGGAGCTGGACTTTACGCCCATAAAACTTTGAGAGCGGCTCTGCTGCACTGAGACAACCCCCTGCTATGGAGTTAGGAGCTAAGAAAAAACTTTTAAAAAGAGGGAGAAAAAAAAAGTGGAGAGGGGGAAGAAAAAGGAAAAAAAAGTCCCCCTCTCCCAATAAAGTTGGAGTCCCTCTCCCAATAAAGTTGGAGTCGTGGGTGAAACTGCGTGGATGTTAAATCAATCTTCAATGCCCTCTGGTGCCAGCACGGCGAAGTGTTTGTGCTCGAGGCTCCGTCCTGATCCCGGCTCTGCTGCCTTCCCTCTGGATCCCGGTTCTATGTTCCTCCGTCTCCCGGGTCCGTGTCCCTCCGGCTCCCAGGTCCGTGTCCCTCTGCCCCTCTCCCCAGCAGAATTGAGGCTCTTCACCACCCTTCCTCAAGGCAGAGCCCTGTCCTGCATCTCTTTGGCCCACACTTCTTTCATGCATTCTGGACTGTTCCAGAAAAACAGGGAGAAAGAAAAAAAAAACATGTATATATATAAATATATCTTTGGGGTACAGCCTGCTGAGCAGGCGCTAGGGTCAGCTGTGGGAGCGAAGCCGTCCTGCCACCCACCTGGGGATGCACCAGGAGCTTTTATTCGGTTCCTCTGAAGAATCACTTGCCATCCCGTAGGCGGAAAGGCCCTCGGCTTTTTTAAGCTACTTACTTGTCTTTTTTCTTGTCTTTTTACTTCTTGCCTAGGGGAAAGGCAAACAGCCTTTTTCTTCCATTTTGCAGAACTGAAACCTGCTGATAAATTGAGACGAGAGATGGCCAAGAGGAGCAAACAGCCAGCGGTTGTGGAGTGGAGGCAAAAGCTCCATACCTGATCTAAGGTAGAACTCACAGAAAACCATGTCCACGATCCCTGAAATGTCAGGAATGTCTTTGTTTTTGGGCACAGTTTTTGCCAATCTCCATTTGTGCCGTTTTCACCAATCTGGAGATCCCAGTTCTTTGGCCAAGAGGAAAATAGCCAAGGCGCTACCTCCTGTCTACAGGATGCTCCTGGATTAAGCGCTCCGGTACATTTAAGCTCTTGAAAGGCAACGATGAAATTAGAAAAAAACAAGTCTGAATGCATGCTTTAAAATGCCTTGAGACCTTTGCGTGCTATTGCACGGCGTGGAGGAAGGCTGATGAGAAGGAGGAAATGAGCAGCTAATCCGGGGCTGCTGACGACGGCGGCGCTCCCCGGCGCTGGGCAGTTTCGGGCAGGCTGCGTGGACGCACGCGACGTGTTTGCAGCTTCCGCGCGCAGCAGAACCAGCCCGCAGAGGACGGTGAGGCTTCCTGGGCTCCGCAGAGCCAAGGAACATCTCCAGGAAATGCATCCACAGCAAAGCGTGTGCCAGCACGACCATCGCCCCGCTCAGCCGGCCTGGAAGGACAGTTGTGCACAAGGTTTGGATGCTCTTGGATGCTCTTAGCTGCTGATCAGGTTGCACCAGGTCTTGGTTGGACCAACTGCAACGCGACTGCGTGTCCTGAACACTGAGTCCAGGCGCTGAGCGAAGGGCCGGGCACCAAGGCCATTGCAGCAGGTCTCCGCTCTCCTGCTTGCACGGGCACGTCAGCTCTTTGCAGGAAGCCGTCCCTACCCTGAGCGAAAGCAATTAAAGCATTTTACTTGCAAAAAAAAAAAAAAAGAAAAAGAAAACCCTGTCTGCATACAGGTGGGGGGAAGGAAACCAGCAAGCAAATAGCTTCAAAGAGAAAAGGTCAGCAAGGCAGCGAGGACGGATTAGTGAAGGACAATGCAGCAACGGGCTGATTAATTTAATTGCTCATCTGAAACATAGCCACAGATTAAAGAAGGATGAGGAAATTACAAGCATGTGCGTGGAGCCAAGCGATGATTTCAAGGCAGAACATGCCCAGAGCCTCCCGCACAGCCGTACAAGGAGCGTGTTCAGGGATCGCACTGCCGGCTCCTCATCCCCTCGTCCGAGAGGAGGACGGCGAGCGCTAACAAACATGCAAGTAGCTGCAGATCGGTGTCACTGACGGGGACATAAATACAGCAGAGACCTTAGAGCCAGGCACGTGCCCAAGTCTGCAAGGACACAACACGGAAACCATTTGGGCACCGAGGCACCCGGCACAGCTGGGGTTGTCACGGTGAAAGCAGGTTTACAACAAGGTAATACCCAGCCACGGCCTTCGAGGAGCAACTTGGAGTGAGCTTCACACTGCAGGAATCCATTGCCACCTCCAGCTGTCTTAAAAATGATCTAAATATGAGCTCTGTGTATGTGCATTTAATAGAAAGAGATAGAAAGAAAAAAAAAATCCCAGGAAATAAAGTATAGGAAGCATACAAGCTAGTTCAAAATAGTGCTCCATTCTTGTTTGGATTATTTTAAAACAAGACATTGTGTTTGGTGATATAAAATAGCATGGGAAATAAGCAGCTTTGAATGGGAACTCAAACTATTCTGTGAAGGCCAAATACACCTCATCAGCATCCTTCATCTCAATATTGCAATGAGAGGTCAGAAACTTTTCATCCAAATCTGCTCCCTGAATGCCCTGATTCTCATCACCTTAGTTATTCAGCATGGGCCAAAACACGTCGAAAATGGTCCAGGACTCACAGGCACCATTTTAGTGATCTTCTTCCCGCAGGACACAAGCTGGAGAGCTGTATCATAGAATTTGTGCAGTAAAGAGACCAACTTGTCCCCTCCCTCTAAACAACAACCAATACTAAGGTTAGCGACTTCTGGATTTGCTCATTTAAAAGATTGATTTGAGAAGGCCAAGTGACAGGAGAACTCATCCCTTCTGCTGAGCTGCTTCAGGTGTTAATGACCCCCATTGCTAAGAGGGACTATGATTTTGGTTTGAATTCCTGCACCTGGTAGAAGGGAGACCTGTCTCACCCGGACACTCTTCCCATTGCAGAAACGCTCCCTCCGAGCCAGCCCTCGGCCATCTCCTCAGCGAGCGGAGTCGCGTCAGGAAGCGTCAAGGCCTGTAAGTGCCTCTGTGCAAATCCATCTTTCAAACCAAAATCCATCTTTCAAACCCCAGGCTGTCCTTGCAGTTCATTTCTACCTCTCTCAATTTTCCAGCATTATTTTCAAAGCATGAGAATGCAGGAGAATAAAGTTTTCTAGTAAATCCCCCAATTTAAAACTAGATGCTGCAAGATAAGTATTTCCAACCGTCTCGCATGGTGGCACACACTGAAATACTTTGCTGTAGCAAAGCTTCAGGTATTTGATCAGGCGAGAGGAGGACCAGGGGCCACAACACGTTCAGAAAGGTCTAAAGCAGCAGGACCTGCAGGAGCCAGGAGCGACTGGGCAGGGATGTGGGAATATTATTTTCCCCCCTTCCCTTTGCACGGGACAATCCAACAAGCGCCCCAAAGCTTGGGAAATAACCACTGGCACAGACGTGAGCGTTTACCATTCAATGTATTATTCCCTCGTGTACAAAGTATTTTGCTTCTATAATAGCACACAGGTATTGAAATACGATGGCAAATGCAGAAAGACCATACAGACGCGTCTTACAGGTTTTTTTTCCATTTCCTTTTGAATATAATCAGAGAGAAAAGAAACACTGTACAGCAAAGTGCTTGCAAAAAAAAAATGTAGGAAAATAATGGCATTGAAATACAAGGCCCAGAGCTGCTTCCTGAACAAGAAATGTCTCTGGTCCCCAAAGCTTGTTCCTATTTAACGAAACCCATTAATGACTCAAAGATCATGTTCTATCATTTTTCCCTTTTTAATTTTTTTTTTATTTTTAGGCTTTTCTTGCTCTGTTAATCAGTGTTATGAAACAATACGGTAGAAAGGAATGTGTACAGGTCTAAATAATACTTTTTTTCTTTTTTTTTTTTATAAATAGCCATTCACTTCATTAGCGAAAATATAATATGCCTGTACTTTCTAAGCACCAATGTTCATCCCTAAAGTTCATAGTGCAATTTTCCCTTTTCCCCTATAGAAGTTATACATGAGCAATAATTATTAAAAAAAAAAATCACTATTCCTTTACTACTCCTTTTCCCTTTTTTTTCTTTGAAACAGTATTTTTGGCATTTTCTCAGAAACGCATAGTTTATTACTGCTACCCATAAGCGTACAGAATAGGTGAAATACCAGTCTTTCTAACATACGATGATACCGCTTTTATGTACTATAAAACAACAACACCAAAAAAAAAAAAAACCCAAATTAGGAGCAAGATAGTCCCATTCCCTCCTGTGAGTGCGGTGGAGCCACGCGGGGGCACGGGAATGAGCGCGGAGCACCGTTTCCCGGGAATCTTGGGCATTTACAGCTCCCGATCCTGCTGCTGGGCCATAGAGCAATTCCTTGCCCTGTCACTAGTGACAGGAGCAGCGCGACAGCAGACGAGAGACCCATGAGAGACCCCGAAGGTTGGGATATTGTTTTTAAGTAGCTGCACCTCCACTTCAGAGACGTATCCGAATCAGCAGATAAGCCTCTTTGTATTCCAAAAGGCTTGCAATTTTTTGCTTAAAAAAAAAAAATTAAAAACCCCAACCAAGCTTAGACTTTGGGCTCCTCCTTGCCCCCGCGCGGGCGGTGAATGGACACTATCTTCCTATTGCTAAGGCAAAACGCAGAGAAAGGTACAGGACATAGTCATAGACTACAAAAATAACGTGGTCACATCACCCCCGTTGGCGAGCTAGCGGCAGCCTATGTACAGGCAGGGCCTTTCCAGGAACGCGGGCGGTTTTGCAGAACGAGGCGTCGAGCAGGCGGGATGCGAGCGCTGGGATCCGTGAGCGCCGGGATGCGCAAGCACCGGAGGCATCGGGCGCCCTCGCGTCCCTGCACAGGTCCTGGTGCCACCCGGCTCGTCGGGGAGCGCGAGCGGCTCCTCATCCCATTTTGGCAGCGATTCCCATTTGGAGCATATGGCCCCGTCAGGCTCTCTCGGATGCGCCAGTGCCCCCGCTTCCAGATGGAGCCCGGAAGCACCGTGGCACATGCAATTAGCAGAGAAATCCACTCATTTCCTTTTTCCCCCATTTTCCCCCCCAAAATGAAAGCCCGTTCAGTGGATCTACAAAAAAAAGGGGTTCGACTTTGCAATCTGTTTTCACGAGTTTTCCAAAATGGGGGGTCGATATTTATTGCAACGAGCTGCCTGTTTTTTTTCTGCTTTCCTCCTCTTTTCGCTGGTAAAGGCACTGGATTAAAGTATCTACAGCTACAGAGCGTTAATAAATACCATGTTAGCACCAAACCAGTGACTCGAAGCACTGGCCACAGAGGTCATGTGAAATTCACAACATACCTAAAAGATAAAGATTGCTAATGCAACTAGCACTGTATTCATGGTCGTTGTTTTCCTTGAGTGCTGTCGGCCTGATCGCTAGAATAAAATTTAAGCACATCTTGTCTATTTTCCTTGCACAAAGACAGATTGAAATGCCAAAAATACCCCTATGCAGATTGTGTAGCACCGTTAAGGGCCAGAGCGGCCCGTAACTGAAGGAAAATTACCGATTGAAAGTAAACAACTGAATACAGTGACAATAAAGTATCACTTGTCATAATGCTACATATAATGTAGAGTACGTAAAATGCAGTGGTTTGACTGCAGGATTTAACAATAAAAAAAAATTAAAAATAGGAAAAGCAGCCTTAATATAATGATTTTACGTACAAAAATATTAAATCAAAATAAATAATTCCAAACATAAATATTATACTGTACATTAAGAATATGCAATCTATATACACACATAAACAGTTTTTTTTTTTTTAAAAAGTGGAAGGCAGAGGTATTGCATCGCTATCCTTCATCCATCTCCGCTCAGCTGTCTGCGCGCAGAGAACCTGGAAAACAGCGACAGGCGGCGCGTTAGAGTGAGAGCATCAGCTCTGCCTTCAAAACCCCCACGTACCGAGGTGGAAATGGGAATAAGGCTGCTGCCTCGACACCGGAGCGCTGGGAAGGTTTCCGGAATGCAGCACCCAGCAGTTCGGCACGGCTCTTTGGGCGCTTTTTGAGAGTATTCCACAAAATCCCGGTAACCACAGGCTTAAGGCACAGACCCCCCAAGAGCTTCTCACCCCTTGAACCCATGAGGCTCAAGAACCTAAACCCTGGGTCTAATGATGAGCAGATTTGGGGAAATCAGACCCTCCTGAAAACATTGCCCAATCTGTTCCTCTCGCAGGACCTCCTTGCAAGAAGCTTCTCCGAATTCAGCGCTCTGGGAACCTACCTTTGCTATAACACTTGGACATCAAGGCCTGTTCCGGACGATGGGGTACATTTCCCACAGTAACCGCCACATTTTCCTACTACTTTGGTACCATCCTGCAGGCAGAATCAGAAATAATATCTCATAGCAGGGTAAACGTCATGCTGCTAAAGGTCCAGACGTGGGTTATTCTAGCCGCGGTTTTTAATAGAAAATGTCTTGGGAAGAAAACAAATTATGCACTGAACTCATTACAAAATCACAGTTACATTTAAATGCATGCAAATGTAATTGCCTTTAATACTACCAGGTCAGATGGTGAATGCAAATAGGAAAGGGCATTTTTGATTTATCACATGGAAACATGCTCAAGGAGAAGGCCATTTGAAGGGATAACTCCAGAACATCCTCCTGCCTCCTCCAAATTGCCCCCACGGTGAGTAACTAGTTGTTGACTCATGCAGGAGAAAACACATCTGGGCAACAACAGCACCTGACTTGGGACAGGGCAAGGAAGGGGGTATTTGAAGACATTACTGGGAAAAATCCATGCAGGCTGAGACCAAGGAGAGCTTGGAGCAGCGCTTGGAATAGCTCCGGTTTTGAGTCGATAGATTAATACTGGCACAAGCGAGATCTACATCTGGCCTTCCTTTTGGCACCTCTGTGCAGGCTTCTCGAGGAGAATTCAACCCTCAATTACCAGAAAATTGGGCTTAAGTGCAAGACAAGCCTGCTCAAAGCATTTCTTTCTAAACGAACTCCGTGCTGTCCTTGACACTATTGATCAGGGATTGCAGCAGGCTGCTATCATCTCTTCTTGCTATTCCCTTCTTCCTCCCGCTCCTGCCAGCAATTACGCCCGTGAAGCGGCGCTTGACAGATGTCACCGAGTGATCAAGGTAAGAGTCATCTCCTGGACTCCCTGTCCCTTATGGTTCAATTTAATTCTGACAGCCGCATTTGTGTCACTCCTGTCTCCGCAGCCCCAATTCAGCTGCCCTGGTGTCTCCTTTCCGAAGGGGAGAGGAAGAGCACAGCAATCCCAGAACTAGCCTAGGGGGTATCTTGCTGGCCCTAATGTACCCGAATTTTTTAGCACGGTGTGATCTGACAAGTGACATTCAATTCTGCTCAAAACAGTCCATTAGAGCCCCATATCGGCAAGGGACTCCCCAGAGCCATGGAAATGGACTGCACTGGGTGCGGGACGATGAGCTCCAGGTAATGCTACTCGACTAGGTGGTCTCCAGAGGTCCCTCTCGACCTCATCTGCTCTGATTCTGTAAAACTCGGTGACTCTGACCTCTTGCAAGGAGATGAGGTGAGACCTGTTCAGCTGAAGGCACATGGAACAACTCGGCACTTAAGAAGACCCTCTCTTGCAAGACAACGAGTGGTCCTGTCTGGTCCTGCCCATCATTTTTAAGCAAACACCTTACGCTCTCAGCCCACCCCAGTGCTTCTCGCTTTCTGGGGACCCTTCTGCACCCCAATGCAGGTGGCGATGCCAGCACTGCACGCTGCGCGCGGGCTCCTCGCTGGACAACCCAGACAACCAATTAAAGCCACGTCAGCCCCACAGCGCTCAGCGTTCCCAGCTTCACGGCTAAGCAGGCTCACTAATTAACTGCAATAATTCAGATGGAGCTAAACCCGCCAGGGCCACCCCCCGCCTCGCCTACAATTATGAGTGACACTTCATTTCTCACGTCGGATGTTGGATCCTTTTCCTGTTTTTCTAATGGTCTCCGCTCAGAGGAACGCTGCTATGAAAGACAACGTGACCGGAGGCAATTAGGCGCTTCCCTTTAGCAGGTGTGACTGCCGCGAGAATTAAAACTTACGGGGGATTTCTGGATTTCCGACACCGCGTAATTCCCTTGCGAGAGCCACTTGGCCGTGCCCGTTAGCGACAGGCCCGTCCCAGAGAGATCGATGCTGAAGCGACCCTAAAAAACAAGCAGAGCAGCCCGATTATCTCCAAAGTGAGTGGCCTTCGGGCAGCCTCGCTACTGCTTGCTGCCGTGTCGCTTTTCCAACACAATTTTGTGGCCAAAACTTGCAATTTTCCATAGCTCTAAGAGCAGTTAGCAAGTATTGTACACATCGCAGCATGGCTCGTGTTAGGAATTTCTTCCCGTTTGTGGCTGCAGGGAAGGAGGGGCTTTTTTTCTCCAGATTTCAGTGCCTTTTTTTTTTTTTTTCCCCTAGGTTTTCCAGTGCTTTTTCCCGCTCTGCCAGCTGAGGGCATCCTCGGCTTTCCCATGGCAGCCTGTGGTGCTGATGCTCCAGCAGCTGCTGGGGACAGTCCCTCGCTCTCCCTTCTCCCTCCTCACCTGGAGAGGGCACGCTCGTCCTGCTTTTACACCGCCCTTTATCTCATTGATTTATGTAGCAAACCGTGGCTACTTTATAAATAGTAGCTTCGGTAAAATCAAAATTCTCTTTCTCTTTCTTTTCTTAAAAAGGTCCTTCTTATTCGCTCTTGCTTGCAAAATGCATAAAATGGTTGGAAAAAGAAAGAAGGGTCGTGTCTACATCCAGTGCAGATCCTCCCCAAAGCCTCCCTTCCTGCTTCCCACCAGTCCTGTGTCAGGATGCCCCTTTCCAGACAGGATGGGGGATGCTTTGGCCACACTCCTAGGCTGACCTGGAGCCCACCACGGCACGTGGATGCTGCACACTACCCGATGGCCCGTGGCTTTGCTCCGTGCTGCCTGGGGAAGGCTGATTTTCAGCTAGGAGCAAACGGGTCATGCGGACACATATCGACACGCATGAGCCTTCCCAAGGTAAGAAGTCAATCCCAAAGCCACCGAGCTGTGCAGAGTCGTGCCCGCTGCAGGAGGAGGGAGGAGATGGACAGATTTGCCCTCTGTGGTCTGTTGCTGCGATAGGCAAATTTATTCCAAGCAACTGGGCTAGACGGATGCACTGGAGCATTTCCTAGGCTGTAGGAACAGTGCCTGGCCCTGTGAAGAGCAGTCCTGTCCCTGCTGCTCCCAACTTGCTGGGACACTGAGGATCTTTTTGCAAATCCCACTGGTTGCCTGGTAATAACTCCGTATTTTCCTACTGGTTTGAAAAGTATTTTCCACACAGATAAAAAATTTCAGAAAGCCAAGATGAGAATGTGACACTCAGTGGAGTGAGTGGCTGATGTGATCAAGAGTAATTAATAGAGGGCTGGACATAATAAACGGCAGCAATTCCTAAGAACCGCTATCGTCAAATACCTGCGGGCATTTGGCTGCACTGTAGCAGTCGCCGGCAGTGGCGTAAGGAACAGGTCGTCCATCGTGTGTCCGTGCAAACTGCAAATCAGTCGCTGTGGAGAAGAGATGGTCAATAAAGAGGAAAGGAAGATGCAGGAAGAAAGAGAGACTACATAGAAACACGTTTGTTTACTCGTGTCTAAATTCACTAGAGCTGGTTTCATACATTGATCTTGAGAGTCAAGATCTCCTCTGCTGGATTTTTAATGTTAAACCCTGAAATCATCACGCATGTGTCTCTCAGCAGGTGAGAAGTCTCATTGAGCTTAAGGGGACACTTATGGGCTCCCATGCACAGGTCCAGGTAGGTACACAGCAATCTAGGGCCTGGGTATAAATAACAACAAAACTAGGAGCCGTGACTTGGGTTATGTTGCTCTATCAGTAAACTTCCCAGTGATTCGAACCAACCACATACAAATAGGACGTGGGACCTGCTAAATCTTCCTTCTAAATGAAACCAAAACACTGTCTCAAAACGTGTTCCCCTCTGCTCCCAGACCTGCGGTCTCTATGTCCCAGTCAACAAGGAGACAGAGTTTCAAAGGGAATTTGGATATTTTGCTCTGGATGGCTCTTAAGAGACTCATTTAGATGGGGATTGGAGATAGCTCTGCCTCACAGAGGTAGGTGCCCGGCTGCTTTTGAAATGCAAAGAGAAGTGGTATCAAATTCCCCCCGGGTGGTTCCCTTGGGATCTTTCCCGTTGAGCATTTACAGACTGTTAGTAGCTTTTTGCAGAGTAATAGCCTGGGAGGTCTCCTGGCTTGAGAACAGGGTGAGAAGCAACTATGGGATAAAGCGCCACTTTATAAGAGACGACTGAGCTGTTAAAGAAATCTCCACTGCGCTGTGTTGTATATTGGAGACACTGGAAATTGCTGAAGTGATCAAAACTCTATCCCTAATGCATGCTGCTGGCTCCTCCTGGGGCTGGGGAGATGCTCCCAGCTTGCACCAATGCTAGTGGGAGCATATGATTTATATAGCAGAGCTGAAGTCTGCTCTGCTTTTTCTGCAGACTTTGCATTGCAAAAGGAACGGGTAAAATGTGTTCTTCTGTCCTTCACGTTTGGTCACAGTCTCAGCAGCACCAGCGCTAGCATCAGCCAGGAGCAGCGTCCCTGGTCCCAGGGGTGGCATCTGATGACACAGCTCTGTGCAAAACGGGGGGCTGCTCCTCCCTGGCTATGCTTGAAGTCTGAACCTGGTCTGAAAACAGGCTGCTAAATGAAACAAAATCCTTCCAAAAATCAACTCATGTGCTGGGAGCACCCGAATTATTATTCACAAATAGTCATTCTGCATAACAAGTGCAACAAGTGCAACTGCATAACTCCTTTTTTCCTGTATTAAGGGTAAATAATAATAGCATTTCTGATTTATGCAAGTTATCCTCTCTAGGCATGAAGCAGCAAACCAGTGACCGAGTAGAAAGCAGCTCTGCAACAGGAGAGCTCATTGCTCGCTAGCCCACTTCTGCTGGCTTGCACTTACAACCAGAGTTGTGTAAAATAAACATTTTTTTTTAATGGTGAGGCCCTGTGTTTACTCACTTATTATTTGCATAGTGTTCAGGTCCAGCCTTACTTTGCTGAAGGTGGAAAACCCGGCTGCTGTGTAATCTTTCCTACACTGGCAGTCTTCGCGCCGGCTCCCGTTATACGGACACTCGGTTGGGTTATGTAACCTGAATCGAAAGAAAACCCTTCCTACGCATGACGGAAACAACCTCGCCGGGGCAAAGCAGAGCCCCGCGAGGGTGGGAATTGCAGCATTTCCTACCTGTATCCATACACTTCCGAAAAATTCTCTGCGTCCCCGTGCACGAGGGTCACGTACTCCTTCGGGCTGTCCGTCTGCATCCCAGAGCAATAGACCTGAACAAGGGACAAGGCACAGTTTGGTCACCGAAGGATGACCTTGAAAACTGAGGGTGAAGAGGGAGGTAAAGAGCACACACAGGGGCCTCCTGCACCGTCAATCAATCTGTTGTCAAAAAACGCACCTTTAGTGTCTTGCCTTTCACTTGAAGGTAATATTCACCGTCCTCTGCGACACCTTTGAGATTTTTAACGTCTTTGCAGCTCCTGGGTAATTCACCTGAAAGGGAAGAGAATTACATGTATTCAGGGAGCAGCTGTATATCAAGATGTCTTCCGTGAGGCATCTGAAGCACCGAAACAGCACGTTTCTAGATAGGAAGTTTCCTCCAAGTGCCCCAGCGCTGTGTCGCAAGGGACCCACTGCCGATGCCCCATCCGTGGGAGCTCAGCAAACACCGCAGCCGCCCGGGAAGGTGCAATCGCGCGGACTCACAGTCGTGGACGTTGTGGCACGTCCTCCTCTCCTCGGGTCTCAGCTCCGCGTGGCACAGGGCGCTGGCCTGGTCGTCGTTGGTCAGGCACTGCACGGAGCGGTGCATGACGCCGGCCCCGCACGTCACCGAGCACTGCAAGGCAAACACCGCGGATTCGGGTTGCGCCCCACGCTTGGCGGGCTCTGTCCCCGAAAAACATGTCCCAGAAAAACAGAGATGGTTTCTGTTATACTAAAAGTGAGCAGCAAAGGCACCAGTCCAGCAAAGCTTTCCAACACAGTCTTAATTTTAATCACAGAAACAATCCCTTTGATTATTAATCTTTTCATTGCTATCATTAATTATTTCAAGAAGACTACCATACTAATTAGCACGAACATGCTTTGCAGGATAAGGCAGTATTAGGTAAGGTGAACGATGTGCTCAAGCAAAGATGTTCATCCTAAAGCAGGATGAACACAGATGCTTCCTGAGGGGCATCTTGGTAGCCCTCCCTGACCTGTTCTTTCAGTCAATGAGATTGAAAAACCAACTCTTACTAAGGGTAGTGTGTTAGACCACCGTGAAAATGAAGATGTTTCTCTTTAGAAGCACAAAATTGACCTCAGTGCATGACGAGACACTTCATCGGTTCAGGTTACAGCCTGGCATTTACTCTTTACGAGTCCCACATCCAAAAATCTTTTCACAAAGGAGCAGAGCAAGAGCTCTATATTTGCCCTTCAAAGGTGAGGGTAACTCTAGTTAAACTCCTTTGAAAATCAGAGCTGAGAAGGGTCACGGCACATAGTCACTGATACCTTCAGGAGCCCAAACCTAGGAGGAAGAACTTGCTCTCTGAAACGAATATCCCTCTCAAGGAGGGTTTGTTAACGAGGTCCTGTTGGAAATTTTACCCTGAAATATGGCAGGGGGCAATGCCAGTTCATGGAAACGGAGCCTCTTGCTGCAACTTCTCCGCCCCAGCTCATGGTGAGAACCCGAGACTTCCTACGGGCAGGAGGAACTTATGTTTCAAACAGCTCCGCCGCTTGCTACGACACCTTGCACTACATTTTGCTCGACTTGACCCTTGGTGCCTTGTAAAAGTCTGACAAATTCCTCCCAATACCTGAGCTGCGTTAATAAATCAAATTTATGGGAGGAACGCTGCTTTTCAAAGGATGTCGGAAGCTCAAAGACGTGAAATGTTATAGCTTTAACTAAAATCTGAGCTTGTAGTTCAGGCCCTGGGAATGGCTTGGAACAAATAACTTTAACAGAAAGGCTTAGTTTTCCCCTGCCCTGTCCCAGCATTTACAAGATGGAAAGGAAGGAAAGGGAAAGGGAAAGGGAAAAGGAAAGGGAAAGGGAAAGGGAAAGGGAAAGGGAAAGGGA